>OU744807.1:1202500-1802500 GCA_916614155.1 Mesoligia furuncula | reverse complement strand
CAGCAATTGACGCCGCCGTCTATATATTATGTTACGAAGTTGTAGGAATCATCGAAATTCGAAAAGGTCTGATAAAAGTGATACTGGCTGATGACAGTCACTCTAGCAGAGCGTTGCATCGATGGTACAGCCAGAGATGAAGTGAGAGGAGCCGCTGTCATACCACGTCCACGACGTGTTGAGCCAATAATACGATGACCACTTCTAGTAAACGCTATCCCGCGCCGTTAAATCATTATTTCGTTGAATCAAACCAACACCCGAAAACCAGAAGCCAATCACTTGGGAACTACAAACATCACCACACTAACTATAAAACCAGCGTTGTAATAACATAACAGTCTGTGTGGTGCCGGACTTAAAGATTAACACCACCCCTTACTTCCCGTGGGTGTCGTAAAAGGCGACTAATGGTCGAACCGGAGAATGGGCAGCAGCGTTCTCTATGCATTCCACCACCATACTATACTGCGATTGCATACCCGCCTGCCAAGCGTGGCGATTATGGCAAACCCCCCCTTTTGGGGGAGGCCTATGTCCAGCAGTGGACGTCTTTCGGCTGAAATGATGATGATGATGAATAACATAACACATTTACAATCGCAATTCCTTTCGTGTTGACAGTTCAACACCATTCATTGCAACATTTACGTTGTTTAGCATACGAATTTTCAAACAAATGAATCAATGGATTAGAAATCTTCTTCAAAATCGGATTGTGATTGAAAGTGAGTCTTCTGTTGTTCCTTTAATAGAACGAACTAGTACACTCACGTGACCGTTTTTATCAATATTTGTGTGAGATCGATCGCTGGGCGCGTGTGCGAGTGCTTCCTTCCACTGTGCCACTTATAACAGACAAGGACTGTGATTGAGGTAGTCGAGTAAAGCTTTTACTATGGTTACACGTGTTTTAGGCACAATCAACTTGAAAACTTTGATTACTTTTGATGTTTGTCGTATACTCGTTACTTGTCAGTTGATGTAGATCTTTATCAGAATCATGTAATCTTACAAATGTTTTGTACCTCAATAAAGCTATTAAGTTACTGATGGGCTTATAATGATTATTGACATAATATAAACCAAGTTAAGAAATAATAAGAAAGATCAAACAATATTTCAATAAGTGCCTGAATAATAAATGGGGCGGAGTACCTAGAAGAAAGGAAGAAAATTAATGTAAATACATTTACTCAGCACAAACAAAAATAAAAACAAATCAATATTTAAAACACCTTGTGCTCTTCCATGGAATTAGTAAGTACTTTATAGCCCTCTAATTAATAAACGCGGAGTAAAGTTACAATAGGTAGAGCAGTGGTACCCCAATGGTAATGGCCGCGACTTACGAATTGTAGGTCGTAGGTTCGAACCCAGACAGGCGGTTTACTTCGTAGCGGTGTCTACAACGCATGTGTAAATTATTTCATCACCAATGCTCTCAAAACGGTGAAGGAAAACATTGTGACGAAATCGGGATGTCCTAGAACCAAAAATTCCAAGCCATGTCACATGTACCAACCCGCACTGGGCCCAAGTGGTGGATTACGGCCCACTTCCTCCGAGAGGAGGTATGTGTCCCAGCAATGGTAACATTCTAGGCTAATTATGTAAAGTTACAACCTTTAGATTATTATCCACACATTTTTCAAACTTCAAGTTTAGCAGACGTTTACTCTGTTTTTATGAATAAGGGGGTAAGAAAGTCCCCAAGAAAATATCTTGGGGACCTTCTTACCATATTCATAAATAAAAACAAAGTGAAAGTAGGCAAAAAGCCAAGAATACTGACAGAAACGGAGGTTGAAGACGATTCATATCAGAGTGAAATGAATATGCAGGCAGGTAACGTGTCTTTAGTTGGTTGGCATAGTAAACTATTTACGCATTATGCCTTCGTTCCTCGTGCACAAAAATAAGACTGCAAAATATTCGAGAACCAGCCAACCAGACTAATGTAATATTATGTTTTTAATTACTCTGGTTTCAGAGGTTATAAAAGCAATAATTAGACTTTATTTTATAGCCTACCTTTTATTTAATGATTACTGACTTTAATGTAATATTAACGATTAAAACCGTTGCAACATTCTGTAATCCATTTCCTGTCCCATGAACCACATATGGATCAGGTTGATTATTTTACTATTCTGTCAACTTTGTGGACAATGAAAGTGTTAAAACATATTCCTTTACTTACATACAAAAATGAGACCAAATTGGCCACATCACAAACATTACAAAGTTAAAGTCAAAGCATTTTAAATAGGCACATAAAGGCACTTTTGATCGTCAACATCAAAGATTTCCTAAAGCTCTTCGAAAAACGACTAGAACCAAGATCTAACAGAGTTGTATTAACAACGAGGCGCTTGTAGGTATGAATATTTCATATCAGTTTATTATTCAAGCGGGGTGCATGGAACATTAGGACTAGACAAATGGTGACTTCCCACGGACGTATGAAGCTACTTAACATTTTATAACTTAGGTAGGAACTTTTACTTAGTTTGGAAATGTGTCATTTCATTGGCATCTCCTGAAAATGGGTGAAATGATAAAGGAGAAATTGAATCACACTAATATTATAAAGGCGAAAGTTTGTGAGTCTGTGGGGGTGTGTTTATCTTTATATGTTTGTTACTTCTTCACGCTCAAACGGCAATTTTGATGAAATTTTGTATGGAGGTAGCCGACACCCTGGATTAACATATAGGCAACTTTTTAAACACGGGATCGACATTTACTCGGGTGAAACCGCGGGGCGCAGCTAGTAATAGATATTAAGGATAAAACCAAATAAAAGACTGCTTGGTGGTCCTGGTCACAGTCGTTAGGGATCGTCAGAAGCCTGAAGATCTGACCACCAGTCTTACCAAGGGGTATCGTGTTACCCAGTAAATGGGTTGTGGAGGTCAGATTAGGTAGTAAGTACCTCCATGTAAAATACTGGTATTCAGCTGCATCCGGTTAGACTGGAAGCCGACCCCTACGTAGTTGGGAAAAGGCAGACAGATTGATATATCACAGTTTGTTTGCCATTTAGGGTTTTCAGTTTTTTCTAACCCAACACGCAATGAAATAAATTACGATCAATTTTTAAAGTCACGTGAAAAATGATTTTTGTTGCTACTCGAGTTCACTTGTTTCAATAGCAAGGCATAACTCATCATGTAGCTAAAAGAATGAACATTTATATTGGAATGGGATCTTTTATGACCCTACCTGACCACTACACAATCTAACGTCGGTAAAACACCAAGGGACAAGGGATTTCAGTAAAACTTCGGCAATATCTGGTAGTTCTCGTTACTATTACTTTCCTCTGGCAATGAGCGCAGAGCTCGGATAAACCCCTCACTAAGTTTCTTTGAAATACTCCGTCCTAATGTTAAATATCTATTTGTGGAAGATCGGTGACCGCTAACGTTACGTTTTTCTTTTGGTCATTTCTTGGCATCACTGTGTTATATGGAAAAGATTTTGCTGCTTGTGAATTCGTGAGTTGCACGAAATCGTCGCACGGGCAGCGCGCTCAGTGATCTCTAGTGAGCAGCGATTTTTCCAACAATTCGTTCTACCTACACCATGAAATGAATTATGCATACTTTGTAAGTCCCTCGTTTACCACAAAACCTTTATTATGTACAGACGCAATCACATCAAGCTACCCGAAACTGTCAAATTTTCCCAATCAACTTTGAACTTTATGCTTTAGAGATAAAGTTGAAAATCTATAAAAAGAAATTTGACAGATTGATGTGCTGGCGTCTTTACCTATATCCTAACTAATATTATAAATGGGAAAGTAAATTTATTTGTTACCTTTTCACGCCTAAACCACTGATTATACGTCGTCAGGTGTACATAGGGTAGCTTTCATCCCGAAAAAAGTGCTGTTCCCGAGGAAAACAACAATAACGTTACTACGACAATAGATGGCGCCACGTGTCTTTCGAACGCGATCGATACATATGCGGGTAAAACCTGGCACTGCTAGTAAATTAAGTATAATTATTATATTTTTACTTAAGTATATTAAAATTTGTTGAGCTCAGATTACTTCTATCATCTTCGCAATACAAAGCTTCTACACGCCATTCGTGTCGTAGTGCGAGTAAACGGTGTCTCCGTGCTACGTGCTATGTGGTATTTAACTATAACTAAAACGGACTCCATTCGTCATCAAAACTAAAAAAAAACACATAAATGCAGCTTCAAAACCTAGCCGGTTTAGAAGCATGGTTATATTATAATTTGTAATAAATATTCCCCTGTGACTATTCTCTGTAACGTTGGCTCATTAAAAGCAGCACTTTTTTTATAAAACTGCGCTGAGATTCTCCCACAGCTAATGAATCTTATCTCAGGTGACTTTTTTACACTAATTAGAAGTTATTTCACAGTTTTATTTAATAAAATAAGAGTATTTTTAATTTAAGACAAACTTTTAGGGGAGATTGTACTGTTTAAAATATTTAATTTTGTTCTACAACTTTTGTCATAGCGAAGTACTAATTTTCCCGTAGAATGTTGAAGTTAATTAATGCAACAGATGAATAAATTATTTTTATTTAGACAACAAAGGTAGTTTATTAAAGCGAGTACATAAACCCCTGAACTTTATATAGTCATGAAAAGAGCACCCGCATACTACCCGAAAAGTTTAAAATAACAATACACTTCAACCCTCCAACCGCTAAGGGGTTCAAACAGGAAAACATGAGCGTTAGTTTTCCGAAATATTGATTATTATGGAACGAGCCATAAATAATAGTCTTACCAAGGGGTATTCGTATTACCCAGTAACTGGGTTGTGGGGGTCAGATAGGCAGTCGCTCCATATAAAATACTGGTATTCAGCTGCATCCGGTTAGACTGGAAGCCGACCCCAACATAGTTGGGAAAAGGCTAGGCTGATGATGATGATGATGATGGAACGAGCCATAAAGTTAAATTGACCATAACTTTACAGTTTGTCGGTTGAGGATAATGGTACCAATGTACCAGTAGAACATTGTTTAATTTTGATTTTAGTAGAGTTCGCAGACTGCACACAAAACAATCGATGCCCGTTTTATATAGGAGCTAAATGGAACAGTCGAAATCAAATGTATGCACGTCTTATAATTCTGACCGGTTGTAGGGCCTACAAAAAGTATACCATATGCGAACGCGCATAAGTACATTAATTTCCAAACAGTTTCCTGCAAAGTAAGGAGCTTTCTGCAGGTGACAGTATATCTTTTAGTCCGTACACTAAACGTAAAGCTGTGCTGTAACTGTAGAAAGCAATGCTCTTGACCAGACCCACCTGTTAGAGCGTCCAAAATGTCCGAACACCAGCTTTTTCATGCAGGTAGGTATCTAAAAATCCAGTGATCATGCGATTAACGAAGCCCAAGTAATTTAAAAACAAGTACACAATATCTATATAAATCTACTTAGCCTTATGTTGGAATTAGCTTCCAATTTAACCGGGATCCAGCTGAATACCAGGATTTTACATGAAGCGACTGCCTATCTGACCTCCACAACCCAGTTACTGGGTAATACGATAGTTCTTGATAAGGACACGGTACTCCTAGTATTTACTACTGTGAAAACTGATCCTCTATCTGACACTACTTCCTTGATACCACCAAACCGACAGAAGACATCTTCAAACAGGAATTCGCTGATTCTCTCTGCAGTCTCCCTAGGAATCGTCTTATTTTGTAGCATATTCTACACATACAACCACAATATATCTGTTTCCATTCACTGACCTTATAAAAGGACCTAACAAATCGATTCCTACTTTTCCCATCCGATGTGCTACTGCCATTGGTTGCAGCTGAGCTACTTGCTTGGATTGCTTCTGTTCCTGACATAAAGCACCTGAGTTCAAAGGAATCAAACAACGATACGATTTCTTTACGTTTATATTGACTGAACGTCTTTACATATTATTGCCGACCAAACTAGCACTGTTTATTCCTAAACAAAGAAAAAAAACAGTGGCCTTCTAAGAGTAAGAGTGCCGACAGAAGTGAAAACTTGAAAAAGCATAGTCATTTTATAAACGTTTCAAGGTCATTCTTCCGAAAGAAAATACATTTTCTTCACTCACGGTGGCACTCGTGTTTGATTCATTGTTGAGCTTATTCTACAATATTAAAACAAAACAATAAACATAGTATTACAATACAAAAAGTTTCCAGAACTAAAATATATAAAATTTTACATTTGTCAATTTTCACTATCGAAAATCCCTAATAACTTCAAAACGGATTACCCTATTTACACAATTTATTTTGCCCTATCCGTTTTAGACCCAAAGCTTCAAATGACACTAAAAACAATACAATATCTACACAAACAAAAAAATCATGTTTTCAACTTACGTAATAGCTGGTCGCGTGAATTTGCCTTACAAAAAAGTTACTTCGTTTATACTGATTCAAAATAGGACACTATTATATAAATCGAGCTTAGATAGCCATTTTTTTGTTGCTCCATTTTTGCGCTTCACAGACGCGTGTCTCAAGCGGATGGCACTCGCGCTCGCACTAGTCCCAACCACACCGAGATAAAGTGTCCGTGAGCGGTGTCTGTGTGTGCGTTGTTCGAGCGCACTTTGTCAGTAGATTGCCTTCTGTACTATCTGTATTTTGTGACAATACAGTACACAATACCGTATACTCGGTAAGAATAAGAACAGCGCTACAATACTAATATTTTACACAACCACATTGTTTCAATAGGTACATAAGGGCCTGAATATTCAACAGTCTGTCCATATAGACTGAAACAATTATATAAGTAAGTCTGAAGCAGACCATTCATATTCCGACTAAAGAAGCTAATATTCTTCTCTGAACGTCTACAAAGGTCTGTTCCAAACGTGAAAACAATCGTTCCAAGCAATGTTTTAATTAAGTTAATTTAAATATCTGAATGAACTGCGAGTAATATTTGTGTTCGGTCGCAGCTGAATAACACATGTTAAGTACTGTTTTAATTGCATGTATACGAAGAACTGTTGATTAGGGAATGTATTTATATCTTCGAGTTTATTTTTTGGAATCTGTGGTTACTGAAAGAAAGAAATTAAGAATATTTAAAAATTTCCTTAAAAGTATATAAGTTTTGTCTTCGTTGTCCATTGTTATATTTGTTTCCCTAATCGCCCGTTGAATTAGTATTACTACGTCGGGCATATACCCGTATTTAGAAATCTCCTATATTAAGAGCCAAACCACACGGTGCGGTGCGGCGCCGCAAGGCAAAGATTTCGACGAATCGGCGGGCATACGAGCTGCTTGTGTGCCCGCTGATTCGTCGAAATCTTTACCGTGCCGCGCCGCACCGCACCGTGTGGTTTGGCCCTAAGGGGTTTACGTGACCTAAAGAGCGGTCACTGTCGGGCGGCTTAGAAAAGAAAGAGAAGCGCGATGACACAACGCTGGTAACTTATTGCAAAATACGAAGCAATTATTTTATTACAAAAAATCTATTGTTTGGACAAAAAAATTAAAACACTAGTGTTTAAGTATGTTGCTTTTAGAATAATCTGACAAAAAATCAGATTGATTGTATTTATATTAGTATGCTTTTTTTATTGTAAAAAGAAAGTTTTTAGAGGTCTTCATAATGTTTTTTCTATCGTATCAAATTTGTTGTATTATATTTTCAACACACAATTTACCTAGCATATAACCTGAATAATATCAAATGTTTTTCTGATTTTGTTTACTGTAGTCGATCTACTTTTATTGTATCTAAAACTTGCGTTTTTTGCGCTTAGATCCTGTAATCCACCTATTCCACTCAGATCCCGTTAAAACTGCACCTATATTTGAATTAAGAATTTGACATAGTTTTCAAGTTATGGAACAACAAACTGAATGTCATACTTAACAAAGTTTAAATTCCATTGCAACCAAAAACTTGTTAGGACCTTTTTGTTACAAATGGTCACTCAAAAATCAACTTAGAATATATTTCACCAAAGTAGATAACTGATTAATTGGCGATGGAATGTAAATTATCTGAGCCTTACACAAATATACAATTTCTAAGCGAACTTATTTGTTTTAAAATAAATCATTTTGATTCTGCCACCGTTCGAATTTCAAAGTACCTAATGATAAAGAACAACAAATTGGCTTATTCCACTTTTCCCCGTTGGATGATCCCCATTGATGGGGATTAGTGAACTTTTTGTTCACTATTCCCCGTTGACCCAAAATTTTTATTTAATGGGGATAAGTGAACTAAAAAGTTCAATAATCCCCATTAGGTAGGTACGTTAAAAAAATAAAATATATGAATCAAATGCGGTCTAGACATTTGATCAAATTACCATCGCGAGACCAACCAGAAATTGTATGCCCAAGAAATAACTTTCAAACTTGATACACAATGTAGGGCGGATTTCGTTACTGTCTGTTATTCGCCTGACAGTTTAAGTCCGTCCTTTCATCAAAATACCCGTGATCCCTGGAGACTTGCCCTGAAAGGACCCTTACGGCTTACAAGAACTTAGAGTGACAATAGATTTACTGATGATTGAGATGTTGTGGTATACAGGGTGGATTTTTAAGACGGGACAATTCAGTTGATAAGTCGCTTAAAGTGATTTCTCGTACTTAAAAGACGTTTAAATTCAAGTCACAACCTCATCTCAGTGACAATCAATGTCAAAAACTTGTCAAAAATGTAGAGAAATTGATTGTATTTTCGACTGTGATTAGAATGTGAATGTTCTTAAAAATACGAGAATTGCCCCTCAGGTACCTTAACTGTAGCTATAGGGAAACTGACTTAGGGACTGTTCTTTTTAGGGTTCCGTTGCCAAATGGCAAAAAACGGAACCCTTATATATTCGTCATGTCTGTCTGTCTGTCTGTCTGTCCGTCCGTATGTGACAGCCACTTTTTTCCGAAACTATAAGAACTATACTGCTGAAACTTGGTAAGTAGGTAGATGTATTCTGTGAACCGCATTAAGATTTTCACACAAAAATAGAAAAAAATACTTTTGGGGGTTCCCCATACTTAGAACTGAAACTCAAAATTTTTTGAAGTGAAAACTTCTTTAGCAGCGTTGTACACTTTTTTTGTGATGGGTAAAAAATGTTAAACTCGCGTCAGGACACGTGACCCTGACCGTAAGATTCGTAAGATGACACGTGACCCTGATCGAAAATTCGTAAGATTCCAAAATATCAAAAATGGTAAATAAAAAGGCCATAAAAAATATTGTCAATGAAAAAGTTTTAATGCAGTTTTTAAAGCCGATACACTGGCCATCATTTTGGTGTCATCATTGTTCTTTTGAATTCATAACCATTTAAAAAGTTGAAATTATGGATGGAAGTTGATTTTTCTGAGAGATAAACTTTTTAATAATAATAATAAACATTTAATTCAGAATTACTTCCATATTATTTGTTAGTAACAATATAAACTTATAAACTAATGTTAGTAACATTTATTCTAGGCTGTATGTGTGAGGCACGTCGATCCTGGGGAGTGTCTACTTACACTCACACTTACTTACTTGAATGTAATATAAATTTTGATGTTTGTGTACGATAGCGCAATAAATAAATATTGTATCCAACCACATAAATGATAGTACTTTTTTTATACTGATAATTAAAGCAATTCGTGCAAAATTATTCCCTAACCATTCCAAAATATCAAAAATGCACAACGTTAATATTCAAGTTTTCACTTCTGCCGCACTCCCGGAGTGTGCAACCCGTCTTTTTTTTTCATCAAACCTAAACGTGTGGGGTATCTATGGATAGGTCTTCAAAATGATATTGAGGTTTCTAATATCATTTTTTTCTAAACTGAATAGTTTGCGCGAGAGACACTTCCAAAGTGGTAAAATATGTGTGGGCCCTGTAACTTCTAAAATAAGATAATGATAAAACAAAAAAAAAAAATATGATGTAACTACATTATCCTGTAAACTTCCGCCGAAAATTGGTTTGAACGAGATCTAGTAAGTAGTTTTTTTTGATCACACTAATATTATAAAGGCGAAAGTTTGTCAGTGTGTGTGTGTGTTTGTTACTTCTTCACGCTCAAATGGCTAGACCAATTTTGATAAAATTTTGTATGGAGGTAGCTGACATCCTGGATTAACATAAAGGCACTTTTTATCTTGATATTCCCACGGGATCGACACTGACGCGGGTGAAACAGCGGGGCGAAGCTAGTACGTCATAAATCGTAAACCGCAATTTACCGTTCATTCAATTAACTCAAATATAAAATTTTTAAAAAACATTTAATTTCATACATATAAACCTTATGCATAAACCCGGATTTAATCGGTGCGCGAATCCGACTCGCTCTTGCTCGGTTTTTTTAACTGTTGTAGCTACATGAAAACGGTCTTAGGAACTGTCCTTATTTTTGAGAAAAATTTTGACACCCATTCACAAATTTTGAAAAATAATGTCAGTAAGAAAGAAAAAAAAATTAAAAATAAAATGGGCCATTTTCATCACAAATACTTTTTTGATGCCAATCGATCCTGTTTCTTAAAAGGATCAAATAACTTTATTGGACTAAGGGCTGATTTTTCTATCGACAGATAATTTTTATTCGTGGAATAAAATTGACGTCTGACAGTTTTTGTATGGACGAACTGTCAAAAATTCAAAATTATTCCTCCGACATAATTATCTGGCGTTGGAAAAATCAGCCCTTAGTGAGGTTTAAGTACTAGAAAAGTAAAAAAAACGCAAAAAATAATTGTCCCATACGTAAATTTCGTTGGAAATGAGATTCTCAACTTACTTTTTTACTAGGATAGACTGGCTGCTTACTATCTCATCATTCCCCTGCCCTTATCCCAATTTATTTGAGGTCGGCGCAACACAAGTGGCTGCTAACTATCTATATAGCTAAATATCCACCCTGTATCATACATTTAAGCAATTGACTGCCACGCTGCGTGTCGCGGGTTCGATTCCTGCACGGAACAAATATTTGTGTGACCTACAAGTATTTCCAGGTCTGGCTGTTTGTGTAGGTATGTGAGTTTAAATGTTTGTAAACGCACCCACAATACAGGAAAAATTCCTAGTGTGAGGCAAAGTTTAAAAAAAAAACTAGGTACTAAAGTTCGTTTTTTAATCCCAGAGACTAATCTGACAGGTGTAATGTCAAACTCCTATACAAAAAAAAACGCAAACACAAAAGACTTAAATGTTAGATTACTGTTTAAGTAACTTTTGGCACTCGAATGACGTTAACATGGGACACTGATAGTAAACATCTTGTTTTGTGAAAGGTATTGAAAAAACAAGATGGCGTCGTTAGTTCCGATTTTGACCACGCGTCAAAAGAACCTTGTAGCGCTATAGTTGTTTTACTATCACCAGTTTTCTGAACTAAAAGATAGTTATTTTTTAAAATATATCTCTCTAATTTTTTTTTTTTGTATAATGCACAAAAATATTGTTTAGTTTTCGTTTTCTTCAAACTCAAACTCAAAGCATTTGTTACAATTAAACCATTTACAGGCACTTTTGGATTGTCAAGAAGTCGGTCAGTCAGAAAATATGAAGCTAGTTGCCCATTCCAAAGCGTAGGTGACCTATGGAGAAGAACGAGCAAGAAACTTTATGGACACTCTTTTAAATTATATTTTTACAAAAATATTAGTTACACCATTAATGTTTAACTATATGAGAGAACGATGTAACGATGTAAAAAAGACGTAGGTACGCGTTAAAAGTGTTTAAACAGGAATTTCGTATTAAATAAAACAAGCCAGTATCTTCCATGATGATTCAAAAGTGTAATGACATTTCCGTTTAGTGTTGCCCTGACACCTCTAGTATAATCAATATCCAAACATCCCCCCCTTTTACAAATGTAAAATACTACGGGACAGCAACTACAATATTAGGCAGGTACATAAAATCAACTTAATAAACAAGTGAACACTGACTAATATTAAAAATTAATACAAAGAATAATCGGCCAGTCTAAAAGGAGGACGCACTGAGCGACCGGATCTCGTAGTCTGTATAACTTCAGAGGTACCACTAGCTTCTGATTGAGTTGACATAGATGGCTCAGAATAACAGGGCTGATCCTCATTTATTCTATTATTCAGGACAACCATTTGTGAATTATCCTTGCTTTTAGGTACATAAATATTCATTGGTTTTTCAATAAACACATTTCTACTATGCATCAAATGTCTTTCATTTCTCCTAACTTCATTCCCCTTCTCCGTTTTAACTACAAATGACCTAGGCCCTTCCTTTCTAACTATCTTCCCCTGCACCCATATTTTATTTGGTTGATTTTGCATTTTAATATTCTCTCCACTTATAAATGACTTTTTGTCAATGGCAGACTTATCATAATTTAACTTAGACTTTTGTTTCAACTGTAGCATTTTTTCATATGCCAGTTTAGGTACAACAGGTTTTAAGCTTTTCTCAGAACATGGTAAGGTAGTGCGCAATTTTCTGGCCATCAAAAGCTCTGAAGGACTGTAATCTAATCCAGCTACAGGTGTAGCCCTGTAGTTCAGCATAGCATCATTAAAATCAGTGTTACTTTCTCTGCACTTCCTCATCATGTTCTTTACAATTCCCACTGCCTTTTCACTTAGACCATTAGATTGAGGGTACCTAGGACTAGAATGACTTAGTTGCATGTCACAAGATTCTGCGAACTGTTTAAAGTTGTAACTGGCAAAAGGCATGTTGTCACAAACAATGATCTTGGGAAACCCATGAACTGCAAAAATTACTTTTAACTTTTGAATTACAGTACCCGCTGTTTTATCTTTCAAAGTCTTCACTTCAATCCACCTTGAGTAATAGTCTACTACTACTATATAATCTTTAGTTCCATATGTGCAAATATCCATTCCAATCTTATAAAATGGTAGGTCAGGAATCTCATGAGACATAAGCGGATCTTTAGACTTAGAAACTCTATATTTTTCACAAATGTTACAAGATATGGTAAACTTCTCAATGTCTATAGACATTCCAGGCCAATACAGCAAATTTCTGGCCCTTTTTTTACATTTGCCAGCTCCTACATGCCCTGTGTGTAAGCTTTCTAGCACCCCTTGCCTCATATTTTGTGGCACTACTATGCGATCATTATAATAAACAATGTTATCTTTTACATGTAACTCAGTTCTCAGTTTGTAATAAACACTCAAATTTTTACTAATAATCTTTCTATCATTTTTAGGGTAACCTTCATTATACCATGTAATAACCTGCCTTAAATCCGGATCATTCAATGTTTCATTTTGAAACTGTGCCATTTTTTTGTCTGCAACTGCTAATTGTGACTCAAAACTGTGTACCAACTCCTGCAATGTTGGATCTACTTGGGCATTGTCCTTAATAAAGTTCCTAGACAAATAATCGGCTACAAACATTTTGTTTCCAGGCACATATCTAACCTCAATATCATACTTTATTAATTTCAGTACCATTCTTTGCAATCTTGAACTAATTTTATTTATATCTTTGTTTACAATTGATTCCAGAGGTTTATGATCTGTTTCAATCACAATCTTTCGACCATACACAAACTGATGGTACTTTTCTAACGAGGCACAAATAGCAAAAAGCTCCTTTTCAATGGGTGCCCACCTTTTTTGGCAATCAGTGTAGCAACGAGAATAAAATGAAATAGGCCTACCTTTTTGCATGAGACATGCTCCTAGCCCATCCTTTGAACTATCAGTCTGCAAAACCACTGAACCCTCTTTTGTCAAAATGCCTAATGTCGGTGTGCATGATAACTTGTTTTTAAGCTCCTGAAATGCCTGGGCCTGTGACTCTTCCCATACCCACTCCACTTCTTTTTTTAGCAACCGCCTCAATGGTTCAGTAGTTTTTGTATACAGCGGTATGAACTTACATAAATAATTGCACATCCCTAAGAATTTTTGCAACTCTTTCACATTGTTTGGTGGTTTCAGTTCAGTAATGGACTTAACATGGTCTGGATCCACCTGTATACCAGACTTTGACACTATCAATCCCACATACTTAACATGATCTAATCTGTACTGTAACTTTCTTTCATTAAACTTAACTTTGTGTTCTCTAGCCCTGATTAAAACTTTTTCTAGTACTTCATCATGCTCTTGTTTATTTTTCCCTGCCACAATAATATCATCAAAATATACTTGAACCCCTTCAATGTCACCAAATATTTTTGAATTTACTTTTTGCATAACCTCTGGGGCAGATGATATGCCAAAGGGCATTCTCAAAAATCTGTACCTACCAAATGGGGTGGCAAAAGTACACACTTTTTCCTGATCGTCTAACAAAACCTGAAAAAACCCATCTTTTAGGTCCAAAACAGTAAACACTTCTTTTTCTGTCAAAGCACTATAAATTTCCTCTGGGGATGGAATCAGAAACTTTTCCCTTTCAATACTGTTATTAAGCTCTTTTGGATCTAAGCACAATCGTAGGGATTTGTCTGGTTTTTCCACAATGACAATATTGTTGCACCAAGCAGTAGGACAATCAACCCTTTCTAACACATGTAATTTTTCATACCTATCCAAAGTTTGTTTTAATCTGTCTTTAATTTTCTCCGGAATACGCCTAATGGGCTTACTAACAGGCTCTGCATCTTGCTGTAATTTTAACTTATAAGTTCCTATCTCTCCTAACCCAGTAAAAACATCTCTATTCTTTTCTACAAACTTTTCTTTGCTTGGTTGATTTTCCTTTTCCACTACATCTACTCTTTTCAACAAGTTTAACTTAATGCAATCTTTCAATCCTAATACTGACTGTACAGGCAAATCAATCACATTAAAGTTTAAGTTAGTAGTTGTGCCTTTTACTTTGCAGTTCAAAGTAACACATCCAAGAGGCTTAATTTTCTCACCATTGTAGACCACTAACACTGTTTGGCTTTCTTGTAATGCAGTTTTGTTCAATTTTACATAGTCACTCCGAGATAAGGTATTGCACTCTGCTCCTGTGTCCAGCTTAAACAACAAATTGACTCCTTCAACTTCAACATGTTCTCTCCATTGCACTTTACCTACACAATATATTCCTTCTAATGCAAACTCTTCTTTATCATCCTCTTCTTCTTCCATTAACATCATTCTCCTGTTCCTTGACTGTCCAGCTGCCTGATTAGTTCTCACAGTCTCTTTCTGTTTAGAGTTTCTACACACTGCTGCAAAATGATTGTACCTAGTACACAATGCACACCTTTTTCCATATGCAGGGCAGTTTCCCCTTACATGCGCTTGCCCACACCAAGAACACTTTTGATGAAGTTGTTCTGTCTTACCTGGTTGGTTGACCGTGTGAGCTTTTTTGAAGGCATGCACTTCTTCACTCTTTTCTAAGGATTTTATTTGTTGTTTACTGGCCTCATAGGCTCTACATATTCTTTCTGCCTCATCCATAGAAATCTCTTCCTCTCTTAACAGGTTTTCTTTTAGAACCTTATCATTTACTCCTATTATGATCATCATTGTAACCAACCTGTCTTCTAGAGTGGTAAAATCACAAAGCTTACTCAGGGTTTTTATTCTAGTTATGAAATGGTCTATAGACTCACTATCCTCTTGCTTTAATTGAAGAAATTCATAAGTATTTATCAACGTTCTTTTCCTCGGTTGGGTGTATAGCTGAAATTGGTCGAGAAGAGACACAAGTTTCGTCGGCTTAACCTTGAAGGTGTTGAAAACCTCCACAGCTTCCTCACCGGCTGAATTTAAAAATATAGCAATTTTCCTTGCCTCGTCTGCCGTTGTTAAGCCTGCTGCATCGAGATAGATTTCAAATAACTGTCTATACTTCTTGAAATTGGCTTGCTCCCCGGATAATATCAGATTTTTTGGGGGTTTGATTCCCTCCATTTTTATTGCCACTTTATTTTCTTCGTCAGGCATTTATGTATATCTTGCACTAAGCTATCCTTCCTCCAGTGAATTATAATGTTTATTTTATAAAATACATACGCTTTTTTCACCTGACACCATGTTTAAACAGGAATTTCGTATTAAATAAAACAAGCCAGTATCTTCCATGATGATTCAAAAGTGTAATGACATTTCCGTTTAGTGTTGCCCTGACACCTCTAGTATAATCAATATCCAAACAAAAAGCGTCCAGAGAACAGCAAATAGTAAGAAAACAACAATCCAAAAATAAAATAATTAAAAATAGGCCGAGGCAGCTAAGTGATGACCAGCCCCAACTAACTTACTATCTAACTAAATTATTCCCACACGCAATAGTCGTACATTTATATTGTGTTTTGTTTAATCGTAAAACATTTCCGGTATTTCGAACCGTTCAGCCTTGAACTTCGGCGTTTAAAACGATATCCACAGAGCGTGGGTGATGTGATGCCTTTATAATTATAATAGGTATTGTGTACACTCAACTGCAGGATTTTGTTACAGGGCAAGCAACGTTAGTAATATTAACGAAACTAAGGCTTCATGTGAGTAAGTATTTAAATGTACCTATTTAATATTATTAAGTCAAAATTAAAATGAATAGATTTTATTTCACATACACCTACATGGCCACTTATGAAACGTCAGAAGCTAGGTTGAGGGTTCCGATTGGTAGTTCCCTATGTAGAAGAGCCGGCAAGAAACTCCACGGTAACTCTTTTAAAAATAATTGGCTTTTACAATGTTTTCAAATTACAGTAGGTATGGGAGCGTAGGCCTGTCAACAAGTACCAGGTACTTAATAAAATTTAAAATGGTCTACAGATCTAGTCTACAAGGCCTACAAAGTCCTCATATTTACAAAACATAAAAGCATCTATAAAAAAGATAAATAAAATATTAAAACCAAATGATATGATTGCTATTAGGTACAACCACTAATAAAGAGTTTAAATTAAAATTATCTGTATATAATGTCAAATAATAAAAAGATTTTGTCAATGAAGTATGTAAAAAAAACATAAACATCGTAATTTGAGAGCAGTTAATAGACATTTACATAGTTATGCCGTTAATAAGGTGCCAGGGAAGCCACATGTGCAGAAGGAAATTTTGCCAGACTACCTTGTCTTCAAAGTAGTGTAGTCATTTAGAACGTTAGATGGTGTGTAGTGGTGGGTGATATAAAATAAAAGAAGAATTACGTTACAGTGGCGCCCAACGTGGGGCCCACTGTAACGTTTAGGACGTTAGATGGTGTGTAGTGGTGGGTGACATAAAATAAAAAAAGAATTACGTTACAGTGGCGCCCAACGTGGGGCCCACTGTAACGTTTAGGACGTTAGATGGTGTGTAGTGGTTGGTGGGTGATATAAAATAAAAGAAGAATTACGTTACAGTGGCGCCCAACGTGGGGCCCACTGTAACGTTTAGGAGGTTAGATGGTGTGTAGTGGTGGGTGATATAAAATAAAAGAAGAATTACGTTACAGTGGCGCCCAACGTGAGGCCCACTGTAACGTTTAGAACGTTAGATTATGTGTAGTGGTGGGTGATATAAAATAAAAAAAGAATTACGTTACAGTGACGCCCAACGTGGGGCCCACTGTAACGTTTAGGACGTTAGATGGTGTGTAGTGGTTGGTGGGTGATATAAAATAAAAGAAGAATTACATTACAGTGGCGCCCAACGTGGGGCCCACTGTAACGTTTAGGAGGTTAGATGGTGTGTAGTGGTGGGTGATATAAAATAAAAGAAGAATTACGTTACAGTGGCGCCCAACGTGGGGCCCACTGTAACGTTTAGGACGTTAGATGGTGTGTAGTGGTGGGTGATAAAAAATAAAAGAAGAATTACTTTACAGTGGCGCCCAACGTGGGGCCCAATGTAACATTTAGGTCGTTAGATGCTGTGTAATGGTGGGTGATATAAAATAAAAAAAGAATTACGTTACAGTGGCGCCCAACGTGGGGCCCACTGTAAAGTTTAGGACGTTAGATGGTGTGTAGTGGTCGGTGATATAAAATAAAAGAAGAATTACGTTACAGTGGCGCCAAACGTGGGGCCCACTGTAAAGTTTAGGACGTTAGATGGTGTGTAGTGGTAGGTGATATAAAATAAAAGAAGAATTACGTTACAGTGGTCTTTAATTTCATAATATACTTTTTTGATAAGGACTCGATTGATGAGGGTTTTACACGGGTTGTCACATGTCTTCGAAGTTTTGTTTCTAGGACATGCCGGTTTTTTCACGCTGTTTTCCTTCACCGTTTTGAGAGCAGTGGTGATTAAATAATTTACAAAAAGTAAAGCGCTTGTCTAGGTTCGAACTTACGACCTACAAATTCGTTTGTCGCGGCCGTTACCACTGGGTCACGACTGCTCTCCATAGAATAACCAATCAGAATATCCTATAACGTCAGTACGTTGTTGCAATGCTTTGAGCCAATTATTGTACAGACGCCAGTGCGGCAGTGCATAAAGCTATTACAATCTGCCAAATTTCTTCAATAGATTTTCAACTTTATCGCTAAAGCATAAGGTTCAAAGTTGATTGGGAAAATTTGACAGTTTCGGGTAGCTGGATGTGCTGGCGTCTGTACTATACTCCTACATGTAATCCGAGTGGCCTGGCTATTGTTTGTCCATACGACAAAGGAATATTAGCTCCATATGCCTAGCTCCGTCGGTTCGCGTATATTGCTTTATCTGAGGATTCCTCATACCGCTAGGACACTCCATTCTATCATACAAATACAATCGACATTTGCGATCATCTGCCTAGCCCTTTCCCAACTATGTTGGGGTCGGCTGCCAGTCTAACGGCAACTGAATACCAATATTTTACACGGAGCGACTGACTATCTGACCTCCACAACTGGGTAATACGATAGCCCTTGGTAAGACTGGTTGTCAGTCTTTCGGGCTTCTGACTACCCGTAACGACTGTCAAAGATCTACGAATGACAGCCGGGACCAACGGCTTAAAGCGCTTTCCGAGGCACGGAGAGGTCACGGTATGTAAAGATGGTCACACATCCACAGACCAACCGCGGCAAGCGTAGCTTAACCTGATCGATCGATCTGTGCGGCTATTATTATTTAGCTACGGGCAGAGTAAATTACTATGCCACGGGCCCTTCACAGTCGATCTCTGCAATATTATTATTTGACCAAGTAAAAGCACAGCGATATTTTTTCTGCTGATAGTTTGCGGTCGTTTCTTTCTTGCCAAAATAAATTAAAATGTGTCTGCCAATTAATTAGTTCCGAAATAAATGTTTTACTGTAAAACAATGTGAATACTGAAGATTTTATCGCACAATACATTCATTTGATAAATGACATTTTGACGCAATGAATTTTGTCAAAATGTTACGTTAATGTTTTGTCGTAATACCGACTGAAAGGACCAGTTATATAATAGGGCTTTTCAAAACAAAACAATGGTAGGATTGCTTTATATTGTTCATATAAGCCATTACGGTCACGGGTAATCAGAAGCCCGTAAATCTGACAACTGGTCTTACCAAATATGGGTGTACTATGAGTACAGCTCTGCCTAACCCTACGGGGATTATAGGCGTGATGTCATTTTATGTTATGTTAGTCTTACCAAAGGGTATAGTGTTACCCCATAACTGGGTCGTGGAGGTCAGAGAAGCAGTCGCTATGTTATGTTAGTCTTACCAAAGGGTATAGTGTTACCCCATAACTGGGTAGTGGAGGTCAGAGAAGCAGTCACTATATTATGTTAGTTTTATCAAAGAGTATAGTGTTACCCTATAACTGGGTAGTGGAGGTCAGAGAAGCAGTTGCTATGTTATGTTAATCTTACCAAAGGGTATAATGTTACCCCATAACAGGATAGTGGAGGTCAGAGAAGCAGTCGCTATTTCATGTTATTCTTACCAAAGGGTATCGTGTTACTCCGTAACTGGGTAGAGGAGGTCAGAGAAGCAGTCGCTATGTTATGTTAGTCTTACCAAAGGGTATCGTTAAACCCCGTAACTCGGTAGTGGAGGTCAGAGAAGCAGTTCCTATGTTATGTTAGACTTACTAAAAGTACATCGTGTTACCCCGTAACTAGGTAGTGGAAGTCAGAGAAGCAGTCGCTATGTTATGTTAGTCTTACCAAAGGGTATCGTGTTACCCCATAACTGGGTCGTGGAGGTCAGAGAAGCAGTCGCTATGTTATGTTAGTCTTACCAAATGGTGAAGTGTTACCCCATAACTGGGTAGTAGAGGTCAGAGAAGCAGTCGCTATGTTATGTTAGTCTTACCAAAGGGTACCGTGTTACCCCGTAACTGGGTAGTAGAGGTCAGAGAAGCAGTCGCTATTTTATGTTAATCTTACCAAAGGGTATAGGGTTACCCCTAACTGGGTAGTGGAGGTCAGAGAAGCAGTCGCTATGTTATGTTAGTCTTACCAAAGGGTACATAGTGTTACCCCATAACTGGCTAGTGGAGGTCAGAGAAGCAGTCGCTATGTTATGTTAGTCTAACCAAAGGGTATAGTGTTACCAAATAACTGGGTAGTGGAGGTCAGAGAAGCAGTCGCTATGTTATGTTAGTCTTACCAAAGGGTATAGTGTTACCCCATAACTGGGTTGTGGAGGTCAGAGAAGCAGTCGCTATGTTATGTTAGTCTTACCAAAGGGTATAGTGTTACCCCATAACTGGGTCGTGGAGGTCAGAGAAGCAGTCGCTATGTTATGTTAGTCTTACCAAAGGGTATAGTGTTACCCCATAACTGGGTTGTGGAGGTCAGAGAAGCAGTCTCTATGTTATGTTAGTATTACCAAAGGGTACCGTGTTACCCCATAACTGGGTCGTGGAGGTCAGAGAAGCAGTCGCCCCATGTAAATTCTGGTACACAGTTGCATCTGGAGGCCGACCACAACAAAGTTGGGAAAAGTGGTGAATAGTGGTGCCTTAAGCATATAATGCTCTGTAAGAGAGAGTGGGCCGTAATCCACCAGGCGAGCCCGGTGCGGGTTGGCGGATATCATATGTCTTCGAATTTTTGGTTCTAGGACATGCCTTCCACATGATGTTTTCCTTCACCATTTTGAGAGCAGTGGTGATGAAATAATTTACACAAAGTAAAGCGCCTGTCTAGGTTTGAACCTACGACCTACAACTCGTACTCGTAGTCACAGCCGTTTCCAAAGCCAACTCATGAAAAACCTAGGCTGGTTATAATTTCTCTAAGCCATTATTGCTTATCACTATAATAAGGAACTACTTATTTAATTTGATTCGTCCTCATTTCCAGTTGTCAGGCAGTTGTATCGTGCCTCGGGGGGCGGTCGTGTTGCTGCCAATTTAAGTCCCGCTGCAATCCACTTAGATTAGTTTTATCGTATAGTCCATGCAATTCAAGAACATGCGTCAAGTGACTCTTATGTCAATGTAATAAGGTACAAATTTCAATTATTGACGCGCGTTAACCACACTGAAAAAAATAATTTCTCGCTACACCACATTAAAGCGATTTCATTAAGTCTTACTGACTTTATACGGTAAGAAGAAATGTTATTTGAAACAGTAACTTTTAATGATTGAACATAATATCTACTGAAAAAGAACAAAAAAAAAGCAAAACCACCATTACTGTGAAGTAAGTAAATTTCAATAGTCTGAACAATATCACCAAATGAATAAAAAAGTTAATTTTATGACCTTTTAACATTAAAGTTTACTGTCATGACTGTAACATTTTGCCTCAAGCTTTAACTGTTTTCGGATCACTAAAAAATACTGTTTTGAACGTTAGGCTCATAATGGAACTGTGTAAAGCAGTTCAGATCAATGTTTTTGCATTTTTATTTACTGCTTAGAAATAAGCAGTAAATAAAAATTCAGTGCAAATGTGACAAATACCTATGTATGCTTAAAGGCTCCTTCAAACAGGCGCGACACGCGATATTATCGCGCGCGACACAAAGGCACCGAAAGTCGCGAAACGAGCGATGCCTTTGTGTCGCGCGCGATTATATCGCGTGTCGTGCCTGTTTGTAGGAGCCTTAAGTCTACTTCAGTTTTTAGATTCCAATATATAACAAATAGGTAAGTACGCAGGTGCGTAAAACAAAACAAACGAGTTTACGAGATTAATGTTTGTAAACGAACCCACGCTGTCGGAAAAATTCTAATAACGGTTTTCATGCAAACTGAATCGTGTCCCCGGAGCTTCGGGGACTCGATTCGGCGACCTCGTGCCTAAAATAATACAGTCCCGTCTAATAGGGACCATGTAAAAAGGGAAACAATATTTGCTTTGCAAACGAACTTGAAACTTTGCTTGTATTCCTATCACTGTTTTAAAAATAGTTATTATTTGAAAATCACGAACTGCTCGAAACTTCAGGATTGTAAAAAAGAAAAATAAACCTGTAACTAATTTGTAAGTATCTAGTTACGTTTTAATTAGTATCTACTTGAAAGTAGCCGACTTCGTGATTCTTGCTTGAATAACTTAATAGGAAAAACTTATCTTTACTTTGAGTACCCAATTAGGTATTAATTTACACTCATTTTCTTACGACTAACGCGGTGCAAATGTGACTTCTGCTTAGGCCCAGGTACCAACCGGTTCAGACACCAACCGGTACCAACCGGTTC
The DNA here is from genome assembly GCA_916614155.1 of Mesoligia furuncula. Lineage (NCBI taxonomy): Eukaryota > Metazoa > Arthropoda > Insecta > Lepidoptera > Noctuidae > Mesoligia > Mesoligia furuncula. Next base: position 1,779,931 of record OU744807.1, on the reverse strand, counting down.
GATTGAACTACGTTTGCCGAATACTTAATCATCCATATCTCAGAAAGGTGTGGTAATATTTAAGGGTGTGACATTCTCCATAGGACAAGTATCACGGACGAATATCATAATCGCGAAAAAATAATCAGCCTTCCCATTCATTTTCTTTTCTTTTTTCTTTATTTAAAAAAAAAAAAAAACGTTGCTTCACACTAGGAATTTCTCCTGTATTGTGGGTGCGTTTACACACATTTAAACTGACGTACACAAACAGCCAGACACAGGAACAACTACTTGTAGATCATACAAATATTTGTTCCGTGCGGGAATCGAACCCGCGACACGCAGCGCAGCAGTCAATCGCTTAACCACTGCGCCAACCGTGCCGTCATTTGGGCGGAGAAGGTATTGAAGATTTGTATGGGAGAGTTGATAAATTTTCTCAGTTATGATGTTGGTCCCATGGAGAAAGTGGTTCAGTTTGATTGAAATGTAATATTTATTTTCCAAGTACATCTTTTAAGACACTTTTACACATCAATATTTTGTTCAATGTTTTAAAACTAGATGATCCCTGAGAACAAATGCCGAAAAAATTTCAAAGGTTATGGTCTCTTTTAAGTTCAAACATTATATTATTAGGATTATATGTGAGTCCAACAATACAGGGCCATGCCTGGAAAGGCCTTTTGAAGAAAGAGACCATGACCCCGGCCAGATATTTATAAAGTGATTTAAAATTACAACTTTGTAATGTATGCTTTAGACGTAGTAAATCTGGACTGCAGTTGATTAAAATAAAAACAGACCAAGTGCGAGTCGGACTCGCACACGAAGGGTTCCGTACCACAAGGCAAAAACGCCGAAAAAAACACGTTTGTTGTATGGGAGCCCCCTTAAATGTTTATTTTATTTTAATTTTATTATTTATTATTAAAGTAAAAATACAACTGAGTATTTTGTGAATATTTCAAGTGCCTACCTGTTGCCATTTTTGATATCGAGCAAAAAGGGCATTAAAATCGCGTTTGTTGTATGGGAGCCCCCCTTAAATATTCGTTTTATTTTGTTTTTAGTATTTGTTGTTATAGCGGCAACAGAAATACATAATTTGTGAAAATTTCAACTGTCTAGCTATCGCGGTTCTTAAAGTACAGCCTGGTGACAGACAGACGGACGGACAGACAGCGAAGTCTTAATAATAGGGTTCCGTTTTTACCCTTTAGGTACGGAACCCTAAAAACTAACAAAGTCAGTTCAATTTACTATCATAAACCTTTTAGTAGCCAAGTAATTAATATTAAATACCTTTCACAATGCCCGGTATTTCAGGTATGTGCCCAAAAATGCCATGTCTGTACCAGTAATATTCCCCATTGACCCTTACTCGTAATAGTAATTGCGCGGTCTATAAAGGGTTCCCACGTAGGGTCACCGATATAGCATGAATGACCGGTCTTATCACTTATTCATTAACTTTTGTTACGGGCTATTACCGCTGATAATGTTGGGGTTAAAGTGATTTTGTTTTAGTGTTCTTTTTTATTAGTTATATGCGGAAGGTATTGACCGGTTAAATGTCGTAATTACAGAAACAATTAAAAAACCATTGTGTCTCGCGTGGATCCATGTTCTACGCATAACCCTTCCTGGGTTAAAGGATTCCTTACAACAGTGTAGATAGTAGGGTACATTTGCATGGTGCCTCGGAGAACTTTGTTATACAGGGTGACTGTGGCATCGACGGGCAAACTATAACCATGGATTTACCTGTCTCTGTATACCCTATCTGAACCAGGATAGAAATTTTTCGTCAGTTATTTTTTTTTTAAATTGCTGTTCCATTCATTTTGACCGCGTAGGTATTGCATTTTTGTATGTAACAGCAGATTTATTTTTAATAATAATAATAATATTCATTTATTTCAGGTCCGAGACCCATATAAAACAACGACAGATAAAAAAATACAAATACTTACAAACACATAAATTATTGCTAAAACCTAAATATTAAATCAGAAACTTGACTTTTTTGATAACCCACGAAAAATTTCTACGCTAGAGGGTTAAGACTCAAGTGCTGAATTCATGGATAAAGATTGAAAGAAAGAAAGAAAATACGTTTGATTGACATTGCGCGTCGATGACATTGCCACCATGTATATTTGATTTCAGTTTTCAGAAGTTTTTACTAACGATTAGATACAGGTAATCAGAACTCAAAGCATTGATTTCAATTAATCCATTTACAGGCACTTTTAAATTGACAAAGAATCGGAACGTTAGTCATAAAGTTGAAGCTAGAAGTTGATGTCTGTATAAAAGCTAGGCTGATGACTTATTTTCATGAATAAAAACGTAAAGCTATTCATATGAGTACAATAGAAGTAGATATACAATAGTGCTACATATTATTTTATGATAAAAGCGTTGTTTGTGTTCATATATTCACGACATTGTATGCATTGTGTTGACTTTTAAAACATTTTCCTACGAAAAATGTGCGTTGTATACAATCATACTAATATCTTAAGGGCGAAAGTTCGCGAGTGTGTCTGTGTGTTTATATGTTTGTTACTTCTTCACGCTCAAACGGCTGGTCTAATTTAAATAAAATTTTGTATGGAAGTAGCTGACACCCTGGATTAATATATAGGCTACTTTTTATCCCGATATTCCTACGGGATCGAAACTTCTACGGGTGAAACCGTGGAGCGCAGCTCTCATAATTTCTGGAACTACCAGTCTGATTTAAGAAAATCTTTTTGCATTCGATAGCCCAATTTTTAAGGAAGGCAACTTAACTTCACACTAAGGCCTTTAGCAGCCAAGTAAAAATAAAAAAGTCGGAAAGAACGCTGAGCAAAAACGAAGTACCTAATAGCGCGGGCAATGCGATGCGATGGGTTGGGTCGGGGAAACATGGAATTTCACGCGGACGAAGTCGCGGCCAGAAGTTTGTATGTAGTTTATGAGTACGATAATATTATTTTCATTCACGTCGAGCCCACCGGCTTTTAACCGCGCCCACACAAATTGTAGCACTCAGCGTGTTAATAAATTGTTACAACATAAATGTTTCACGGAATTTTTTTATCGAAAACAACTTTTTATAGTGACTCGCTTGACATTTTTTTTTTGATGTTGTAACAACATTATATTTTTGTTAATGGCAAGTTGAATGTGACATTATTTACTGTATGTGTCGTAGTAAGATAGTTAAAGCCGTAATATATTGTTATAACCTTTTATTACGATAATCGTGCTCGTATCATAGTTATATTCGTAGTAAGATATTTATGAACCATACCATCCATATACAGCCTATAATGTTCCCACTGCTGGGACACAGGCCTCCTCTCGGTGAGAGGGAGTGGGCCGTAATCCACCACGCGGGCCCAGTGCGGATTGGCAGATGTCACATGTCTTCGAATATTTGGTTCTAGGACATGCCGGTTTCCTCACGATGTTTTCCTTCACCGTTTTGAGAGCAGTGATGATGAAATAATTTACACAAAGTAAAGCGCCTGTCTGGGTTCGTACCTACGACCTACAACTCGTAAGTCGCGGCTGTTACCACTTGGCCACCACTGCTCTCTTTATTTATGAACCGCTTTCTTATAATTATATGACAGTATATAGCCCCCCGAGGAATATAACTATATCACGGCTTTTTTTTTTGCGGATGGTAAATCATCAAATGACGCTCGAGCTCTGGGTGGAGCGGAAGGTAGTGTCAGACTCTTACTGACTAAAACCCACCCGTGTTCCTTCCTTAACCTCTTATGTTCCGGGCCAACGGTAACCCTTTCGGACAATCCCGCTGACCTGACTTCGGGGAAGGCTTCGGCCCTAAGGGGCCCCTTCCTTGATGCTGACATCTCTTTGAGGCGCGCGTGGAACACGTACTCGCCTTCCGGCACGGGTCTGGTCCTGATCCTGTTCGGACGGTGAGCTACCCATTACTCTCCGTCCACAGACAGGCCCGCGCCTACGGTGGCCAGGAGTCGTCTCGCGGCTCCCGACGCCCGAGCGTCTCCCGCGGCGGCTGGGATGGGAGGCTCTCTCCCTCATCCGTCCCGCCAGCTTGCGCTTTCTAGCATGACTGCTTCGCAGAAGGAGGCGACTGCCTCCCACTCCCTCTCGCTCCGGACCATAGCTTGCATAAGGGCCGGACGCGAGAGGTCGCCGCCTCTGCCAATCGCCTCTACGAGGACACGGTGGTGCTCCGCCCAAGACTATATTGATCACTGCTTTAACCATCTTACTGCGATATAATGTAGAATACGATTTTCATTTAAAAAACCCTAACAATACATACATAATTTAACTGACACCTTCTTCCCAGGGGAAACTTCAGAACGCCACCTGCTACGACCCTAACATACTCCTTTTGCCTCGTTTACATTCATACTTACATTTGGTCATACACGCACGCCGGTTGCGAGTACTATGCACCTGACCTTTCTGAAGAAAGTTGACCAAAAAGGTCAACCCTCATAAAATAGACGAAAAATAAGTTCTTAATCAATCGCTAATTCTAAGAGTGGTATCATATTTAGGTAATATTGCAAACATCAGAACGCTAATTCTCATAATTAAAAACGTTCAAAATCTAGTCGCAATCTCATGTCAGCGACAATCAATATCAAAAATTTGTCAAAAATCTAGGAAAGTTAGGTAGAGGTATTTTTGATAGATTAAAACTGAGATCAGACTATGACTTTTCTTAAAGCTACGAGAATTGCTCCTCTGTTATGTTCCAACTTACCCACTCATTTTTTACTCCCGAAGTAATTAAATATTGAATACTTACATGACCTTATCAAAATAATTATAGAAGTAAATTATAAGGTGTACCTATTAAAGCTAATTCTAGCCGTGGTGACCTGTAACACAAGTTTTTCCATAAAACCTATATTAGGCACCAGTCTCTCACAAAGGTGGAATATACAGCTGAGACATTTTTTTTGTACCATTAACTTTAAGTCAGCTTTGTGAAGAGCTAATAAAAAAATATTTTTCATACAAAACATTCTTCCTCTAATAATTTTCTCCGCCGAGACAGGCAGATGCGTTTGGTATCTACCCCCAAATTTCGCCAGTATAAAGCTCAAGTCTTGAGTGAAAAACGGCAGGTGCCATATTTTTTAAAGCCTGCTAATTTCTGAAATAGTTATCTAAGCCACTACTTACGCTAAATCCTACTTCCTACTAATCCTCCTAATAAATGCGAAAGTTTGTGAGGATGGATGGATGTTTGTTAGTCTTTTACGCAAAAACTGCTAAACGTATTTGAATTAAATTTGGCACACAGATAGTTTATAATCAGGATTAACACATAGAATACGTTTTATTTCGATACTAGCTTCCGCCCGCGACTCCGTCCGCGCGGATGTCGGTCTTCGCGTGGATGGTTTATTTCTCCATTTTGAGTAACTCTGACAATGACATCTTATAAATATCTATTGGACCCAAATACGGCTAAGCCTATAATAATTAAGGAGATCCCTCTATTGAGCTACTGCTGTTGAGCTCGCGTTCTGTAGTAAGTATTTTTTTCATAGTAATTCCGACCTTGATAAGTAGCATGTAGCAGTAAATTACTGACAGTGACGAAAAGTTTGCAATAATAAAAAAGTGATCGTGACAATGCGACAGAAAGTTAATTGAGAGCTTCAGCATACACAACATTGTTAGTGATCTCGTCCGGAATATGAACATGAAGATTTCTTGGACTGCTCACACGGGAAAGAGCTACGTAAAGTTGCCCGTGTGAAAAACAACTCGCGGTAAGATCTACGCCAGCAACTCCTAGGGTCTGACCTTGAGCCTTATTTATTGTCATGGTGTAACACAAAGCTACAGGAAACTGTATTCTCTTAAATTGAAATGGAAAATTATCCACTGCGGGTAATGCAACGTGTGTTCGCGGTTCTACAGAACAACGTCTATGAATAAAACTGAAAAATAAGATTTTTTTTTCTACGTATTTTTCCAGGATAAAAAGTATCCTATTTTATGCCCAGGATAATAAGGTATAATTATACCAAGTTTCATCGAAATCGAACCGTTAGTTTTCACGTGATGCCTGCATATACAGACAGACAGACAGACAGACAGACAGACAGACAGACAAAAATTTTTTTAATCACATATTTGGGTTTGGTATCGATCCAGCAACACCCCCCGCTATTTATTTTTTCAATATTTTCAATGTACAGAATTGACCCTTCTACAGATTTATTATAAGTATAGATAGATTCCCGCGAGAAACCGCGGGGCGTTGCTAATTGTCATATAAAAAAAAATTTGAAATTCGCAACGACCGATTTGTTAAGGATTGCATTTTACTATAATTACCTCTACGTGTCTAGTCCTTTTCTCCAAATGTTAACTAGAAAAATACTAAAAGAAATAGACATGTAGTATGTACACACAGCGTCAGTATGTGCTAACCCCGCAAGTTTTAAAATGTTACACTGTTACAACATTTAATTCCTTACTAATAATCTAAAGAGTACTTCAAAAAGAGTTCATTGTTTTGACTCGGATTCGAACCATCGCATCACCGAACGTCGTCATACTCATACCGGCAGTTTGACGAACTAGCCAGCGAGCCCATAAGAATTGCGATAAAATTGTTATCAACTATTGTCCGAGTCATTTTATCTTTAGGTCCCATTTGAGGGTATCCATTAATTGTACTTACTTACAATGTCTTTATAAAATTAATCCATACCCTAACCTCAAGTTATAACTACAGCGTTTTCCAACAACGATCCTAGACAAGTTGTAAACGTTTCAAAACTTGTCTCTTTCGATGTCGCTTGTCAAACTGTCAGATGTCAAATTCTTTATAAATAATTACTAAAACAAAATAGAAAAATATATTAAAATAATATGATGAACAAAAAGCACATTTCGTGCCTAGGATTTGGACTTCCAATCATAAGCACGGCAAGAGGTCTCCAATTTATTTAGACGATGAATAAATCATCGTAAATGTTAACCCTATCATTGCTTGTCGTTTTCGCAATAATAAAAATATTAACGTTTTATTGAAAAAAACAATAATAAAAACAGAATTTAAAAAAAAACTAACTTAAACTTATTTATTCATTAAAACAATACATTAATTAAAATAAAATGTTTTGTCAAAATACAAAAACCAACTTGGGCCTATCACGGATTTGAACGCACATGTCTTTTGGGGGGGTAATCACTTAATGGAGCTGTGGGTACCTACCTAAGGCAGGAAATTGTAATAATATTATCTAATGATAGAACAGGATGTTCGATGATGTAGCAATTTGTAGGCAGTTATCGAAGCATGGAGCGATATGAGAACCTTTCAGTAATAACACTAATTGCGATGAAATGAGAACGAACATCTGTTATACGGTTACCAGAACAACTGAAGTTATTTCTCTATATTATATTGATTTTGAATGTGTATGTTTTGAAGGATTCCCGGGTAATACCTAAAAGGAAACACTCTTTCAAACTAAGTTAAAAGTGAAAGGAGCTAAGTATAGGCGATTCCTTTACGAACCGATATTGACTAAAATTAAGACTCTTATATCTTTACCAATAATCAAAATTGAAAAATAATATATTTACAGAAGTGGCAGTTTTGCGAATACGCGTTTATAGAATTAGGCATTTTGAGAATTAGTAATTTATAGAATTAACCATTTTGAGAATTAGTCCATTAGAAACTCAGTTGCTATTTTGAGAAGTGGGCATTCTGCGCCTAAATCATTGAAACTAGGCTGAGAATCAGTACTTTTCGAGCGTCAAATTACAAAAGACAGTCCCGCAAAACGCCCACCCTTCACCACTTCCTAGTGCTTTCGCTGGGTCGAAAAAGTGGCGCAACAAACTCCCCAGCAGGCAGCTGTCTGTTCAGTTAGAAAATACTTGATTGTATACAATACTAGGTACGGTAACATTACAGGACACAGAACATTAAATTTTACATAGACGTCATAGGTTTGCATAGTAGAGCCTCCCCTATGTAAGTAGCTATCACACGTAAAATTAGCTTACGAATCTATTTACATAATATATGCCCAGTATAGCAATAAAAAATGCTGCTATTGGTGAACAAAATGATTTGTTGTTATTTATAGGAACCGAGCATTAAGCCCAGAATGCACATGCCTGTAACTTGCACAAAAGTATGGAAGTAGCTGGCATACCAGTATGGTATTCACCAATCAGAAGTTGTTATGGCACACGGCATGCAAGCTAGATAGATAGATAGATGAAACGTTTATTCAGTGCAACAAAAGACACAATACAGGTATTAGGGTAAATTCGTTAGAGATGGCCGTACGGGAGAGTTGGCCAATCAATATATTTTGCTCATTTATCACAAGGTGGCGCTGTATTTAGCTCAGTACGCTTCCTGCGCCACCACGGAACAACATGAGAACAAAATCTTGCGCAAAAATAAATCAAAAAGTAAGTACATTGGCCTTCATTTATACCAACCGGAATTACTAATAATTTTATTTCTTCTTTGTGTTTTTGGGAGTGTATTGTGTTTCGTGTATATTTTTCTTCATTCTAACCTCAAAATGGTACAGTACTTGTTATTCGTAAGTTTAAAATTTGTAGTGGCCAACTCACCCGGAAAAAAAGGAGAGATGGCCATATAAAGTCAGGTAAAGATTTTTTTTTTATCCTTTATTAAAAAGAACCAGGTTCTTAATAATTAATTACAATCTAGCCTATAAGACTAATAAGCAATTTTAATCTAACTTAATTTTTTACGTGATAATTATTTTAAAACTTAGAATAGTGTTTATTGTACTTTAAACAAGTCCGTTCCACTTTCTTAGAGTCTGATATGATGATATAAACACTTTGTTCATGTGTTATTATGTGTGTCATTAGCACTATTATTTCTACACTTTTTACACTACACTAACTCAAAAGGTTTTGTCCGTTTTAGTCTTCGCACTATATTTGTTTGGTCTAACAGCTGAATTGCCTCGATGTTCACATGTCGGTGGAGTCGGTGTTCATGGGCCTTAGCAAATTTTTGGATGATCTTGGTGACGGGTTCCATTTTTAGGTCACGATGGAGGTCGTCATTTCTTATATACCAGGGCGCATTAACAATACTCCTGAGTACCTTATTCTGGAATGTTTGTATTATTTTGATGTTGGTCGGCTTAGTACAGCCCCATAATTGGGTGCCATATGTCCATATTGGCATAAGGATATGCTTATATAACAGAATTTTGTTGTGTATCGATAGGCAGGAATCCCTTCCAATCAACCAATACATGTTTTTAAATCGCATTTCTAGTTCCTGTCTTTTCTTTTTGACGTGCTCTTTCCAGCGCAGTTTCGCGTCAAGCGTTATGCCAAGGTATTTGGCTGTATTTGCGTATGGCACTTGTTGGCCATTTATGAAGATTGGGTGGTAATCACAATTCCTGTTGGTGAAGTCAATGTGAAGTGACTTCGATTCATTTAATTTAATTCTCCATTTTTGTGCCCAGTCATGAACTTTATTTACAGCGATTTGTACCTTTTTGATTGCTTCCGTATGGCATTACCCTGTTGCCATAATGGTAGTGTCGTCCGCAAAGGTTGCAATAGTATTATTTTCCAGCTCTGGTATATCATGCGTGTACAGCAGGTAGAGGACTGGACCCAGCACACTACCTTGAGGCACGCCAGCTTTAATAACTTTTAATTCGGAAAAGGCATCCTCGTGCCTTACTCGAAACATTCTATCTGTAATGTATGATTGCAGGATATCGGCAAAATCATTGGGCAGCATTAGTCTCAGCTTATATATCAAACCCCTATGCCAAACTCTATCAAAAGCTTGTGCCACCTCTAAAAATACAGTGGAGCAGACTTTTTTATCTTCAAGCGTTCTCTCAATCATGTTAGTAATTCTATGTACTTGGTCTATTGCTGAGTGTTTCTCTCTGAAACCAAACTGATGGTCAGGGATCAGGTTTTTCTCGTTTATTATAGGTTTTAGGCGTTTTAAAAACAATTTTTCAAACAGCTTTGATATTATAGGCAACAGGGAAATGGGCCTGTAAGATGATGCTTCGTGAGGTGGTTTACCTGGCTTTGCAATCATAATCACCTCAGCAACTTTCCATGGCTCAGGAACATGCTTTAGCACAAATGCGGCATTGATGAGCCTAGTAAGCTTAACTATGGCTTTACGCGAGAGATGTTTTAAGATTTCTCCCGTAATAAGGTCATACCCTGGTGACTTTTTTAGGCTAATGTTTTGAATTTCCCTTGCAACTTCTTTTGGGGATACCTCCTATATAATCTACCTATATAATCTAGGTAAAGATTAACATATTATTTAATGCTTTTTTACACTATTTTAATGCTTGTATTTTTTGTTATAAATGCCAAACCGATACCCAATATTATGTGATACATCTGGTGAAGAAGACGCAGAAAATGAAGCTGATAATTGTGCAGGATGTGGCGAAAGTTATTATAAAATCCATCTCATTGAAGAGTGGCTTCAATGTTTAATCTGTAATCATGAGAATTGTGCACCTTTTGATGACATGTGCTCTAAATGTGGACAGAAGAAGAAAAGGACCTCCAGGAAGCAGAAATGAAAGGAAAGGGGAAAGGCAGAGGCAAATCCAGTACCGGCCGTCTGTCCCGTACTAATACGGCCATCACTCCCGAATATGTCGGGTGAGACGGCCAGTTCTGGTTTTTTTTTAATTAAAATTTTATGTATGATCGTAACATTATAAACATATCTTTATGCTGATTTTTTAAAGACTGGTTGTTGTTGATATTCTTAAAAATAAAAGTTTAATTATGATCTCAATATTTTCAGTTTTATTTAAGCCTAAAAATACTATGGCCATCTCTAACGAATTTACCCTAAAAAACATTAAAAACAGGTGAAAGAAAAAAAAAACAAAGATTAAAAAGATAAATTGACCCATAGACACCTAGCTCATGTTGTACATCTATAACGGTTGATCACTTCTGGGCGGTGTGTGTCTCATGGCTGCACCAAATGGGAGTCCAGCTCAGCATATGCCAGGAACAATACCTGACGCTGGTATTCTGCTGCATCCCGTTAGTGACATACGGATGTCGAGAAGACACATCTGGGTTTTCTACAAAATAGTACCTACATAGTGCGGCGCGTATATTATAAAGGTGGTAAGTACCCACAGCTGACTTGCTTTTAAAACCGACAGAAAGAAAGATTTTGAAATTTTAAAATATTTGTGTAGTGTCTATAACGACGTAGTGTCTATTGGATTACTTGATTATCATAGGGTATGTCTGTGTGGTGGGCGACTTAAAGAATAGCACCACCCCATACTTCCCGTGGGTGTCGTAAAAGGCGACACTGGGGCGAACCGGAGAATGGGCAGCAGCGTTCTCTATGCATTCCACCACCATACCATACTGCGACCGCCAACCCGCCTGCCAAGCGTGGCGATTATGGCAAACCCCCCCGTTTTGGGGGAGGACTATGTCCAGCAGTGGGCGTCTTTCGGCTGAAATGATGATGATGATGATCATAGTGTAGGTAATAATATGTTATGTAATGAATGACTAGTTTATGTTTTTAAGCGTGTATGCTGATTGGTGAATACCATAATGACATGCAAGCTACTTGCATAGGTACTTTTGTGCCAGCTACTGGCATGTGTATCCTTAGCATTAGAGATGATTTCAAGAGACAGGGCAGTATAATATTAATTTTAGTTGCTTCGAACAATATTCCAACAATGAATTATAAGCAAACCAAGCCCCTATATCTCTGCCATGTAACAAACAAAACTTTTCACAGTCTGAGCTAGGTATTTTATTTGCAACTTGGGACCTACCCCCGTTGTTTCTAGAATAATCATTATTTATACATTCTATCAAGTCTGCACGCCAATCTTAAAAGAAAAACAAAAATCTTTAATCCCTACAGATCGTAAGAATTTTAAAGATTAGATTTTCTTCTTCGCGCATTATATAAATCTAATCTAGAATCTGATGCTAAGCTGTTCATAAATACTAAGAGAAACGGCATCATATTGAGTGAAAAATGTGAAAAAACAGTCCCAAAATAAACAAAACGTCTGCTTTGTTTTATGTCAAACGCATTTAAGTCAACGAACTGCATGAATATTTTCATAATAAGTTATATTAACCGTCTCGTCATAAGAAGTACTAAAAGTATTCTAGAAATTATTGGAAGCCATCACTAGAGACAGAATTTATTAAGGCGGCGTTACGAGTTGGGAAATAATCTATGTGAGCGTGCTTAAGCCCGTTCCGAATTAGCGTGAGCGCGATACCGATGTCACGATGTCCCGTGAATCGTCATAGATGACGTCATGAAATGCGCCATCTTGCGATAACGCTGACCATGCCTTATAATAATATCACCGTGAGCGCTGTCAAAAATGACAGTGTGTGTGAGTGTGGAGGATGTGTCAGTGTGTGTTTTGTTTTGAGTTGCATAATATCTTAAAATTAAACTAACGTAGCATTTTCGAAATTGTGCTTCTGGTTGACAGTCGCCACCTAACCAAAGAAGAACAAATGTGGTGTTTATACAAAGAAATACTGTAACAATATCGTTTTGACATTGAGTAAGCACAGTGAGCGCGTTCACGAGCATTCCGAATTGTTGACAGCTCTCAGCTGTCATAATCGTAATATCTAAATCGGAACGCATGTGAGATGATGTGAGTGATGTGAGCAATTATAGCTAATTTGGAATGCGGCCTAAATGAGCGTAGTGAAAGTTTGAATTGTTGTTGATTTGAAACGTCTATTGGTGTAATACAAAGAACTGTCCCTCAGGATGCGTTGCGGAGACACACTGGTGTTGGCTTTATTATATCATGGTAATATCTGAACGGTTCCTTGTTCTCAATAAAAGACCGCGCCTTCATAACAAAGGACATGGCTAAACTACTGCCCTAAGCATGTATGTATGTTTTTCACTAGCTCGTAACATTCAAATATTCATTTATTAATTAATACGTGTTTGTTATTCTTCTAGAACTTTCGTGAAGTAATGAAATAATTAAAAGTTTTTTTACTTGTTTTCTATGTGTTTGTTTGACATGGTGGACGGTGGTTGGTGAACATATAAAAGATTTTGACGTTTCGATTTACGAAAAATTTGGACAATAAACCTACTTGCGATACTTGCCTAAGATATTTGCGTAAGCAGAAATAAACAGTATTAATTATTATATTATTTATTTTTGTACCTCAATACTTCTCAAAATGTCGATTTATTGGATTGCCTTCACCTGATTTCTAGAAATGATTGGAAAAATCTGGAAAACAACGGCGCTAGAGTCGTGCCAGTACTAAAAAGTGATACCTAATCGATTCTTTTCGATTTCACTTCATTCGATTATAACCAGATAAAAAAAATGCCGACAGCTTCGGAATACGTATTTAACTAGGTACTAATGAAAAAATACATTACATTTCTATTAATAAGTATTATCGCTATTTGTTTTAATTTAATTTTTTTATCTTATTTTAATCTAAGAATGAAAATGTTGACCAATTAATTGTTCTTACCCTATCCTATATTATATTATCATGCATGACAGTTACTTATTTAAATAACAAATGATGGACATCTATTAAACATGTTAAAATTTGTATTTTTGTTTATGCACAGTGGTTTTGTTCATTATTGTACTACTCTTTAAACCTAGCAAGTTTCATGTATGAAACCTTTATACTTGTAACAATTTGCAAACTACATGAATGCAATAAATGATGATGATGGTATAAAATCCAATTAAAGTAATTACCCACACAGAGTGCTGAGTGGGTGATTACTTTAATTGTATTTTTTCCTTAAAGATTTTCCTGTTACATTAATAATAATACTAATAGTACTAATAAACAAGATTACTTAATTCCCTGACCACCTCTCAAAGAAATATCCATAAAGGCAAGTAAATGTCATCACGTTTTAATTTCCTCTCTCCCAAGGAAGACCCTTCTCTCGCCCTTCGTTTGTCGAAGCCAGTAGTAATACACTAATTGAATACCGGCCTCGGTGCAGAATTCTTCGTCTAAAAGGAACAACATTTCTTTGAATCGATGACTCAGGAATAGATCCACCATAGTGCGAGTACTGCCTTACAGGCAGTCGTGGTCCAGTAGTAACGACCACGACTTACGAGTTGCACGTCGTCGGTTCAAACCCTGTCAGGTGCGTTACTTTGAGCAATTTATTTCATCACCACCGCTCTCAAAACGGTGAAGGAAAACATCCTAGAACCAAAAATTCTGAGACATGTGAATTCTACCAACCCGCACTGCGTCCGCGTGGTGGATTATGGCCCAACCCCACTCAAAAGAGAGCAGGCCTGTGTCCCAGCAGTGGAAACAGTATAAGCTTACGTATAGTGCGAGTACAGTCGACCGCATGTCAATGGTCACAATTTAAACTTGAGCTGGCCTAGCGTGGTACGACGTTTCAATAGAATACGAGGCCAGCTTATACTGGTTTTGTTAACACTGTCGTGCCGATTGTACCCACTACCTAATACTTACTTCCACAGTTTCTAGTTCAACTATAGTCCACGCAGAACTAGTTGGCCGCGCCTAGGTGGGGACGGGGGCGAGAGCGGCGGGGTTGCCTAGTGTTCGCAACGCACGTACTGAGTAATAACAAAGCGCCCCCACCCCTTCGTCCCACCACTCACATATTTAAGGTACGGCCAACTAATTCCGCGCGGACTATAGTGATGTGGTTGTGTCGACTAGCTATCCATAAAAAGTTTTTTGGGATGGATGAAGAAGCCTCCTCGTGTAGCGCAGTTTATTCCTCCAGTTACTCAACATCATCACCACCAGCATCTCCTTAGGTATTTGATTGGCCAATTCTTTCCTTGCGGTGGTAGGGCTAACGCCTGCCTGGTTTGCGACCACTCCCACCGGAGTCCGGCGTCAAGCAGCCGGCTGTGTCTCGTCGAGTTCCAGTGCCTTAAGTATCTTCTGGGCACGCTCGTTCCCTCATTTACCTCATCCATCGCTTTCCATCAGGCGTGATCGAGGTCAAGAGCGGCTCCAATCAGCAATAAAAAAAATAAAAAATGTCTATCGTTCGGCGAATTCCCGGTATTATTTTTAACGATTTATTTGTCGAAACTTTCCGAATGTGTGGGTTGATCCATAGAATTTTCTTTGTGTTTAACTAGAATTGGTTTCGAGTAAAAACAAACATTGATGTAGGCTTTCTTTTCAACTCAAACTACGACTCGTGGAATCAAGGACCTCTTAACGTTTATTTGGACGCCGTTCGTTAAACACAAAATACAAATAACAAAATAAAAAAGCGAAAATATGTTTTGTGTGTGCCTCACAACTGCGCCAAAAAGGTTCATTTCAGCATTAATGCCAGACAAATGCTGCCTGACGATAATAATTAAATATATTCCTACCTACTTGGTTCTTAATGGTTAAATACTAAACAATATTTATAAACAAATTTCAAACATGACCGCATTTAAATAGAAATTACGTATTCAGTACCAAAGCACCAATTTATAACAGGCATTTCTTATTATAATCGAACCTACGCAAACAGATTAAAAACGTCTTGATGTCCCGACCAGGGCGTGACTCCATTAGACTGGAAATATTTTCCTAATAAATTGGCCTCTTCCAAGTCCCTATAGATTTATGTACGACAATCACCCGTCGCGTCGCCCTTCTGGAAAATAAGCTTCGACCCATATTTTCGTAGCAAAGTGATGATTTCAAAAGTGGACGGTATCAGGAAATTGATAAAATAACATTTCTTCCTTTTCCCTACTTTTGAAGAGTTTGATGTTAAATGATAAAGGTTCGGTTAATGAGAATTGACTGGAGGCTCTCCGGGTTATATTAGGTTATAACTTCACTTGAGTATCTCGAGATGAGTTACGGATTATGTTAGATAAGGGCCCGCACCCACCTGCATACTAATAAGCTCTTATTGCTATCAAATTGCCTTAATATTCATGCTGAGCAGAATGGTGCTATCATCATTGTGCTCATCATGAATATTAAGTCAAATTTCATGCTCCCTTTTTGGAGGTATTCAAGCCTTTCCTTTCCAACACTAATTTAGCATCATACTGTATTGCTACTGGTATTCAGCTGGATCCGGTTAGACTGTAAGCCGACCTCAACATTAGTTGAGAAAAGACTAGGCAGATGACTATAGTGCTATTCTGTAAAAAAAACTCACCCTGAAAAGTTAGATGAAGTGAGAGTAAACACTGCCAATCCTTAGCGTCAAGTGGAATGGCTTAGTTCAAGCTCACTTCATCTAAGTATTTACGGTGAATATTTTTACAAAATACATCGGCTGGTTTGGTCCGGTCCTTAGGGTCTATCGACGTGATCGAAAGACGAACCTTACACATGTGATACAAAGGAATGTATTACGAAAGGTAACAATAGAATTGATGAGTTAGCAACATACCGTTATTACATGTCTGTCTGTCTAGTATAATTAATTATTTATATTAATCGCGCGTTACGCGGACGATAAATGAGGAAGTTCTACGTTATTTCCTCAAAGGCAGCCATCGTTTGTGCTCAACGTCTTAAATATTCACGTGTTCTAATTTGTTAACGTGTACAAGTTAATCTATGTATAAGCTTATTAGCAGTAATTGCATTAATTATTTCGGTTTATTTTTGTTCTTTTCCAGTACAAGGTTCATGTTTGGCATATCATGTTTTATTAGGTGTTTTGCACATGGAAAACTCGATTAGAATTGAGTAAAGCAATGCTTTGAGTGTTGAGGAATATTATATTCCATAACTTAGAAATTATGTCACTTCAGCAACTTTTACAAATGATTATGTCACTTCTACCAGTATAAACGTAGATTCAATATTCCCAAAAATAAATAAGAACAACACAAATGGTATGGAACAAATAAACAAACAACTTTTCTTAAAGGAAACATCCATCTATCGATCTTTTTATCTACTACCTCCCACATTTGAAGCTACGCTCATACAATATTCAACAATGATTGGATGTTTCAAAATGTAGGGAACTTTATATAAACCAAATTGTTATGTCTTGTTAGTAGTACCGGGAACTAATCTTCTTTAAGAACTTTAATGAGTTTCGTTTAATATGGACGAGCGTTCCAACTTGGTAGGAGAAAAATATGGAATGTAGGCCAACGGTATCTAGGTAAAGTGTGCTCTAGATTTTGCGATTTGATCTGAAATTTTTGATAAAATTGTCTCATGGACGGGGAGTTAAAAATTACGTTCGCTATATTTAAGGAACTATAAAGACATAAAGCAATTATGGAAAACCAGTACTTACCTATCTTAAATATTCCAAACAGGTTTCGCACCGGATTTTCCAAAAACCGGTATGAGAAAGTTTATAGTGCTTAAGACAAAGATTAAAACAGAAGACGAACAAGCAGGGGATCGAGGTGGGGGTGGAGGGGGGTTTTCAGGGGATCAGAACGGAATAACTCAATATTTAGACATTTATTTGAAAACTAGCTGCTGCCCGCGACGTCGTCTACGTGAAAGCTCTACGGCACCAAAAATACCTAAGATGTCAGTGTCGCTATAGCATTATAAGTTAACAACTTTTAAAATAGCATTAAAATATATTTATTTTTGCAAGCGAAGCAAGTGAAGAGAGTTATATGGGAATCCTGCTGAGTTCAGTCATAAGATGTGACTGAAGGAAATAGAGAAAATAATGCAGGAATACATTCCAGGACACAAAAGAGTAAAAATACGTACAAAGGTATCATACCTTACAACACTTCCCTATAAACTACGTTGGTAGTTATGCTGCCAGGAGCCAAAATGTAAAGAGAGTCAGGACTGGTGACGCGGGAGCAAGCGACGTACAGTTGCCCGTGTGAGAAGCAACGTGTAGCGTCATCTTGCTTGACAACAGTGTTTATTGAGGTGTAGACCACTTCATTCCCCTCAATTTCCGAGAGAATGCATTCGTTGATTGCTGCAGCCTGATCTTTTTTGGGCGTCAAAATGGTCCGCTCACACACCCAAGAATTTTGCTGGTGCGGTATACGACTGATGTCCCCGTACACACAGCGAATGAGTTCTTCTAAGCTGGATACCACTCTACCGAGAGACTCTGGAAGCACCACCTGTCCACCTCTCTCTTCTGGTAGAGTGCCTTCACCAAGACTTAGAAGGACATCGGAGAATTCTTGAGTACGTGCATTGCCGCCGAGCCGAGCTCTGATATTAATGGTCAAGCGCAGCGTACGAACTCGTGACCACAACGAAGATCGTTTCAACGAAGCATTCACCTCGTCAGCCCTCGATCCCCGCGTCACCATGGGAAGCGTTTGCCGGAAATCGCTCCTGAACAGAACCGTGACACCACCCATCAAATGTCGTTCCTGCGAATGTCCTGCAGGGTTCTATCCACGGCCTCAACTGCCTTCCTATTGGCCTTCGTACACTCATACCATACGATCAGAGAGCAATCCTTGAGCACGTGTCCCTTATCGATGTTACGTGACACACCACAAACAGGCGTTTCGGCGCTCTCTAAATCAATAGGAATTTTAAACATGGCATGTGCTGTCTTGCCACCCGGTAGCAGTGTGGCAGCGATTCCCGACGACGCTACAGCAATAGCAATTTTGCCTTGCCTCCTGACCTTTGCAAGCATGCCAGTGATAACAAATGTTTTTCCTGTTCCACCAGGAGCATCCAAGAAAAACATTTTACCCTGGTTTTACCCAACGCTTTCAAGGCCATTTTGTTTTTGCTCTGAAGAGAACAAAGCGACATGGTCATTTCGCCCGGATCGTAATTTGTCTTAACGTTATACTCCCGATTTCCACGTCTTGATGCGGTGATGATTGTAATAACTAAAACCAAAGACATTCAATTATTTACAATAGACGGGACATAGCGAACAAAACTAAATTATTTTTAAAAAGAGTAACCGTGGAGTTTCTTGCCGGTTCTTCTCCATAGGAAACGACCAATTGGAACCGTGCACCTAGCTTCTGACGTTTCATAAGTGCCCATGTTGGTTTATGTGAAATGAAACATTTTGATTTGATTTTGATTTGAAACCGTGATCCGATAATTGTTACCTAGGAGTGACAAGTCTCCAGTCTGGAGCTGGTAACCCATATTCGATCAGTAGATTGCCGCCGATAGAAATGACCACATCTTGAAGTGAACTGAGACAGGTGTTCATCACGCGTTCATCAGTTACTTCGACTTCGTCTTCAGTAGCACGCCTCAAAGCTCATAGAAAATCTTTAGGCAGATGATGGCGATACTTCTCCCACAAAGCTACCGGGTTCGCGACTCCACAATACACCAAGATGACGGCAAACAGATGACGCATGTGGCTGGGACTGTCACTGACGCTCGCCTCCGCAAGAGTTTCATCCCAATTTTGGTCACCGTTGATAAGGTGACGTGCTATAATGCTATTTTAAAAGTTGTTTACTTATAATGCTATAGCGACACTGGCATCTTAGGTATTTTTGGTGCTGTAGAGCCTTCGCGCAGACGACGTCGCGGGCAGTAGCTAGTTATGTATACGACATGAAAATATATTAATTACCAAGCAATAATCACACAGATAAATACCGAACAAAAGTATTAACAGTCAATGTTTATTTTGTACTAACAACATGAAATTGATGAAGAAGTGATCATCATCAATGAACATAACTTTTTGTAATACTTAACACCGCATTTTTCTTAAATTGTCTTCCTCAACTCTGCTCAAGATTTTGAGGGTTTTGTTGTAACTTAAATTTGTCAAAACGAACTATACGATACAACTTTTATTAAGAAAATGCACATTACCATCTATGAATTTTAAGAATAACTAACTACTAACCTCGCCAACATGATCAAATTTAAATTATTAATTTCGAAAAAGTGTTAACATGTAACTTGATTTGATTTTTATGAAATCTCATAGATGGCGCTGCTTCAAAATTGTCTTTATACTACTAACATTAATTAATCTATGTTTCTCCGTCCAAGTTACTTAAATGGCGTAGTTTTTATAGTGTAAAGCTAGATAATAGCATGGCTTACTCAAAAACACCATTTAAATATGCGTCGTTAGATTACACGCTGTCACAGAATGCGTAAGAAAAATAAAGATTCACAGCTCCTCCCCCGTAGGTGATAGCGTGATAATATGTAGCCTATATGTTGACCCGACCTCTTAGTAATATTCATGCAAAATTTGAAGTAAATCCATGCAGTATTTTTTGAGTTTATCCCGGACATACATACAGACAAACAGATAAACAGACAAACAGACAAAAATTCTAAAAACTATATTTTTGACTTCGGTGTCGATTGTAGATCACGCCCCAAGTATTCTTTTTAAAAAATATTCAATGTACAGTTTTGACTTTCCTACGATTTTATTATATGTATAGATAAGCATTTTGGAACTGAGCTTAAAATTACTTAAATCATCAATCCCTAATCGTAAGGATTTAATGTAGGTAGATACCAAATGCTCATATCAGATGACCCTTTTATATCAACCGTAACGAAAGCGAATGTTGAAAATAAACTTTCATTTCAATGAACTGTCAGAACTGCGGAGCTAGGACTAAAGTAAGTGGCACATTCATATTTCTGAATAGCTCGCGTAGTTAAGCAGTATTATTAAATTCATAATTTCTCGTAGGTAACTGAAGAAAGATTCAATCATAATGAAATGGTAAAACATTGAATTGAAATGATATTACCTTCTAATTTTTATACAGGATGGTTCTCTTCATGGTTAATGTTCTGCGTTCATACGACGGTTATTAAAAAATATTTGCTGTTCCATACATTTTGATCGCATAGGTACTTTTCTACGAAACAGATTTTTTTTTATAACCGACATTATAGTTCTACTATATTATGTGTTGAATTCATGGTTACAGTTTGCTGCCACCCTGTATCAAAAGAAGCGACCCGTACTTCACATGGGTGCAATGGCGACTTGTCAAAACATAGAGATTTCTGTACTAAATCTCAGGTTTAATATGAATAATTATTAAAATAAATGTTCCAGATGATCGTGAAAACCAAAAAGCGGATTTGTTTTATAATTATGTCTGAATAGAGGTGTAGGATAGAAGTATTGGAAGCATTCCAACCTAACCTAACCTAACCAAAAATGACTAAACGAAACAGCCAACCAACTTTTAATTCCATGTTTTCCAATCAATAAACAAAACACTTGCGTCTACATGTCAGTTCTTCATAACATAACATAATAATTGATGATAGTGATGTCACCGAAAATTAATTGCGTCGCTCATAGACGTGGACAGAACATTGATAAACATTATCAATTTTATGTCCATGTGTATGACCTAGGGATTCCCGTTCGGACTATGTAAGGTTCTGCATATACGCACAACCACAAGAAAGCTACAAACATTGTTCCGGGAGTGATTTGTGTGTATAAAGCGCTAAAGCGGCTTGGATTTGTATCGTGACAGCCACAAAAAGGTCACAATGTGGTCAATCGCTTGTCCAGAGTACGGTGAGTGGTTTTTTGTGGCCTCGATGTTGTCCCTCTGGCTGGACCACATGTTCACGACGGCCTTCAAACGCTACTGAAAATTGGAAGTGCCTAGTACGGAAGACCGCGCATCAGTGTGTAACAAAACCAGTTTAGTTTTATTTTTTATAATTGGCATCTCGCAGTAAATGGGTTGTGGAGATCAGATTAGCAGTCACTCTATGTAAAATACTGGTATTCAGCTGCACCTGGTTAGACTGGAAGCCGACCCCAACACACTTGGGAAAAGGCTGGGCAGATGATGATGAATTGAGATCAAGCAGGTCAACTTAGGAGGTTGTCGGCTGATGAGCCGGGCTTGCCTGTGGGTGCCTCAATAAATTAAGGTTTCCAGCTAGGACTTACAAAACTGAAAAACTAAGCGACTACACGCTAAGGTCACCCCCTGTGGGGTACAGACCTCGGCTTAGGGCCTCGCGGGGGGAGGGCAGCAAGGCACAAGCTGGATCGGATTCTTAATAACAAACCAGTGTTTGCTGGCCTGTTTTATTCTCAAAACTCTGTACTACACTAGACCAGCTCAAGGTCATAGTATTACGAGTGAATGGAACTACCGTTCTCATAAAATTTCGTGCCAGTCTTCATTGTTGCCGCTGGGGTGTGGTTGCAATTGTGGCTCGTCTGAACAGACCCGAACGATGTAACACCACCGTCAGCAGTTTATACGCGATGTACTCCACGTGCGACCCTAATCTTGTCACAGTAGAAATAAAAGCATTTTGCTCAGCTCGCGTATTTATCACCGCAATAATGTTAAAAATGTCAGGTCACTCCCTGTGAAGTTCCAAGTGGCATTCTGTGGAACGTGTTAGATAGGTACTAACTATGCACCTGCTAAGTAATGATATGGCAATGCTTTTAGTGTTGCATATGTTAGATAGTTTTTACCTTAAGTGTCATGGATCTTAGGTAGCCTGTTGTAGAGATCATTTACTGCAAAACTGTAGGTACGCCCTCCACTAATATTTATATGTATACAAACATTTTCAGGTCAGATATGCATAGCAAGAATATTCATTCAAACTCAAAAGATTATAACAGGTAAGAAGATATTTGAAGAAATGTTTCTTTAAATATATTCAATTATATCATCACTAGCTGCACCCTGCGGTTTGACCCGCATAAGTTTCGATCCCGTGAGAATATCAGGATAAAAAGTAGCCTATATGTTAATCCAGGGTGTCAGCTACCTCCATACCATTTTTTTTTCAAAATTGATTAAGCCTTTTGAGCGTGAAGAAGTAACAAACATATAAACACACACACTCATAAACCATCGCCCTTAAAATCTTAGTGTGTTTATTACCCGACTGCGGTGAAGCCCAAAAGGAGGGTTTTGTGTATACATCTCGTAACTTCTAAACGAATGAACGGATTTTGATAAATTATACGTCTTTAGATTGGTCTTGGTAGCGCGAGTGTCACTGGGTATATCAACGCCGAAAAAAATAGCCGATTTTTGGCGCAATATTATTTTCAATTATTTTTTCATTTGCTTTAGTTTATTTACCCTTCTTCTAGGCTTTTCAAAATAAACAATGAAATATGTATTACTTTTGTGAATACTGCAAACAAACAGCTTCAGTAATTCTTACATTTTGTTTCATTTCTATTCTAGAAATAGACAAACAAACATCTTGTCGGTGCTATCCAAGGAACGCTTATTACAGTTCACAACAATTTTCTTAATAAAAACTTGAACATGAACCCACGTAGAAAATAAGATCTGACCTCATGCAAACTCTAAACGAAGACACTATAAAATCATAAATAACTTGTAACATTTTTATTTCAAAATGATTTATCTTTGCATTTTATAGCCCAATTATTGAGGAATGCCTTATTTAAAACCTTGCTAGGTCCCTAAGGAACCGAACAAAAATAAATAAAGTCAGAAAGAACGCTAAGCAAAAACGAAGGAGATAATAACGCGGGCAGGCAGATGCTATGCGACCGGGTGGGAACTAGAAATTTCAAGAAAATAATTTTCAACCGTCGAAAATACAGATTATTTTTTTTGACGCGAAGAAGAGATTCAAATTAACGGCTTTTGGAACAGCTGCAGTCTAAGTTTCAAATGAAGAAATTAGAGAAAATTTGCAGCCATTTTGTGTTAAAATTAAATCAAAAGGATCCCGTCTCCAGTCAGTGCTACTAAACTAATTATGCTTGTATAAGACGGGGTTCGCTATTCAAAGGATTTGAACTGTGACCTTTCTGTTGGCAATTAACACCCTCCTATTGATGAATTATTCTTAAACTCTCGCTAACAGATTCTTATATTCATTTGAATTGATGAACCATAAGATAAAAGGATGTCAAATTAACATTCATGAATAAATAAGCTTGGATTATATAAAAGATCGTAACATCCATCTCCTGTCCTTATCCCAATTTATTTTGGGTCAGGGCAACATGACTTTTTCTTCCATACTGTCTTCTCCATTAGTCGTCATCTCGGTAGTCACCCCCTTTCTAGCCATGTCACACAGTCCACCGTTTCTTTGGTCTTTCCATAAAAGATAGTAACACGATGAAATTTAAAATAATAATAATAATAATAATAATAATAATACATCGACATCGACAACTATCACACAACGCCGTCTAGTCCCAAGCTAAGCAGAGCTTGTGTTATGGGTACTAGACAACTGATAAACATACTTATATATTTCTAAATACATACATATTATAGAAAAGAAATAAACCCCAATTTGATTTAGCAGAATAAAACGTGCAAATCGCAACTGTGTATTTTAACCAGTTCTCGATTTAACCCGGCAATCCACAGGTCAGCCAGTCTGTTCACAAAATAAACCGATCGAACGTTTTAATGATCGAAACGAGGATTGTAACTTGTTTAATTGACGTCAACAATATTTAGCCAGCCACTCGTCTTTGTCTACCTGGACAAACGACTGAATATGGACTTTATGGAGGGGAAGTTAAAGTTGAATATTTATTTAGAGGTTGTGTAGTTAATCCGCTTGCCTGTTCGTGTTCACGCACCAATATAGCGGGTGGCAACTTTTTTAATTAATGGTCCTTCGAGTCGAGCTGTCTCAACTCGGCGATTGCTGGAGACTACAGAGAGAGAACCAAGTTATTTTTATTAGCTTCTTTTGGTTTCTAACTTTGTCTGCGGCTTTCAATTTGATCCTCCTTTCCTTCATTTTTGCTCTGTTTTCTTTAGAGTAGTTGATATTTTGCTCGCTAGTAATTCGATTGTTGTTGTTGAGTTTTCTTTATAGTTTGCAGAATTGCATCATTGAAATGTAGGCAGATCGAAGATAAGAAAAAGCTTGCCTGCAGACTGACGGCCAAGACAAATGAAGTAACATTTAAAATGTCCTGCAGTTAGATTTGAGTTAGTGACTGTAAGAACGACGGTGTGTAGGTAGGTGCAAGTTTTCCTATGAGTAATTCCATACCTCGCGATCATGGTTTAGCTCGCTACCACGATGCCACCTCCATGTAAAACAAATGGTATCGCAGTGAAGCATCATCGGCATGTAGTTAATAGTAATAAATATTATTACCCTAATAATAATGATAATTTTGGTGAATGTAAAGATAATTGATAACCGCATGCCGGAAGGCCCAGCGTGGGAGGGCCCCCCATGTGGGTGGGTGGGCCCCCATAAGGTGGACCGATGACCTGGTGAAGGTCGTGGGAATCCGAAGTAAGTAGGTATGGGAGAAGCACAAAACCGGTCGATGTGGTGACGCCCAACAGTTGACGTCTAGTAGCTGAAATGATAACGATGAAAGTAAAATGTAAAACCACAAAGACAAAACGTTTGGTGAAAAAGTGTGTGTTTATTTTCGTATTTTCGTTTTTTGCCACCGACTTCCGATATTAAAGTTATTTTTCACTTCGTAGTGTTTTTTTTTAATTGTTTTTTTTTTGTAATTAAGGTTTTTATTCACTTTTTAGCTGGTGTACCTACCCCACCCACACACATTCGTATATCTTCACTTGCTAAGCAAATAACAGTGCCATGAAGTTATTACTACGTTTATTACGTACGTGCATAATTGAAGCTAACTGAAAACCTACTCATCAGAACTTGACGACATTTATTTGACCACTCTATAAGTATATTCTTCAAACAAAAGATGATTTTTAAATCGGTTTATAAATGACAGAGTGCTGAGGTAGCAACCCATTGACTTATCAACCATTTAAAAAAATACAACCGAATTGAGAACCTCCTCATTTTTTTGAACTCGGTTAAAAATAAATATAATTGAGATGAGTTCGAATATTGCTCCAACTCCCTCCATTAATAAAAACAACAGCAGTCTATCTTCATTCATAGTGGTATTTTTAGCTTTACAGTTACGCAACCCACACATGCCTAAAGTTAGGTTCACAGGGGGAAAAATTGATCTAGTTTTTTAGGATTGACGATTAATCCCCGCCCAGCTATAGCGTCAGATTGATGGCCTCAATATGTCTGACAGGTGGTCCGTTACGGCTTTTAGTTTGATTTGGCTTTACTTCTGCTCTTCCCAAAATATGACGAAAAAAATATGAATAGTGTAATTATGTTTTGGCACTTTATTTCTTACTCATCTGTATCCAAACTGCCATACTATATAACGTGTTGTTAGGGTTCCGTACGTAAAGGGTAAAAACGGAACCCCATTACTAAGACTTTGCTGTCTGTCCGTCTGTCTGTCACCAGGCTGTATCTCAAGAACCGCGATAGCTAGACTGTTGAAATTTTCACAAAGTATGTATTTCTATTGCCGCTATAACAACAAATACTAAAAACAAAATAAAATAAATATTTAAGGGGGGCTCCCATACAACAAACGTGATTTTTTTGCCCTTTTTTGCTCGATATCAAAAAAGGCAACAGGTAGGCACTTGAAATATTCACAAAATACTCAGTTGTATTTTAACTTTAATAATAAATAATAAAATTAAAATAAAACAAATATTTAAGGGAGGCTCCCATACAACAAACATGTTTTTTTCGGCGTTTTTGCCTTGTGGTACGAAACCCTTCGTGTGCGAGTCCGACTCGCACTTGGCCAGTTTTTTTATATCCCATAACTCTAGGGGGTCATTGTACTCATCATTATAAACAAATGGATATGATATGATATGGGATATCAATAAAACACGTTGTTTTCATAAATAATATTATAAATGTTATCATAAATAATATTATAAATGCGAAAGTGACTCTGTCTGTCTGTCTGTTACCTTTTCACGCCTAACTCAACCGATCTTTATGTAATTTGACTGACACTTTTGTCTGGGACCTGAAGAAATACATAGGCTATTGTTCATCCTGGATCGCAGACGAAGCCGCAGGCAATAGCTAGTAAATCATACTAGAATGTTTTTATCGAAACTACTGAACTGACTTTAATAAAAACTTGCAAAGACTAGTTAAGTACATACCTGGAGGAGAAAATAGAGTACCCTTTCAAAACTATAAATATAGAACTGCTTGAAAGTTTTAAGTCTTTGGTATGAGTTTTTCGATTTTTGCTTGAACTAAGTAGAGCGTCATACGATGCAGACTCAAAGCTCTCCTTAAGCTTCAAGTAGTTGACACCCAACACGTTATAAACGTGCGGATTTTCAAGGGATTTGCCAAGTTTCTTATAAAATGGATAGTCATTTCTCTGTATAGTCACGTAAAGTGAGTTGCACAATGCCAGCCGAGAACCATTCGAAGCTGGCACTATGGAACTCACTATATACATATTTAAAGGTTTAGGGCTTAAATGACCTAAAGCGCGGCCACTGTCCGACTGCATAGAAAAGAAAAAGAAGCGCGATGACACAACCCTGGTAATTTATTGCAAAATATGAAGCAATTATTTAATTACAAAAAATCTATTGGTTGGATTAAAAAAAAAATCACTAGTATTTTAGTATGTTGCTTGTAGAATAATCTGACAAAAAATCTGAATGATTGTATGTATATTAGTATGATTTTTATTGTAAAAAGAAAGTTTTTAAATTTATCTTCATGTTTTTTTTATCGTATCAAATTAATTGTATTATATTTTCAACACACTATCTACCTAGCATATATCCTGAAGAATATCATATATTTTTCTTATTTTGTTTACTGTAGTCAACCACATACTTTTATTGTTTCTAAAACTTGCGTATTTTTTTGTGTTTAGATCGTGTAAGCCCCTTAATAAAAAGACGACAAAATATAAAAAAGATACAAATTGAAAAAGCCACGATCCTTTTTCTTTGCTAATGAGCAAAAAGTTGTTAGAAACAATAACCAACGGCGTCGACTGGGAAGAAAAACTCAACGATGAATTTTAATACTCCGTTCGATAAAAGGAGGCTCCATTATCCAGCATTCCAGCCCCTATCTCCATTACCTGTCATTATGTCCTAGTGTATGCTCCACATACCGGCACAAAATAAAAAATAAATAAAAAAAAGATGGCTACCGCCCCGCCATTAAATTCTCACGTTTGAAACACAAAATGGACGAGTGCACTCCGCAATTACAGTACGACCTGAGTTTATTTTTTTATTTGTCACCTCTAGTTTCTTGGTTTTATGACATGCAATTACACATAAACTTAATAAAAGAGTATGAAAAATCAATTGTGGTCGCTCACATAAGAAGGCTAAAAGTCACACAAGGTGCAATGGAGAGGGCTATGCTTGGAGTTTCCCTGCGTGATCGAATCAGGAATGAGGAGATCCGCAGGAGAACCAAGGTAACCGACATTGCCCGAAGAATTGCCAAACTTAAGTGGCAGTGGGCAGGGCACATTGCTCGCAGAGCAGATGGCCGATGGGGCCGAAAGGTTCTGGAGTGGCGACCGCGTACCGGAAGACGTAGCGTTGGAAGGCCTCCCACAAGGTGGACCGACGACCTTGTGAAGGCCGCAGGAAAACGTTGGATGCGGGAAGCACAGGGCCGGTCGAAGTGGAGGTGCTTGGGGGAGGCCTATGTCCAGCAGTGGACGTCTTTCGGCTGAAATGATGATGATGATGATGAAAGATCAATAGAATAAAATGAACACAAAAACATAAACATTTCCAATATTCGATATGAAATCACTCAACGGGCAGCTTTTCAGTTAGTGGCCTAGAAACTCAAATTACGAAAATTGGATCGTCCAGCCATTTTCAATGACATGAATAACTGTAGGCGTATTCTGTTTAAAATCTGTACAAAATGGCCAAAAATATTGATGTTCAGGAAAGGAGTAGAGTTGTTGAGAACGATGACTATCCAATCTGTAATAAATAATGTATAATTGAGTAACACATCATCAGTAGCGTAGACAGAGTAATCTATAGACTCATGGTATCCGTGTCACCGAAAGGGACAAAAAGGCAATCTTCATCATACTGTCATTTTTACAGCTTATTACACTGCACCTTGCCATTTTCACAGTTGCGCAAATGTATGTACTATTATTGAATTATGTACGAAAAAGATCTTATTTTCCGTTTGACCGCGATGTATTATTTTATTATCCCTTCATAAACGTTAAACTTGTTGTGCACATTAATGTGCTTAGCCGACATGCACTAAGGGACAGAAATATTCTTTTCATCTCTCATACTCGGAAAGTAGTGTTTGTTTGATCCGAATAGCGGGTGGAAAACCCTGCTTCCCACCCTTGGGCGGGAAAGTCTCATAGTAATTGCTTCCCTCCCTAGGGCGGGAATGAAATTTAAAAATAGAACTAAATTTAGTTAGGTAGTCAGCTTAGTCAGACATACGACACCCTTAATTGATTATGTAAATATTTATTATGCTACCCATCAAATCTTATGAATGTGCGTTAATTAGGAGAGTTGGATAAAAAGCTCATATGTTAACGCCATTAAATCTTTCAGATTTAGCGCACAAGTTAATAATTTACCTTGAATAAATTCAACATACATAGGTACGATAATCACCATTTTGATGTCAGTTGTGGTCGAGGCTAAAAAACATAAAAATTGGGGATTTCGAACATTCTGACTTTACCATAATGGGGCTGTGAATATACATCATTTAATTATTTGACGAATTTATCCATAGTTTAAGGTAAATAAGTAGTGGTAATGAACTTTTTTTGATATCCAATGTCGAAGTTTCGCGCCAATCGTATGTGTTTACATTTTTACTTTTCACAAATTCCACACACACAGATTTAGATAAGATTTAAAATGTGACAAATGTTATTGATAATATTATAAACAACACGAAAATGCCCAGGTTTTAACGTAATATTCAAACACAGGTTCAATAATACGTATTAATCATTACCACTACTCAATTTGTGTTCAAAATCGCCGACCATTATTGTTTTTTTTTATTGCAGTGATGTGTGAAAGCGATTATTCCAAACATTTTTTTTTTTCGATTAACTCGAGTAATTAATATGACGAATGTAATCGATATTTGAAAATAAAATAAAATTATTTTACGCAATAAATACAATAAGCATTGTATATAATAATGATTTATGCTTTTCTAATATCATTTCAATCTCTTCTAATATCATGTCAATAACAGACAGGCCAATAGGTACCTCATTTACTGAATTTCGCGCCGAAATGCTTCTATAATTGAATTTATATTCGGAATGCGATCGCTGTTTAAAATTATTTTAATTTATTGGACAATTATTTATTGTGGATTTTATTTTTGATACTTTCTAATAGGTAAACTATTTACTACAGAATTCCCAGTAAACATTTTTTAGGTAGGCTTACCAGAATTTTTTTTGAGAATGATGATAATTAATTAATTCTATAGATTTATTCTGCAAACACTTTACATTTCAATACATTTTGTTAGTTTAAAGAGTTTTTATTCAGTTTCTACAATTTTTTTTTTTTTTATTGCGAGTATTGATTAGGCTGTATGCAAGTTTTGAATCGAAATAAGAAAGTTGGGTCAGCACTAAAAAGTGTCACGTCGCAACACAATTTTTAGTAATTTTTATCAAGATTATCGTGTTTTCTAAGTAGGTAATATGAAAAATGGTAAAAATAAGAATGCTGGCAGAATTATAATAATAACGGGCCCTAGTAAGCGGAACGGCCTGCGGTGGTGACACAGATTTACTCATGTGGCGGTGACGTGGTGTGTTCCATACTTCAAATTTAAAAAAGACTAATGAATACCTATACTTCATGTAATTATTATCAATAAATATTTTAGAAAAACTACTATTTTTTACTTTCCTTAAATTCGAAATGAAAAGTAGAGTGTTTAACGCGGGTGAAGTCATCAATTCCCACTCGGACTATAGCCGCCCTCGCTGCGCTCGGGCGTCTAAATGCCTCGTATGGGAATTGATTCCTTCCGACCCTTGTATAACAATCTACTATACTCTGTCTCTTTTCTTTGCTGGTGACGTTAATGTATTGCTCTTTTACATCTCTCATATTCGGTAAGTAGTCTTTATTACCCCCAAATGGGGCTTGTAGGTGACCAATTAGCGCTCTAGGGTAATAATGTAGCTAGAAAAGCCCTAGGGCGGTAAGTAATCAAAAAAAAGAACTTGATGGTTAGATGTACGCGAACTGTTTGAAAGAGTGAAGTTTTTTTTTTAATTACTTACCGCCCTAGGGCTTTTCTAGCTACATTATTACCCTAGAGCACTAATTGGTCACCTACAAGCCCCATTTGGGGGTAATAAGGAACTACTTACCACACAATCGAGATGTAAAGCAGAGTAGTTAGCTCTGGTGTAAGCATCAATTGCACCCTCGAACTATACATGCCTTACAGCCCTTGGCTACTAATCTACTATTTCTAGCTACATTATTACCCTAGAGCGCTAATTGGTCACCTACAAGCCCCATTTGGGGGTAATAAGGACCTACTTACCTCACAATCGAGATGTAAAGCAGAGTAGTTAGCTCGGCTGTAAGCATCAATTGCACCCTCGAACTATACATGCCTTACAGCCCTTGACTACTAATCTACTATTTCTTGTGCGAAAGAAAAAGAATATATGCAGCACTCTATACTTTACTCTGTCTACGATCAGTAGCAATGGCTTTCATTTTGACAGTTCATCAACATTCATTGAGATAATTACATTGTTGAGCAGACAAATGTTTCGAACATATGAAGCAATGTTTTATGAAATTATTTAGACTGTGATTGACACAATTAGGGTGCTGAACTCAGAAAAACTCAAGTAAAACAATCGTTATTCGATCACAATTCTGTTCCCATCATCATCATCATCAGCCTATACAGGGTTACTTTTCAAAGACCATCCAAATGTTTACATGAATATAAACAACTTTCACTATGGGACCAACTCTGAAATCACGAAAAAAAAATCAGCTGTTTCATACATTTTGGTAAAGTAGTTATTAAAGTTTTGTATGAAACAGCTGATTTTTTTTCGTGATTTCAGAGTTGGTCCCATAGTGAAAGTTGTTTATATTCATGGGTAGAACACCATGTAAAAATTTGGATGGTCTTTGAAAAGTAACCCTGTATATATTATTATTATTATAAGTATTATATTCTGTTCCCAACCGTATAAAATACATACATAACAAAATATTCAAAAGCCTACTGAACTACACACTTGAACTTGACCTTCCATTGATTTTCTGTAACCTTTTCGAAGGCAACTAATGATCATGAGACCGCGCTTTTGTCCTGTTTGTCGTTTTTTATCGTCGACTTCATCGGTTACAAGCGCGGCGAAGAATGCTAGAATGATCTTAGTTTGAGATTAGAGAACCTTTTGGAGGTAGCGGATTTCGCTTGTTCGTAAAAACTTGACATTTAGGTCCTCGAATTACCACAGTTTTTGTCATAATCATGTCAACGAAGACACTTGAGACTCATATTCTAATATGAGTATGATGTATGATTATGAGTATTAGAAAAATATGAAATCAAAAACATTAAATTATTTACATAGAATCTCTTTGTAGGTAATACAAAAAACCGGCCAAGTGAGAGTCGGACTCACACACGAAGAGTTCCGTACAAGGCATAAAACCTCGAAAAAAAAATCATTTAAAAAAAATCCTTTAAATTTTAGCTTTATTTTATTTTTATTATTTATTGTTATAGCGGCAATATCAGTACATAATCTGTGAAAATTTCAACTATCTAGCTATCACGGTTCATGAGATACAGCCTGGTGACAGACAGACAGGCGGACAGTGGATTCTTAGTAATAGGGTCCCGTTTTTACCCTTTGGTTTGGGTACAGGTCGCGTCACGTAAAAAGAACGCTGAGCTGAGCGACAGTGGAGGGGGTGTGTCTGCGCACGGGTACAGTCGTGTCTTGGTCGTGTCCTAAAGTACTAGGCTATTGTT
This sequence comes from Mesoligia furuncula, assembly GCA_916614155.1. Taxonomy (NCBI): domain Eukaryota; kingdom Metazoa; phylum Arthropoda; class Insecta; order Lepidoptera; family Noctuidae; genus Mesoligia; species Mesoligia furuncula. The sequence continues at coordinate 1,747,054 of OU744807.1, read as the reverse complement.
TTATATACAGTGTGTTAGGTTAAACGAGGGACATACTCTAAGGGAGTGTAGTACTCATGAAAATGAACAACTTTTAATATGGGGCGGACTCAAAAATATGACAAAAAAAAAACAGCTGTTCCCTACATTTTGTCCAGTTATGCGAACAGAAATGTATAGAGCGGCTGGTTTTATTTTCTCGATTTAAGTGTTGGTCTCTTAGTAAAAGTTGTTCATATTCATAGGTACTATACTCCCTTAAAGTATGTCCCTCGTTTAACCTAACACACTGTATATAAGAATAATTGTTTTATTGTAGAATCATATTCGTTACTTTACTAGTGTCGCGCTCCCTTCATACCACCAATTTGATCATTAAATGGCTCAGTGCGCAGGTAAACGCCAGCGTTCTTTTTACGTGACGCGACCTGTACGGAACTCTAAAAACAACAAAAAAGAAGTGAACAGAATTCTAATGTTTTTATTTCATTGAATACCTTTGACCAAATAAAACAGAGAGCTTTGGTTAAGTGTTCACTTCAGGGTATACTGGTGTAACTTGGCAAAATAAGACCATTAAAGCAATTTTTATTGCCTAATCTGCTCTAGACCTGGATCACGCCTGACGGAAAACTCTACGACGGAACAAGGTTGTAAATAATTTGATATTTTTAATACGATAGTCACCACTCAAATTAATCTAATTACAAATAACAGCCTTTATAAACATCGCCACGTAAAAAGATATGTATCTTAAAAACCATTCGTTCACCAAAAAATAACACTAAAACTTCAAGGACAAAATTTCTGATAAAAATATCTCGTGCAAACCCGCAAGCCCTCTTCGCAAATGTGTCATATATGATGACATATGACGTCGGGCACCCGTGGCACAGGATAGTGGAAACGGCTCCAGAGAATTCCACTGAATGCCATCTTTATCTAGATGTTACATTTTTAGGATTCTGCGGTCGGGTTACAAAATGGAACCTTATACTTAAGTTCTGAATTCTTTCTATTCATCGAATCACATCACACTAATATTATAAAGGCGAAATTTTGTGAGTGTGTGTATGTTTATATGTTTGCTACTTCTTCACGCTTAAACGGCTGGACCAATTTTGATAAAATGTTGTATGGAGGTAGCTGCAATCCAGGGTGGATTAATATAAAGCTTACTTTTACAAGCTTTTATTTAGCTTGCACTGTTCGTATGTATGTAATTATTTATGTATGTATGTATGTATGTATGTAAGTTGTCCATCCAAAAATAAATTTAAGTGACACTGTCATTTTTAAATTAAATTTTAAAAGCTTGAGGCACTAATATCCGATATAAACACAGGTACATACAGGTATACCTAATACACCATAACAGTGCCTCAAGCTTTTAAAATTTAATTTTAAAATGACAGTGTCACTTAAATTTATTTTTTTCTTTTTAGTTCGCGTTACTCTTTCTTTTTTGGGTTACGTTTTTATTTAAATAAAAGCTTGTTTTTAAAAACTTTTTTTTTTTACATTTTTATCCCGATATTCCCACGGGATCGAGACATATGCGGGTGAAACCACGGGGCGCTGCTAGTTAATTATAAAAGTAGCCAGCAGGGTTATTCCGTAACACACTATCAGTAGCAATTTCTTTCATTTTGACAGTTCAACAATATTCATTGCGTTATTTTTATTGAGGAGACAAATTTTTCCAACATAAATAAAGGGTTAGAAATATCTTTCAAAATAATTCAGATTGACATTGATAGTTTGTTACGCAATGAGGGTGCTGTTATAACGTATTTTCTTTCTTTCTTTCTTTCTTTCTTTCTTATAAAAAACTGCCAGCATGACGGTCCGCCTGCACCACCACAAATCATACGTTAAGCATACGTAGCATTCGTCAGTCATTTGAATATAACAGAAAAGAATTATGATTTAAATCGTATTTAGTCATTTTTGGTGCAAGTTGCCTTGAATAATAAAGGACACTCCACAGTTCCACACTTTGTTTCAAATATTATATAAAATGAAATGCATTGTCTAAGAAAGAGGACCAGCTAGTTTAACCTGAGTTGACTGTTATTTACTGAAGTATGCCTTAGCTAGAGCGATCTCATTGCTTTGTACGCGAGTCAGACTGATCTTAGAGATCCTTTCTAAATTAAATTAGTCTCTCGTAGACGAGGGTTTTAAGTACCTATCTGCTCACAAAGATTTATAAGGACGGGACTAGATCAAATTATTATAACATTTATCATCACGCCTGTTTACCCAGAAGGGTACCTATATAATAAATAATACACCCACATTTTGCCAGTAATATCTAAGTTCCATGTGTGTAACAGAGGGCGAGACTGTAAATTGCCATCAACCGGGCACAAACCCTGATACTGGGCTGATACTAAGAAATTCCCATTTGGAAAACTCAGCAACACTGTCTGACCTGGGATTTGGCCCCAATCATCATCATCATTTCAGCCGAACGACGTCCACTGCTGGACATAGGCCTCCCCCAAATTTGGGGGGGGGGGGTTGCCATAATCGCCACGCTTGGCAGGCGGGTTGGCGATCGCAGTATGGTATGATGGTGTAATGCACAGAGAACGCTGCTGCCCATTCTCCGGTCTCCCTTAGTTGCCTTTTACGACACCTACGGGAAGTATGGGGTGGTGCTATTCTTTAAGTCCGGCACCACACAGACAAGGCCAAAAGGCCAACACCATACAAAAAGGTTTTAGGCATTTATGTAATAAGGGGCGAGACTATTGCCATCAACCGGCCACAAACCCTGATACTGGGCTGCTACTGAGAAATTCCCATTTGGTAAACTCAGTACACTGTCCGACCTGGGATTCGGCCCCAATACTTCATCATAAATATAGTATTTATATAAATAAGTTATACAAGGTGTAACGTTAAATGCGTCATTGTACTCATCATTATGAACAACTTTTACTATGGGACACAAGCTAAAATAGCGAAAAAAAATCAGTTATTCCCTACATTTTTATGCTCGCATAACTCGTCAAAATGTACTAAACAGCAGATTTTTTTTTGCGATTTCAAGTTTGGTCCCATAGTAAAAGTTATTCATAATGATGAGTATAATGACCTCTTAAGAGGTTTTAGGCATTTAACGTTACACGTTGTATAAAAATATAAAAAAACAGTAAATTTCATACTCTCCACTCTCGATATAGTAATTTTAATTCATTTATGAAATGAAATTATTTTCGTGAACGATCAGAATCCTTGGTAAAGGAGATTCCAGGTATAAATTGATTGACCCACTAAATGTATTGGTCAAGGCTGAAAATATTATGTTCCAACAATACGGAACTCTCTGTGTGTATCCAATTCGTAGAACACCAGTACTTTTTTCTGACATAGAATATTTTTGCTATCGCGGAGGTGGTTTGGACGGTGCAATTTTCTTATTTCTCTACCTACAGGGGTGAAAGCGAAGGACGTAATGACATTGCTGAAAGCAATGTGGTTTCAAACTGGGGCTGTACATTAATTATCTCGGTGGGGAAAGTGATTGTTACTCAGCTTACAACATCGAGTTATAAAGACAAGATTAAATTTGTTGTGTTGCTGACGAAAAATTTCATCTTTGTGGATAACAAATAGAAACTGAAAGTGTTATGTAGTATATTTTAGTCTGCAATATGTCCTTTTTTCTAACAATTCTATTATTCATTTTTTCTATTATTAAAATCTCGGTTATTTCCGAAAACGACGATACCTACACGTGAGGCCAAAACGGACACATTACTTGCTATAAATGAATCAGAATAGATGGGTTTTTGGTGATGTACTTCAGAAAGGTCATGTGCGTAATGCTCACAACCGGCGTGCGTAATGCTCACAACCGGCGTGCGTAATGCTCACAACCGGCGTGCGTAATGCTCATAACCGGCGTACGTGGTTACCAGACGTGTTCATGAACGTAAACGAAGCAAAAGAAGTATGAAAAGAGTTGTAGCCGTTGGCTTTCTGTAGTTCCCATTTTGATTCATCAACTCGTCCTACATGCCTACGGCCAATGATGTTATATTAAAGAGGTAGATATGGCACTAGCAAATTCAGACAATTGTTGTAGTTTCATTTAGTCCACTAATACCAGCGAGCAACACACAACAGATAACTATCTCTTTCTGTGTCATACGTTCCGTATTATCTATCGCAGTAAGTACTTTGTAATAACAACGCAACAATACAAAACGTCGCTCAGTATGAACGTAGCGTGTCTTTCCTTTATAATATCATTGCCTACGGCCCATTTAGGACGACTTGCAGAAAATCAAAATAAATTATATTTTCATTCTGCAAGTAAAATGTTACAAAGTATTTATAATAACCTATGAATAAAACGAAAGTAAAAACTAAAAATTCTTTTTAAAAAAAATTGTTATATCTTGTCTTGCTAACTGTACCAAACGGTAATAAAGTTTAAAGTTCCATACAAAAAAAAAACGTGGGACGACTTGCAGAATGAAAATATAATTTATTTTGATTTTCTGCAAGTCGTCCTAAATGGGCCGTAGACATGTAGGACGAGCTGATGAATTACTCCCATTTTGTTGTTCCGTAGTAAAAAAAAAACTTTTTATTGTTTGTCATACAATTGTTCTACAGCACAAAATAGGGGCAGCCCCGGTAAGTTATGTTCTATGTTATGGGTTTGGTTTCCGCACTTAGTCCTTCAGTGGACCATTGTGCGTGGCCCCGGTAAGTTATTATAAGTATACTTATGATGGGATTACCTCGCAAGTACCCGTGGGTAATGGGCTGATATCTATAATGTTGAGACATAATTAAAGAAAGGAAAAAGTTTAGACTCTAGGATGTTACAAAGTTTTTTTTTTTTTATTTGAAATGGGTTTGCTCTTGACTCTAGTCTAGGTCAGAGGTGACAGAGACAAAGTCGACAATGGAGTGAGGTTACCCAGAAGAAGCCTGTTCACTCTTACTTTGAAGAGATTCGGGTTGTATGCGCTCGGAAACACAGACGCAGGTAAAGAGCTAAAGAGCTTTTGCTGTGCGCATTATAAAAGACATTTGGAAACGCTTAGTGCGAATTGGTGGAATAGCGACTAGTTGTTGTAGCATGTTCAGGTATGTGTAGTGTTTGTGTGTGTGGGGGCGTAGATGTGCGGGGTGTGTGGGTGTGCGTATATGTGTGTGATAATGACTGATTACTGATGTATGTTATGATTGGGTACAAGTTATTCATTAGCATATTCTGGTTAATATAATTTCAATTTCGTCGTACGTTTGTGATTTTAACCATTCCGTTAGGAGTATTTTTACATTCGTACCGCAACATTGGGTAAATATTCAATTTGTGGTTCAATGTAGATTCTACCTCCATGGGAATAGGCGTGACTTTATGATTGTGTATGTGGGTGGGTGTTTATGTACAGTCACGAGCACCAATATGTCAACACTTGGCAACTTTCAATTGCGCTTTTTTCGTGTAATGACGAATGCAACGTTGAAATACGATATTTCACATAAACCTATGGGTTCGAAAATATTATGTTCGGAATAACATAAATTTTCATTAAAAAATAAAGGAGAAAATTGCCTTTGAATAAAGCCAAGTGTATACATACTTATGCTCGTGACTGTATGTGTACGTGGATGGGTTGTCGAAGTAATCCTAAAATTCAGATCCTAGACAGCCTATCACACTAATATTATAAAGGCGAAAGTTTGTGTGTATGTGTGGGTGTTTATATGTTTGTTACTTCTTCACGCACAAACGGCGGGACCAATTTTGATAAAATTTGGTATGGAGGTAGCTGACACCCTGGATTAACACAAAAAATACTTTTTATCCCGATATTCCCGTGGAATCGAAACATATGCGGGTAAAACCGCGGGGCACAGCTAGTAATCACATAAAATGCAGATGGTCCTTAGCGATAAGTAAACAAAAGTCTATCAAACAAATGCCAGTCTACATTCTCTCCAACAGAGTTAGATTTCAAAGGGTTTCTACCGTCCCCGCACGCAGCCAGCTCCGAACTATGTACCTAATAGGATTATGACTTCACACTGCCATAGTTCCTGATCATGTGTGGGCTCACTGCCTACCATTAGGGTGAAAGACTGTTATAATAATAATAATAGGAGTACTGCCTGATTCAGAAGGCAGTACTCCTTGATACGGTTCGCATTGTGAGGAGGTTCCTGTCTCTGGAGCCCTAACCACCGGTAGCTTGGACCCTGCTCCCGACACCGGCGGATAACTATTTTTTTATATTTTTAAATGTGTTTTATACTTATTTCTTATATTTTAAGAAATATTTAAAAATGTAAGAAAGTCATCATCATCATCTGCCTAGCCTTTTCCCAACTATGTTGGGGTCGGCTTCCAGTCTAACCGGATGCAGCTGAATACCAGTATTTATGTGCGTGTGGTGTGAGGGCCACTTTTTTAAAACTCTTTGAAAATGTGCTTAGGATTTAGTGAACATTCCCAAAGAATTGTGAAAGTTGGTATCAGATTTTGTGAAAGTCTAATAACCGAGTTATAGATTGTAAAGTTGGGCCCTCAGTTCTCACATAGAGGATTGAGGGCCCACCTAAAACTGATAAACTATGGACACTACAGAAAAAGTCTTAATGCCAAAATCTAAGCTAATGCCAAACAAAATTAGTGAAAACAAGATATTATCGCAAAACACTGTCCTACTTTGTATATCTTCGTACAAAATGGGCCTTCAATTCTCATACACGTAAAAGTTTATTACGCAATTATAATGAAATCATTAACTTACAGCTACTGTTTGAAATCCTATATGCTACTAAATAAATTGTGAAAATTTATGAAAGCAAGAACAGGTCACCATCTTTTGTTGTTTAAAAGTTATGACCTTGATAAAATTCGGGCCCTCAGTCCTCCATTTTATTTTGTTTTCGATTTATTACGCTTATCGTATGAAAGATAAGACAAATACAAAATTGTCTCTTTTTGTGAAAAAAATGTGCAACAAAAGCGATACCAGAAAGAAATTAAAAGACCCTTTATTGTATAAGTAAATCGAGTTTTATTTTTATTCTCTGTATTAGGAAATAGGGTGACCACAATTTCTTTTAGATTGCAGTAAAGATTAGTCATAGGTCTTAATAAACTTTCTTCGATTTTTCGCTTATTATCGTCAAAGTATTTGTACTCAAGTTTCGTGAAAAAAAGAAATAATTTCGGAAATTGAACGATCACATAGAAAAATACTGTTACCCAAATCATTTTTGCTTGAAAAATCGTTCGTTCTGATGACATTAATCAAATAATTTATTTATTATTTTTATAAAGGCTCTACATTTACTAATCTTTACTGCAATCTAAAAGAAATTGTGGTCACCCTATTTGCAAAATCAGATAATAAAAATAAAACTCGATTTTCTTATATAATAAAGGGTCTTTTAATTTCTTTCTGGTATCGAATTTGTTGCACAATTTTGACACAAAAAGAGACAATTTTGTATTTGTCTTATCTTTCATACGATAAGCTTAATAAATCGAAAACAAAAGAAATGGAGGACTGAGGGATAACTTTCAAACAACAAAAAGTGGTGACCTGTTCTTGCTTTTATAAATTTTCACAGTTTATTTAGTAGCATATAGGATTTCAAACAGTAGCTGTAAGTTAATGATTTCATTATAATTGCGTAATAAACTTTTACGTGTATGAGAATTGAGGGCCCATTTTGTACGAAGATATACAAAGTAGGACAGTGTTTTGCGATAATATCTTGTTTTCACAAATTTTGTTTGGCATTTGCTTAGATTTTGGCATAAAGACTTTTTCTGTAGTGTCCATAGTTTATCAGTTTCAGGTGGGCCCTCAATCCTCTATGTGAGAACTGAGGGCCCAACTTTACACTCTATAACTCGGTTATTAGACTTTCACAAAATCTGATACCAACTTTCACAATTCTTTGGGAATGTTCACTAAATCCGAAGCACATTTTCAAAGAGTTTTAACAAAGTGGCCCTCACACCACACGCACATCAGTATTTTACATGGAGCGACTGCCTATCTGACCTCCACAACCCAGTTACTGGGTAATACGATACCCCTTGGTAAGACTGGTTGTCAGGCTTAAAAATGTAAGAAAGTAAGGTAGATAAATAAATGAACGAAATAATAAAAACTTTATTTCAGATAATATGGACCTACCATATTATTATTAGTATTTTGGTGTTAGTAACAATAATGCTTATGTAAATAGGTTAGTATTGTTAGTTTTCAAAACAGTAATAAGATTATTAATTCAGACCTAGGACTGTCCCCACCCAGGGAGTGTGTGTGTTTGTGTGTTATGCAATTCAATACGGATTTTACATTAAGGCAATAATACACGGTTTCACCAAATTAATTCACTTTGTGTGTGAACATAAATGTGAGTCATTGTTGTCGGCCGTACCCTTAATTTCAACGATACTCGTATTCAATGAAAATGAATCAATTTGGTTGAACAATTAAGTATTGCCAGTAATATAAGTCTGCTGAATAGGACGCAATAAAAGTCTTACGGTTTCATCGATCTACGAGGCAAAGCTGCAGTAGATAATCACGGTCGGTTCCTGGATGGATCACCATTATTTACAAATCATGTCACATTGGATTGTGGTGGTCCATTTACGTTATCTCCACTGAAATAAACGACGTAATTATTTAACAGCATCTAGACAGATAAGAAGCTCCAAAGAACCATTAAAACTGGCAAAAAGTGGGCCGATATAAATATTAAATTGTGCAAAAAACATTTCTTTCTTTTATTCTTTTTTGTACACATAAATTACAAAACAATGAACGTGTACGTCTTTCTTACACTTAAAGATAAGCCTCACGCTTTTAAGGAAATATTAAATTTCTATGTTTACGTTGCGTTAGATAGATTTATACGAATATTTTTATACAACGTTATTTTTAGTATATGCGAAACCTGAATAAAGTTTGTTCAGAATAAGTAACTGAATCGATTTCAATAATGTTTACCCCATGTTATATTTTGTCCCTAAAATATTTAAAAAACTGGCCAAGTGCGATTCGGACTCGCACACGAAGGGTTCCGTACCACAAGGCAAAAACCCCGAAAAAAACATGTTTGTTGTATGGGAGCCCCCCTTAAATATTTATTTTATTTTATTATTATCTATTATTTATTATTAAAGTTAAAATACAACTGAGCATTTCGTGAATATTTCAAGTGCCTACCTGTTGCTTTTTTGATATTGAGCAAAAAAAGGCAAAAAAATCGCGTTTGTTGTATGGGAGCCCCCCTTAAATATTAATTTTATTTTGTTTTTAGTATTTGTTGTTATAGCGGCAACAGAAATACATAATTTGTGAAAATTTCAACTGTCTAGCTATCGCGGTTCTTGAGATACAGCCTGGTGACAGACAGACAGACAGACGTAGACGGACAGACGGACAGACAGCGAAGTCTTAGTAATAGGGTTCCGTTTTTATACGGAACCCTAAAAAGGTTAAAAGTTGGTAACCGAGCGACACTATGTAGGTTATCCAATCTCCGCGCCGAACGGTTAGGTACCTAGGTACTATTACCAATGAGCGCATGACGGCGCGGGTGAGCATGCTTTTGTACGGACAAACAAGCAACTTAACAAGCTTATAACTTTGTGATTTTTCATGATACAGTTTTAAAATTTTGAAATTTCTTTACATAAAAATATTAGACACGCGTTTCAGGTTTCGCATATACTAAAAATAACGTTGTATACAAAACGTACTAGCCTTTACAGAGGTGTTGTATCTTGTAGCTGACAATATGTAAAGCCCGGAATACGCATGCCTGCAACTTGCACAAAAGTATGCAAGTAGCTTGCATGCCGTGTGTCACACATTCTGATTGGTGAATACCTTATTGACATGCAAACTACTTGCATATTTTATGCAAGTTACAGCCATGTGTATTCCGGGCTTAACTCTATGGAGAGTGGACCGATGTTACGTCAACGTAACAATGCCCTTAGCTTTACAATTTCGCCTAGAAATTCCAAACTAATAGAGTGTACTGCGAAAAACTAACTTTATTATTACCTGGGGACCACATCGCTAACCATTAATCTTGTTTTATAAGCCACAACAGATATAACATAATCAGCTATGTTAACTATGTACAAAATAGACAATCTCGTCCATTTAGTTGTTGCTTTATTTATGGTCCAAAGATATTTATTTTGTACTAGCTTTTTAACTTTTTTCGATACCTACTTTTTAGGGTTCCGTACCCAAATAGTAAAAACGGAACCCTATTACTAAGACTTCGCTGTCTGTCACCAGGCTGTATCTCAAGAACTGCGATAGATAGACAGTTGAAATTTTCACAAATTATGTATTTCTGTTGCCGCTATAACAACAAATACTAAAAACAAAATCATCATCTGCCTAGCCTTTTCCCAACTATGTTGGGGTCGGCTTCCAGTCTAACCGGATTCAGCTGAATACCAGTATTTTACATGGAGCGACTGCCTATCTGACCTCCACAACCCAGTTACTGGGTAATACGATACCCCTTGGTAAGACTGGTTGTCAGATTTTCGGGCTTCTGACTACCCGTAACGACAGTCAAAGATCCACAGATGACAGCCGGGACCAACGGCTTAACGTGCTTTCCGAGGCACGGAGGGGTCACGGAATGTAAAGATGGTCACCCATCCAAAGACCAACCGCGGCAAGCGTAGCTTAACCTGATCGATCGACCTGTGCGGCTGTTATTATTTTAGCCACGGGCCCCCTTTACTAAAAACAAAATAAAATAAATATTTAAGGGGGGCTCCCATACAACAAACGCGATTTTTTGCCCTTTTTTGCTCGATATCAAAAATGGCAACAAGTAGGCACTTGAAATATTCACAAAATACTCAGTTGTATTTTAACTTTAATAATAAATAATAAAATTAAAATAAAATAAATATTTGAGGGGGGCGGGATAAAATAAATATTTAAGGGGGACGGGCTCCCATAGCAGTTGGACCATTGCCCCGGAATGAGAACAAACATTTTTTTTTCGGCGTTTTTGCCTTGTGGTACGGAACCCTTCGTGTGCGAGTCCGACTCGCACTTGGCCAGTTTTTTGTAATATTTTACGATTTTGCTCGCATACCTCCTAGATCTTTGACAGTCGTTACGGGTAGTCAGAAGCCTGAAAGTCTGAAATCCAGTCTGACTAAGGAGTAACGTGTTAACCAGTTACTGGGTTGTGGAGATCAGAGGGACAATTCTCTTAATTTGAAGAACGTTCACAGTCTGGACTCGGTCTCAATATGTAAAAATACTTCTAAAATCCCTACATTTTTGAGGAGTCTTTGACATTGATTGTTGGTGAGATGAGACTAGATGATTGCGACCAGTGGCCCTAGTGTGCTATTTTTATAAATTCGTCATTCCAACGCGATCCCACCACCATCCCATTGTCATTTTGCTAAAAGTTCGTAATCTGCTAAATTCATAATGGTTGATCATTGGTCGGTCAATGGCTCAGAACATATACGATACTCGTAATGAATTAAAAGCAATGACTGCACAATTACCTTCTAATGGTAGGTCACTGATCAAAGGAACTGTCAAAATTTTAGCTCATTACCGCCTAAGTCAATAATTCATTTTTCATTATGTACGAGATTATCATTCTATGCCATTTCTTTCAATGGAGTGTCAGTGGTTGACCATTGGAAAGTCATAATTACGCCATTATATTAGTAGATTACCAAACTTGTCAAAATCAACAATTATGAAATCAATGATAGACCATTCTGACACTATTGTAATAGCAGACTTGAGGTCCTGGTTTTGTACGTCTTTAATTACGGGAACTTACTTTAAGATAAGCAGTGTCCCCGTGTAAAATACTGGTATTCAGCTCCATCCGGTTGGACTGGAAACCGTTCTCAAAATATTTGTAAAAAATCTAGGTAGATGACGACTCACATACGAGTACCTACCTACTAGTATTGTTATTTACAAACTATTTTCGAAAACAAACGAGCTCGACTCGCGTTCGCAGAACTCAGAAAATTCCGAAACACACAACTATAGTCCGATTTTTAATTAGCTGGAGTAAAATGACACTTCTTTATAACTCATTTCGGACTGAGTTTAGAGATATGAATGTCAAATAAGTTTCGTTTGTTATACTATTCTGTACTAGAAAAACAAGATTTGGTTGATGGCCGCGAAAAAACAAAAAGACGCCAATTTCAGTCATTTAAGTAACACATAAGCTGTCATTTTACTGCAGCTAATTAAAAATCCGACTATAAGACCGCTTTCACATTTAGGCGACTTTAGCAGCGCGACAGTCGCGCGACCGTCACCCATTCAGAATTTCATAATAAAAACAGAAGCGCAGCGGACGCGCGGCTGGTGCGCTTCTGTTTTTATTATGAAATTCTGAATGGGTGACGGTCGCGCGACTGTCGCGCTGCTAAAGTCGCCTATATGTGAAAGCGGCCTAATACTATCCCGCGCAAGTTATGTATGAGTACACTTGTACACAAAAATGTAGATGAACTCCAACATAAACAAATGAGAAATTACGTTTTCCATTTTCGAAAATATACTGGAAAGCTATTGTCAACGGCGCTTTTCAAAGGTTGGGGGGGTTCAGTGGATCAAACCGGAATAAATCAAAGTGACGTGTTACAAACTCAAATGGCGGTTCGTGCACGGCACGACCAAGTGTGCGTACATAAGCGACACGCGTCGACGACACAGGCAACTTCGCAATCGCCGACAATATGCCGCTCGTTTTGTGCACCGTACTCAAATACACGAGGGACGCGTGTCAGCGACAGGCCGCGACGCGTGTCGGCCGGCTACCGACAACGCCGCGTCTGTGATTGCCGTCGAAAACGTGTCGGTCGTATATTTATTTATTTATCCATTTATTTCAGGCATCAAGGCCCATATACTAACTTATAAATACTATAAATACATACAACACTGTACAGAGCACAGAGCGCAGCGAGCGCAGTTTGAGTACAGTGCTCAAAATACACGAGCGGCATATTGTCGGCGGTTCCAGTTGCCTCTGTCGTCGACGCGTGTCGCTACATACTTATTATCGCGTCTTACTTTTGAGTAGCATCGTGGCCGACGGGCCTTAGTTTGTCTATCAAAATCGGAGTCACCAACCGTATAATTTCCTTTCGGATACAGAAAACATAATCATCACACATATTATGCAAATACCTGCCTAGTGGAAGAAATTGGTTTCTTTTGATGTGAAAATTTGATGTTAGGCAGTCAGGAAGTCCTTTGAAATCATACATGTTTAATTAGGTTAAAGAAAATACGGAAGACATACGGACTACCTACAAATATTTGTTTTGGGAACATGCTTACTGAGGTATTTTAACATTATTTTGTATTGAAGGTTGTAAATAATGAAACACTTCCTATTAAAGGCAAACCGCTTAATCGAGTCCTCGCCTGCGGGGTATAGGGGTGCGGGGGACCGGGAGAGGTGCGGGCGGCGGGCGCTCGTAGCCTGATACACAAGAGGCGAAATATGCACTGGACAGTTCTTAAGATATGTGACGTCACGGTGGTTAACGGTGAACAGGTCACCACCTGACTACAAAATTATGTGAAACAACTATCTGTAGGTAACAAAATAAAATATTAGGTAGGTTATGTCAACTTATGTCTGTGTGGTGCCGGACTTAAAGAATAGCACCACCCCATACTTCCCTTGGGTGTCGTGTAAAAGGCGACTAAGGGGCGTGCCGGAGAATGGGCAGCAGCGTTCTCAATGCATTCCACCACCATGCCATACTGCGATCGCCAATCCGCCTGCCAAGCGGGGCGATTATGGCAAACTTGGGGGAGGCCTATGTCCAGCAGTGGAGGTCTTTCGGCTGAAATGATGATGATGATGAATAAACTTATGTACTATTTATTATATGCAAGATTTATCAAAATTCCCCTATACCCCGCAGGCGAGGACTCAATTAAGCGGTTTGCCTACAGTTTCAAATAAGTTTCGCTAAAGTCAATGTAATATTCAGGTATACGAACCGCCCACACATTACTGTGTTATCATTTGATTGAAATCGATTTTCCATTAGAAATTAATATCTAAGTTAGCACCAGTCTGAAAACTGATATCTATTTTTTACCAAGTCTAAGAGCATGAAACCGGCATGTCCTTGAACCAAACATTCGAAGACATATGATAACTACCAACACGCACTGGCTCCGCGTGGTATATTTACTTATTTAAAGTTTTCGCACAAAAAGGTACAAAGGAGGACTTAATGGCCTTGGTAGGAATTATTATAGCCCACTCCCCCTCGAAGGGAGGAGGCCTGTGTCCCAGCAGTGGGAACATTATAGGCTGATTATGCTGAGACTAACAGCAAGTTTTTTTAAATTTGTTAAAGAATGGGTTAAGGTTAACTTACCTAAGGGCTGATTTTTCCATCGCCAGATAACTTTTATTCGAGGAATAAAATTGACGTTTGACAGTTTTTGTATGAAGATAACTGTGAAAATCATAAAATTATTCCTCCAATAAAGTTATCAGATGATTGAAAAATCAGAGGGCTGATTTTTCCATCGCCAGATAACTTTTATTCGAGGAATAAAATTGACGTTTGATAGTTTTTGTATGAAAATAACTGTCAAAATCATAAAATTATTCCTCAAATAAAATTATTCCTCAAATGATTGAAAAATCAGCCCTAAATCGAATATAAATAGTAACCTTTTTGCACCACACATTGAGTTTGGCTACTGTTTCTATTGGATTTGACTCAAATACTTTTTAGGACACTTCATAATACTTATTAGGAGGGGCCCGTGGCTAAATAATAACAGCCGCACAGGCCGATCGATCAGGTTAAGCTACACTTGCCGCGGTTGGTCTGCGGATGGGTGACCATCTTTACATACCGTGACCCCTCCGTGCCTCGAAAAGCACGTTAAGCCGTTGGTACCGGCTGTCTGTCGTGGAACTTTGACAGTCGTTACGGGTAGTCAGAAGCCCGAAAGTCTGACAACCAGTCTTATCAAGCGGTATCGCATAACCCAGTAACTGGGTTGTGGAGGTCAGATAGGCAGTCGCTCCATGTAAAATACTGGTACCTATTCAGCTGCATCCGGGTAGACTGGAAGCCGACCCCAACATAGTTGGGAAAAGGCTAGGCAGATGAGGCAGATGATGACTTTTTAGTAGACTTCATAATACTTATTAGCATTAGTATTAACACTAGTTCCTGCCCGCGACTTCGTCCGCGTGAAATTTCTTGTTCCCCCGACCTACCGCGTCGCATTGCATCGCCTACCCGCGCATTACTTCGTTTTCGTTTAGCATTCGCTCTGACTTTTTTCTTTTTGCTCGGATCCTAAGGTTCGTAGCGTGATTTAAAATAGCCTATATATAGCCTCAAGAATTTGGGTATCAAACGCAAAAAAAAAATTTTTTAAATCCGTCGGGTAGTTCCAGAGATTAGCGCGTTCAAACAAACAAACAAATAAACTCTTCAGTTTTATTATTACCCCCTTACTAATGATCATTGTATAGTGTCTGTATAGAGTAATACAACGCTTCGTCTTCTTCTTTCGAATGTCAAATTACTGACGACTGAAAGAGAGAAATCGGTGTGTAACTATGATATACTTAATACGTTTATTAAGAAGGGGGTTAGTCTAAAGACTCGTAGATCATCATCATCTGCTTGCCAACTATGTTGGGGTTAGCTTCCAGTCTCACCGGATGCGGCTAAATACCAGTATTTTACATGAAGCGACTGCCTACCCGACCTGAGAGTATTGATAGATATAGATTAGTGATGCACATTAATGTTGGTAATACTTGGTACACAATAGTTTCGAAAAATCATTCACAATTTTAAAAATAATTAAGTCTACACCTAGTAGTAGCAGAATGTTAGGTACATTCAATTCCTGCACTCAAGACATGCGGGTAGGGCACATAATACATGAGATAGGAACATATTGTGGTGTCAGACAATGTGCCGGTTATTCTATAGACTTGTGCTAGTTCTACAGGCATTCTATAGACCGATGCTAGTCCTACAGGCTAACAATGGAACAGACAAGACGTGCGGGTGCAAGATATGGACTAATTTGGCTATTACGTTCGCTGCTCAATTAGTGTGCTTGTAATAGTTGTCTCTACTGTGTATTTATGGTTGTGTGGTGTTGGAGACAGTGAGTCTTGTAAAATTGTGTTGTCTTGGCTGACAAATAGCAAATCATATAAATATGGGGGCTCGTAGGTCTCTTCTTCTTGGGAGGGGTCGAAGGCTAAGCTGCGCTTGCCGAGGTCGGCCCGTGGATGGGGGTGAAAATCCATTACACACACACACATATCGAGACCCCACCGCACCTTAGAAAGCACGTTAAACCGCTGCTCCAAGCTGTCATTAGTAGATCTTTGACAGTCGTTACTGGAAGCCCAGAGGTCTGGCAGCCAGTCTTACCAAGGCTACCCAGTAACTGGATTGTGGAAGTCAGATACGCACTCGCTCCTTGTAAAATATGGTAGCTGCTGCATCAGGCTGGCATTCAGCTGCATCCGGTTAGATTGGAAGCCGACCCCAACATATTAATAATAATAGCCTCCCCGACCGTTTTCGGTCACGGTGGCCAATCTCAATGGAGATTAGCCAGGTACGCAGGAGATGATATTATAGTGCACAAGTGTACAATCACAGATGCACTCTCTGTTCCTTTACTCTCATAGTCCGATCGTACGGCAAGCCGACACGACTGGGGAGAGTTCAGGCGCAGGACCAACGGCTTTACGTGCTATCCGAGGCACGGGGGTATTAAACCGCCAACTTCCAAACTCCGGACTGTTACTAAGAAATTCCTAATGGAAAACCCAATAACACTTTGTCCGACCCGGGAATCGAACCCAGGACCCCACGCTCAGCAGTCGCGCTTGCAACCACGAGACCCGCGGGGCAGTCAAACAAATCCAACATATTATTATTTAGGAAAAGGCTAGGCAGATGATGAAATAATAATGGGATTTTTCATTGAGTGCTTTAAGACATGGACACACACACGGAGCCACATGGAGCCACACTGTGTAGTGTAGGTATTTTAACATCCATTAACTCTTGAATATTGTTGATCATAACAATATTAAAAAGAATTAAAGTGCTGTCTGTTTTCCTACCATCAATTCATTTTGTTAAACCCAAGGTAACATATACTTTGCCTCTTTGAAAGACGGTGGGCTGAACTATCAGAATGTAATGAGGGTATAGATAACTATATTTTAGGTACAGTCAACAAAAGAGATAAGTATGCAGGATCGTCGGATAAAATAAAATTTTATTCGAGAACATCCATCGGTTTCTAACTAAACTTCAACTATATCCGACGATCCTGCATACCTCTTTTGTTGACTGTACACCTTTACCTAACCCTTCAACGGTAAAACGGGGGTGATGTTGTTCTGTCAGATATGTTTTAATAAATAGTAAGCAAAAAATACAGAAGTCGTTACCATTGGTAATAAACACCCGTACGTCAATATTGGTGCTGTCACCTCTCAATGTCACGTGTCAAGAGTTCTTGTCAAAATCAAAAGTCATTTATTCAAACTATTCTGAGAAGCAGCATTTTTCGAACTATTATACGAGGTTGCAAAAATTAGTTTAAAAAAAAAGAAACTGAATAAACTGGAAACAGAGTTTATTACATTAAGAACTTGAATTTAGAAATTATTAAATAATATGGAAATAGTAAGATTTTGGGACCTCCGACCCGTACCGAGTTTCAAGCTGAACTGCCCTTACAAACCGAATTGGAATGCTTCTAAGTTGCTAAAATGCTGACTAGGCAAGTCTAGATGGCGGTCAGCCATTCCACTAACATTAGCAAGGTATAACAGAACGTCAAAATTACAGAAGACAGTCCCGCAAAACGCCCCCCTTTCACCATTTTCTAGTGATTTCGCTGTGGAGAAGAAGTGGCGCAGTAAACTCCCCAGCAGCACTGGGGGCCTAAAAAGGCCACTTTGGAGAATCATGAAAGGATAACATTATGAATCGTATTATGGCGAAAACAGCCTGTGTTTTTCTTTTTTTCGCTGCTCTACATAGGTATTTGGATTGGATTTGGATCGGATTGATTGTCCGTGCTAAAATTAGCACAGACAAAAAAAATATCTGAAAAATGCTTCACCAATGAGATTTGATACGATTAACTTAACGGTTAACTGTCCATTATGTTATCCTTTTATGATTCTACCAAAGTGGCCTTTTTAGGCCCCCAGCTGTCTGTACAGTTAGAAAATACTTCTTTGTCAAAGACAAATCATCTTTGTGTTCACTTTTTTTTCTACTGTCGAGACCATCTTGCGAGATAAGTGTGTTGAGAAAAAGCTTCCATTAAATATTTATTCTATCTACGTTATATGCCTTTTACATAATCCATCATTTAATCATACATTATTCTCGCAATATCCCATTAGTTCCTTTATCATCAAACATACACACAGTACAACCAATACGAATATTAGATTGGAATGGAATTTAAATTCCAGCTCTGAAAATACCATTCAATACGCAGTTATTTTAGTACAACCGCCGTTAGCTAGAATCATAGTTCAGGCTTCACATTTCTACTCAACGAAGCTATATAAACATTTAGTGCTTAGTGAAAATTCTACGCTGGATTCGCAATGAATTCCATCTACCAAGTCTTTTAACAACAATGTTGGGGTCGGCTTTCAGTCTAACCGAATGCAGCTGAATACCAGTATTTTACATGGAGCGACTGTTTATCTGACCCAGTCACCCAGTTATTGCGTAACACGATACCCCTTGGTAAGACTGGTTGTCAGATTTTTGAACTTCTGGTTCTGAATACCCGTAACGACTGTCAAACATTTACGAATATAAAAATGTACTCGCAATTAATTGTACCCATACAAATGACGAGTACTTAAGAGTACTTTAGCTTCAATATATATTCAAAAGACTTTACAGTTATCCTGAGTTCAGTTTTAAATAGACTTTATGAATATTTTTAAAGAAATAGCTTCATTACAGGCCTGCTGTTGTGTTGTTGTCTAAACCATACTAGTCCATACTAATCCATACTGATACTATAAATGCGAAAGTGTTTCTGTCTGTCTGTTACCGCTTCACGCTTAAACCGCTGGACCGATTTAGATGAAATTTGGTATAGAGTGTCGAGTCCCGGGAAAGGACATAGGATACTTTTTTTCCCGATATTACCACGGATTCGACACTTATGCGGGAGAAACCGCGGGGCGCAGCTAGATTTATATATCTACTTTTTGCCATCCCTCTAAGAGGCTATTTTTGCAAAATTAATTATAAGCGAAGCGAGAGCAGCCCAGCTGTTTTTATAAGAATATTCCTTAATTCGCTGAGTGAGTTTTTTTGTCAACTAATTTGAACTTTCCTGACGTAAAGGAGGCGAGTGCTTTGGGACTTCGTTTTTCTCAATACTTTAATTTAGAAGGTTCTGCTGTGACCTGAGATTTATTTTATTTTTTTTACTTTTATAGACATCAACTGTTTGTTTACCCCTGCTTGATTCGAAATGTGTTTTAAATCCATTGAACTTGGGTTTTCAAATTGTTTTTTGTACTATTTCAATTATATATTCGACGGATATTAAAAAAAAATTGGTATTCAGCAAATTTTGGTCGCGTAGGTACCGCACTGTTCTATGAAACAGCAGATTTTTTTTAGATATCATCTGCCTAGCCTTTTCCCAACTATGTTGGGGTCGGCTTCCAGTCTAACCGGATGCAGCTGAATACCAGTATTTTACATGGAGCGACTGATACCCCTTGGTAAGACTGGTTGTCAGACTTTCGGGCTTCTGACTACCAAAGATCCACGAATGACAGCCGGGACCAACGGCTTAACGTGCTTTCCGAGGCACGGGGGTGTCACGGTATGTAAAGATGGTCACCCATTCACAGACCAACCGCGGCAAGCGTAGTTTGTCCTGATCGGTCGACCTGTGCGGCTGTTATTATTTACCCACGGATTTTTTTTTTTAGATAACCGACGAAAACTATCTACGCTTCAGAATCATGTAGGTACTGAATTCATGATTACAGTTTACGCGTTGTAGTCCCTGTCACTTTGTATGTCTTCGATATCTTAATAAGCTAAGCTTCTGTATTTAAGCAGTATCCTAAAGTATCCCAAATAAATCGAGCCCTTCACCTGCCTTTTCAGGAGATTGTCTAAATATGAGTCGTGTTCCAATTTATTTGGTAAATGATCTCCACCAAAACCATGGGAAAATAGGTATGGATCACCAGAACGGTTTCTTCCTTTTAGTACTTATATTATTTACTGTAAGTATTAGCACACACGGTATATAATGGCATTGTTTTTCCAATACTTACGATGCAAATTGCATCTACAATTCCTTGAAAGCAGGTGTACATACATTTAGTATAGTGACGTCGACGTCGGAACATCTAATTACTATCGATCAGCTTTCCGAGCCAGCTAGTTCACTTTATCAATACGAAGAATAAATTATTAGAAGAAACTCCGCGCTGTTGACATAACTAACGTTATTAACTTTTAAATTATTGACTTTCACTTTCGATATTCATGTTTTTTTTTTTTGATTTCGCGATTTTTTTGATTTCGCGATAGTGAAGTCGGTGTTTTCGTATAGTTTGTTGCTATTGAAGCGTGTTTTCGGCGAAAAACTTCGTGAAAATGCCAACATTTATTTTGATATTTCGTTAAAGTTTTTTAAGTAGGATTTTTAAGGCAGTTTAAACAAGTACCTAATTGAAGAAAAATGTTATCTGAAGGTCGTCACTACACACACTAGACTAACTTATTTTTTAAACTTAATTGCGTACAAACCGTAGTTGGTAATTTATAGTTGTAAGGATTATGACGTTACCTTAGTATTGCATGCGATCGATTACATAAGTCTTGCCTCATCTACACATTTGAAAACGTTATGCACTGCAACTTAAAGCCTTTGGATCCTTCAGTAATGACTCCTAACATTAGAGTAGGTAGGTAAATATACATTATAAATAACCTTTCAACTACAAACAATAAAACTCAAGCACCTCGAGTAAACTAAATAAATGCCACCAGGCCCACGCGGCTCCTTAATTAAGTCATCCGTCTTTGCATGCACTGTGTACGCTGTACATAATAATATATTTGTACGTTATATACCAGTATGAATGTTCAGGTCTCCACCTGCCAAGAGAGCACTGAGAATGGTGTAGGGTTGCTACTCGTTAGACTTTTTGTTAGCTTAAACATTTGACTGAAGGTAGTGATCGTCAAACTGCCATAAGAAGAGTAAATATTTCCTTGCCTCGGAAAGCACGTTGAGCCGTGGGTCTTGCGCCTGATCTCTTTCTCTCAGACTATGAGAGTGAGAGGAGAGAGAGTGCACCTGTGTCTGCGCACACCATAGAAACTATGTCTATGGCGCACCCACTTGTACACTATAATATCTCCCGCGGCGAAGGCTAGTGTCCGTTGAGATTGGCCGCCGTGGCTGCAATACGGTCTGGAGGCTATTATTAAATTTTTCTTGGACGTGATCGACTACATAAGCTTAAGGATGATGATTGGAGATCACTCCTCTCATAATAAATATGTAGATATGCCGCTTCTCTGTGGTTTCTAGTCTACGCGCGGGCCCAGAGCCAATTCGGTGAATGTTCATATTATTCTTCGAATTTTTAAGGACAAGCCGGTTTCCTTAAGCTGTGTACGCACGAACGAACAAAAACATGATGAACACGAACATCGAACACTTTGTTCGCACGTGCGTACCATTAACGAACATCAAACACTGTGTTCGTCAAAAATATTCGTGGCGATCCAATTTGGTTGTTCTGTGCCGACGGTGTTCGGAGAAATTTGATCGACGATTCGATCTTCATTTGTCGACCACTTCTAACGGTAACGGGTAACCATGTAGGTTACTGGGGGGTTGAGCGCGAACACAAGTAGAACTGTGTTCGCAAGGTATTCGTGTTCGCTTCGCTAATTTACACGTACGAACCAAATGTTCCGTGATCGATATTCGTGCTCACCATGTTTTTGTTCGTTCATGCGTACCCGGCTTTACGATGTTTTCCTTCACTGTTTTGACAGTAGTGGTGGTGAAATAATTAACACACAAGTGGGTCGAACCTGCGATCCACAACCCGTGGGACGCAGTCGTTGCCACTGAGCCACCACTTCAGTGCGAGTCGGATTTGCCCACCGAGGGCTGCGTACAAAGTAGGTAGGTAGGTATGTGAATAGTTTTAAAATGTTTTTTTTTTTTTGTAATGTAACTACAAATTTACGGTTTTCGGATTTTTTCCTTTACTTGTGCTACATGACGTTGCTTCTTGCCAAATTGGAAAAAACGCCAAAAACGGAAAGTACCCTATAGATTTTGATTTCGGAACATAAATGCCCGTATCTTTTCGATTGCGTTGACTTAGAAGTTTGATTTTTTCACTGCTTCAAGGGATTGCAGTATTTGATATTAATTTCAATTTGATAACTACACGCATTCCTGAGAAAAAGGGTTTTGCCTGACAGCAGACGGATGGACAACGAAGTGATCTTATAAGGGTTCCGTTTATCCTTTTGGGGTACAGAACCCTAAAAATGTGGATGTACCTATAACTAGCAACCAGTGTTTTACCAGTTTTTCTGCAAGTACCAAAATTATTAAGTTTGTGTTCCTTTCTTATTACTTTTGCTTGGCAACCCTAACCGAGTGGGATAACGAACTGGGCCGTTACAGTGTTGCATAAAATACCCTTAAAGTATAACGAAGCTATGAAGCTAAGGGCTTCTCGTCAAGAAGTTGAAACTCACACGAGCAGCTGGAAGTATTGTATAGGTTCAAGTGAAGCGACTTGTTCTTGAAAATATCACACAACAAGTATGAAAAGATTACTGAAGACTTTGTATTCTTCCATTGTCTTTAAGACTTCTTAGTTGTAGTGGAACAAAAGAAAATGTTACTAAAATCTTTTTTTTTTTGTGTCAGCTTCCCTATTAGGCAGCTTGCTAGAATTAAGCAGCTTCTTTAGTATTTTACGAGTATTAAGACAGGTGAATGAGGCAGCATTACGTAAGTAAGACAAATTATAATGCAACAGAACACCAAGCCTGTATTCCGCACAGGATTAGCCAGAAGTGCAAACTCAAACTCAAAGCATTTATTTCAATTAAACCATGTACAGGAGGCACTTTTGAATTGTCAAAATTAAATAGTCGGTCAGTTAGTCAGAAAGTTGAAGCTAGTTGCCCATTGCAAAACGTAGATCTCTATGGAGAAGAACGGGCAAGAAACTCCATGGACACTCTTTTATTTAAATCATAATATTACAAAATCCTGGGTACATTATTCTTGTTGCTTCTATATGTGAGAACAATGTAAAAAAAAACACAAAATAAAAATCAAAATATATAAGATTAAAAATAAGCCTTGGCAGTTAGGAGATGACCAGTCTCAACCGACTTCGCCCGTTCACGAACATGACGCGTGGATCAGCACCATCCAGCTCAACCATTTTGTAGGGAACCGAATGATCCAACACACGCGCCACCATCGGTGAGACATTTAAGTAAGCATGACATATTCTCAACTGCCATAGCTCTTTCAAGTCAACATCAAAATATCATAATAAACGGATCCATGGTTCTTAAGTGCATCAAGAGAAATAGTAGCCCAGTGGTAATGGCCCCAATTTACAAGTTGTAAATAACTTTATCCCACTGCTCTCAAAAATCTGAAGGAAAACATCATGAGGAAACCGGCGTGTCCTAGAATCAAAATCCGAAGACATATGACGTCGACCAACCCGCACTGGGCCCGCGGTTATGGCCCACACTCTCTCACAGAGACCCAGCAGTGGGAAGTGGGGCTGATAATGCATTTAGCACACACCCTGCATTACTACTTACGACCGAATAAGTTTTCCTAAACAAAAACAAACCAAGTTCAAAGACCTTTCGTCATTAGATAACACAGTGATGTGCAAAGACATGTCATCGTTATCATAATGATAACATGTCAAGCAGTGTGGCACATGTAATTTGTAACTCAATATATTTACCGCTAGGGGTTCTCGTCAATCGAACCCAGCAATTATGTACAGCCGGGTCAGCGAGGTACTAATACCAATTATGATTGTATTGTGGTTGAAATTGAGGAAAGTCGTTAACCTTCCACCCTATTGTAATTTTTTGAGATTGTTATTTCTTTTGGATGTCAATAGTAAGACCGCTGTTTGGATCGTCCTTTATTTATATAAATTGTATTATGTATTGCTTTCATTGTACAATAAAACCTTTATATAACAGGTCGGTAGACGGTACAGTAACTACATTCCTTATTCTATTTACTAGGAACGAATATACCCAAGTCCGTTACAATAAGAATTACGAACTTACTCGTATGTATTTCGATAAACCCTATACTTATTTTTGTTGCTGACGCTGCTTTAGGAAGAAAAAGGTAAAGTTTATAATCTCCATGAGTTACAGGGAAAGTTTATAATCACCATGAATTACATGGAAAGTTAATAATCACCATGAATTACAGGGAAAGTTTATAATCACCATGAATTTTCATCAGGAATTTGAAAACCAGCGTCTGGTACTTAGTTATCTATCATTTTCGCTGAACTGGACCCATTCGGCGCAGTCGTGAACATTCCTGCTAATAACTTACAACGAATTACATTATTTATTTTATTTTTATTTTGCAGTATTTTTTTTTTAATTGGGTGTGTTTTTTAAGTCCATGCTAAATAAAAGTATTTTCTTTCTTTCTTTATAATAGCTGTTATTATTGAAGGGTCTATTTTCAGCCACGCCCAAGACATAATGCGCCTTAGTTGTCTGCAGAGACGATATTATGCAAGCGAAGCCGATGCGGCATAACAAAGCTGTAGGCACTACGATGTACGGTAAAATAAAAGTTATACCGTTACTTTTGTGTTTGAATTGTTGTTGTTTCATACCAATTAGTAAAAATGGATTTGCAATGTTGGATATTTTGAGGATAACATCGAAAAAGGAGAGCGGAACCATTATAGAATCACTCACGCATCGTTACGTCAGTT
This sequence comes from Mesoligia furuncula, assembly GCA_916614155.1. Taxonomy (NCBI): domain Eukaryota; kingdom Metazoa; phylum Arthropoda; class Insecta; order Lepidoptera; family Noctuidae; genus Mesoligia; species Mesoligia furuncula. The sequence goes on along the minus strand of OU744807.1, from coordinate 1,721,941 downwards.
CCCGAAAACGACGACGCAAGGATGGAATTTTTAAGGCATGAAATTAGATCTTGGTGAAGAAAATATTGAATAATACATGCCGGATTGAACCCTTAATGGCAGCAAGCTAAAACACATTAACGCAATTTGGATTATTATTATTAATAGCTTATTTAGTAAATCTCCGGTTATCATTGAATTAAAACATTTCAATAGTATTGAATTGAAAGCCACCGTCAATCAACAGAACTTCATCATCTTCCTGCCCTTATCCCATGTTACTTGGGGTCGGCGCAACACGTTTTCTTCTTCCATTCTCCCCTGTCAGCCGTCACGCTATCATTCACTCCCTTCTCTTTCATATCATTCCCCACACAATCCATCCATCTTTTCTTCGGCCTTCCTCTCCCTCTCCATCCATCAACATGTATATTCATTACTCTTTTAGTCACATGCGTTTCATCCCTTCTCATCACATGCCCATACCAAGCCAAACGATTTCCTTTCAACTTTTCTGTCACTGGCGCCACTTTCAAACTTCCTCTTATATACTCATTTCTTACTTTATCCATTCTCGTCACTCCACACATCCATCTCAACATTCTCATCTCCGCTGCATGCAATCTTTTTTCATCCGTCTTCTTCACGGCCCAACATTCAGACCCATAAAGTACGACAGGCCTTATCACAGACTTATAAATTTTCCCCTTTAACTTGAGGGGCATCCGTGGGTCGCAAGTTGTTCCTGTGACCTGTCGCCATTTCATCCATCCTGAGTTGATCCGGTGCGTTACGTCTCGGTCTACTTCGCCATCTCCTTGGACAAGCGACCCGAGGTACCGAAAGTCGGAGCAGATCGGTAAGGGCGTTCCGGCGAGAGATATGGGCACAGGACTGGAGAGACCGCCAAAATCGCAAAACAGGTACTCGGTTTTGGTCCGGCTTACTCTCAGGCCAACGGTCTCGAGTCTTTCCCACCACACCTCCAATCTGCTCTGGACCTCTAAGCCGTTCTCGCCAACCAGCACAATGTCATCGGCGAACAGCATACACCAGGGAGCCTCTTCTTGGATATCTGATGTAAGAGCATCCATTATCAGCACGAAGAGGTACGGGCTGAGTGCTGAACCCTGGTGCAAGCCGACAGCCACATCGAAGCTGCCAGTAGTGCCCACTGTAGACCGGACTTGGGTACTGCATCGACTGTACATTGCTCTGATCAACTGCACATACTTCCCTGGCACACCTTTCTCCTTCAGCGCCCACCACAAAACTTCACGAGGCACTCTGTCGTATGCCTTTTCGAGGTCAACAAATACCATGTGCAAGTTTTTATGCGCACCTCTGTATTTTTCGCACAGCTGGCGAATGGCAAAGATGGCATCTGATGTTCCTCGACCAGGCATAAAACCGAATTGGTTTTGCGAAATTTCACTCTCTTCTCTCAGACGCCTTTCAATAACTTTTTCCCAAGCCTTCATACTATGTGACATTAGCTTTATTCCTCTATAGTTGTTGCACTCCAGCACATCACCTTTGTTTTTAAAGATGGGCACCAGCGAACTGTTACACCATTCGTCAGGTATGGCTTCTTCCAGCAACAACTTAATGAAGAATAAAGCTAACCACGTCCATCCATCTACCCGTAATAACTTCCATACTTCAACTGCTATTCCATCCGGACCTATTGCTTTACCATTCTTCATCCCATTTACTGCTATTCTTACTTCATCCATACTAATCATTCTCACTAACCCCTCATTTTCTGGTTTATTCCCAAGCACACCACTCCAGGCATTCTCCTCATTCATCAGTCTTTCGAAATAGCTCTTCCACCTATCCTTAATTTTCTCATCATCCGAAAGAACTATTCCAGTTTCATCCTTCATACACTTTATCTGACAAATATCCCTCGACTTTCTCTCTCTAGCTCTAGCAAGCCGGTAAAGATGTTTTTGACCTGCTGGACTATCCAGTGTATCATAAAGCTTGTCCTGGGCTTTTGCTCTTGCTATGGCCACAGCTTTCTTGGCTTTTTTCTTTAGAGCATCATACTCACTCTTTTTTTCTGCTTTCAAACTAACATTCTCATCTTCAACGCTCTGCCATTCCTTGAACTTTTTCTTCTTAGCCTGCAACACGTTCTGTATTTCTGTCGACCACCACCATGTATCCTTATCTATCGTACCCTTTCCTTTCGTCTCTCCCAAAATATCTTTTGCTGCACTCCTAATATACCCTGCCATTTCATTCCAGCATTCATTTACACTTCGATCATTCATGTCCCCCAAATATATCATTTTATCCACCACTCGCTCTTTAAATTTCTTCGCATAGTCATTCTTCTCCAGCATATGCCATTTTATTTTGGGGGGTGGTCGCTCTTTGTTGTTATTGAGCTTTATTTCCACAACCATTTCCATAATTAGTAGTCTGTGCTGTGAGACTAGATCTTCTCCCGGTAACACTTTGCAGTCTTTGATACGCTTTAAGTATTTGCGTCGTACCAGAAAGTAATCAATTTGCGTCTTGTGATTGCCACTTTTGTATGTGATTAGGTGTCCATCGTTCTTCTGGAACCAAGTGTTGGCTACTGCCAGATCAAATGCGGTAGCGGATTGAAGCAATGTCTCTCCCTCGTTATTTACGTTACCAAATCCCCATCCTCCATGCACTCTTTCATAAACCCCTCGCATTCTTCCCACGTGTCCATTAAAATCACCTCCAACTATCAATTCTTCATGCACCGAAATGTTCGTTAAAACTGTGTCAAAGTCCTCCCAAAACTTTTCTTTCACCCTTTCATCACATCCCACCTGCGGTGCATACACACTTATTACATTCAGCATTACATGTTCTAACATAACTTTTACAACGATTAGTCTATCATTAATTCTTTTTACCTCCATCACGCCTTCTTTCAAATTACTATCTAACACTATTCCCACGCCATTTCTTTTTCCGTCACCTCCACAGTAGAAAAACTTGTATCCTTCACCGATTTCTCTCGCTTTCGTTCCTTTCCATTTTGTTTCTTGCAAACACGCCACATTTATTCGTCTTTTTTTTAATACTTCCGCTAACTCTCTTGCTCTCCCAGTCATCGTCCCAACATTCCAACTTGCAAACCTCAATCTCACTTCCCGGGCTCGCTTCTTACGTTGCCCCCGCCCGGGGTGGTGCAACAACCCTAGTCCTCTTCCCACAGGAGCCGGGTGCTGCCCCTGCGCGTCGCCTGTGGGGTACGCCCTAGCCCTATCGCGCATCATATTTTTACTCATCATGTTGCTAAAAGTTTTGGCAAAGTTTTACAGTCGGCCGCCTGCCTGACACCAACCCTCCTTGGGAATGCGATTGTTGATGGTTTACCCGCCATCGCGCGGGTGACCCAAAGTGCTATATGGTATGCATAAGGTCTGGAGCTCCCTTAGTCAAATAGTCGCCTCTTACGACACCCATGGGACGAGATGGGGTGGTCCTATTCTTTCTCCGGGACCGACACGGGATCCAGTAAAATGAATTGTAATCACTGACAATTAATCAATTGTTCAATAAAGTTCAATATCGTCTGTCATTAAACTCACCCTAAAGGGATGAGCAACGCGACCATAATTACGAGTCGACCGGGTCATCGCTGATAAGATACTATCAGCCGTTATAGCCGGGTAGTTGTTAAAAAATAGGCCTCATTCGGTACATTTTTCATTTATTTAAAGCTTTTATTACTTCGCTTATGAAAGAAAATTATAGATGAAAACAAGTAAGAAACGATTGCTTTCATTCTTTTATTCATTTATGTAATAAGGCTTACCAACGTTTATAGTTGGTAAGCCTTATTAAATACACAGCATTAACCAAGAGTCGCTGACACATTATTGATCTCGCATGTATCTATATTATACGAAAGCATAGCACTATCAATTAGCGTACTAGTACATCATACAATAAATAGAAAGAAAAAAAGATAAAAGAAAAAAAAAAGAGATATTAAAAAGAAATGAAAAAAAAAAGAGTAGAAAGAGATATTTTGTAACTACTTCACAAAGAAGCCACCATATTTATACCCAGGGGTGCCGTAAAAGTTAAATAGAGGCTATATTGAACAACAGCTCAAACTCAAACTCAAAGCATTTATTTCAATTAGACCATTCACAGGCACTTTTGAACTGTCAAGAAGTCGGTCAGTCAGAAAATATGAAGCTAGTTGCCCATTCCAAAGCGTAGGTACCTATGGAGAAGAACGGGCAGACACTCTTTTAAATTATATTTTTACAAAAATATTAGTTACATCATTAATGTTGAATTTAATTAAAATATACGAGAACGATGTAAAAAAGACGTACGCGTTAAAAGCGTCCAGAGTACAGCAAATAGTAAGAAAACACACGCAGCATCATCATACATACATACGTAAACTCACACCTTCTTCTCATGGTGGTAAGCAGAAACTACAGACCGTCATAATTATGCTACGATCCTAGCATACTCCTCCTTTTGCTTCGATTACCTTCATACACTTTAGGGAGGATTTTCATAATTTTATGATTATTATTTCACAGTCTGATCTCAGTCTCAATCTTTCAAAAATACCTCTAACTTCCCAACATTTTTGAAAATTTTTTGACATTGATTGTCGCAGAGATGAGATTACGACTAGATCTTGAACGTTTTTAGGGTTCCGTATCAAAATGGTAAAACGGAGCCCTTATGGTGAGACTGTCTGTCTGTCACAGCTGGATATCTCAAAAGCTACTAATGCTTGAAACTTGAAATTTGGAATAGTTTTAGATGATGTTTGCCCAACTATTGTGCAAATAAGAAAGATATAAAATATATGTATATTTTTGCAACAGGGACTGAAAAGCGAGGCGGTCTGAAAAATTCTAAGTGGGGCATGTGGAGTATCATAATGAAAGAGCGTAGTTTGCACATTCTTAAACATTTTTTCTTTTTTTTTTAGGCCGCATAGGTTTCGACTTTTGATGAAAAATGTAAAAAAAATACTGTTCCCCCCTTATCCGAAGTTTGCAAAGAGAAAAATCTGAAATTATTCTATGTGATAGAAGTTTATGTAAAGATTACAGGAAAAAAAACGAAGTCTCTAAATAGCACACTTCAAGAATTCATCAACAAAAGTTACATTAGTTCCACTATCGGTCAAGAGATGGCGCTGACATAGAACTGCAATATTCTACACCGCAGTGCACAATGTTAAAATTCTCTGACGAATATAGGCCTCGCCGATGAATAATTAAAAACATGATGGTACGGAACCCTCGGTGCGCGAGTCCAACTCGCTCTTGGCCGGTTTTAATTACGTGAAATAGCCTTCAGGTAACACACGCACGCCGGATGCGAGTATTATGCACGCTACACATTGAACTTTCTGAAGAAAGTCACTAATAAGGCCACACGTGTTCTGGTCACGGATCATCACACTTTGCACTTTATAGACATACTAATGCTACCTTTGTACAGTCAATATACTGCAGCCCTTCAATTATTAATCAATGGACTTTATATTATTTTCAAAAACACATTTTTTGATAAACAAGTGAATATAAATTTTTGCCGAATTCCTTTTAATTATTATAATTAAAAATAATTACCACACTGTGCACTTTACTCTTTTATAGACATACTAATAATGATAAAGAGTCTATTTCTCTGTGCATTAAATGTGGTTTTGGTATCTTCTCTCCTCACGTTCTAGCGTAGTCTATACACTGACGGTAAACCTAAGGTGGGCCATGTGTAGTGCAGAAGTCATCATATTGGGACTTCACGCACTGAGATGTCTTAGAAAAGTTATTTTTCTGAGCGTCTACAACTGCTTAATATGATATTTGTACATAAATATCTTCTTTTATGCCCGGAGTCTGGGCTTTTGCCCGGTTGATGGCACTGGCGAAATGTGGGTGAACTATTGGGACGGTAGGTAGGCTCTTAGCATTACGCTGAGCGATGGCCGTTTGGCCTAGATGTGACGCATGTTTTCCCCCAACTTGTTATTTTTTTTTGTGTTTGTGTTCGTTTTATCCCCTCCGACGTAACGCCTCTGTTGCGCCACTACGTGTTGCTGTAACGGTGCGTCCGGCGGAAATCGCGCGATTTCTCTGCGTTCACTAAAACTACGGTATCTCAGAAATTGCACATCGCTCTAGAAACCCTATGTCATTGAAATTATTATGAAATAAGCTACTTATCTGATTATATAGGGTTTAGTTTTACCTTGTAATATATTGTTAATTCGAAGTTGAAAGTGAGCGACTAATACACATGATGATTCATGATGTGTGAGCGTGTTTTCCTTATTTATTTTTTTTCTTTCTAGGTACATCTCTGCTATGCCCCTTCGGTAAATACAGGCGTGATGTTATGTTACGTGGAGCATGTTAAGCTTATTATGCAGTACACCATGAAACCTCCAAGTAAACTCACTCCCATCGATTCTCATTAGCAATTCTTCTCACGATTCAAGGAGAAGCGTATAAATAAATAATAGAAGCTTGATCTGCTCACGGCCGATGGTAAATTGCTAGCAATTAAGTGAAACAAGGTTAAAAAGTGGTGTTCTTGTAGCAACTATAGCGAGATCTGACACTAATTGAAGCTAGACAAACATCCATTGCACGGGTAAAGGTCACAATGAAGTTTTATAAGAAAGTTTTTTGTTTTTTAATTTGTTATTAATGAATAATGTAATTGTAATCTGATTGATAACAGCCGCACGGGTTGATCGATCAGGTTAAGCTACGCTTGCCGCGGTTGGTCCGTGGATGGGTGACCATCTTTACATACCAAGACTCCTCCGTACCTTGGAACGCACGTTAAGCCGTTGCTTGCCGGTGGATCTTTGACAATCGTTACGGGTCGTCAGAAACCCGAACGTCTGACACCCAGTCTTACCAAGGGGTATCGTGTTACCCAATAACTGGGTTGTGCAGGTCAGGTAGGCAGTCGCTTCATGTAAAATACTGGTATTCAGCTGCATCCGGGTAGAAATGGAAGCCGTCAACACAGTTGAGAAAAGGCTAGGTAGATGATGAATTTGTAATCTGATAAAATTTTATATGGGTCTGTATACCTGAAATAAAAATGATTTGATTTGATTTTTTATTTGATAAGGAGTAGATGGAGGTGGGTTCGATTCCCAGGTCGAGCGAAGTGTTATTGGGTATTGTGCATCTAGAATTTCTCAGTAACAACCCGGACTGTGCCCGGTTGATGGCAATATACTTGGTATAGGTATACTAGGTATAGGTATACTGGTATAGGTATAGGTATACTAGGTATAGGTATACTAGGTATAGGTATACTAGGTATAGGTATACTAGGTAGGTACCTATACTAGGTACAGGTATACCTCTGCCTTACCCTTTGGGGATTACAAGCGTAATGATGTGATTATGGTATATGTAGACAAAGGTACCTGGGTAGCAGTGGCGAAGGGTGAATTTATGACAAAGGTAAGCCGGAGCTAAAAAAAAGCCAAAAATAATGTCAATAAACCGGTTCATTACATTTCTATTTCGATAGCTATTTTTCTATGGTATGAATGAGCCTCATGCGACTTAGCGAAAAATGACAGTACCAAGTTCATGTAATGCTAAACAATAAATATAATATATATTATTGAATATATATTATTGTTTTTTTATTTATTATATTCATATTATTGTATATTATTATAATATATACCTTAGTCTGTTAGGTATTTATCTATGGGCCAAAGTAGCCCGAAAATAAAGGTTTTATTATTATTATTAAACAACTCCTTATAATAATATGAATTCGTCAGATTATTAATATGTGTAAAAGCCCCTTTATTCAATAATCTACTAGAATCTGAGAAAAATATAATAAACACGGCACGGCCTAACTCAATTACGTGTTTCTTATTTTCAAAACTTAACCTAGAAAAGCATGTTTCCTCACAAAGCAAATAATTTGTCAAACAACAATCTTCTGCCAATAATGCCATCTTATTGATCCTAAAAAATCTACTGTAAATAAGTAGTTTTAACTTAATTAACTCTCTACTTAAACCCAAATACCTAATTATAACGTACTTTCACTACACAAACACACAAAACAAACTTCCAACTATAAATTCTAATACTAAATAGTAAATACTACACAACTAATGTTTTCGATGTCTGAACTCCGTCCCGGTTGTATTACGAAATTCCACGAAACCGCCCGAATGGCGATATTGCTATATCTCGTTCACGCGCACTCATTTTCACTCATATAACCCGATCTTTTTCGGCTAATTGGCGCTCAAAAATTAGCAATCCACGTGACCTAAAGTGACGTCATTACGAGTTTATTTTCTATACAAATTTAATTCACGACAAGCCGCGCGCGACTGCGAGTTGAGAGCAATTTTTTTTTTGTTGTTGGGAAAGAAAGACAAAATATTTAATGTGGGCGTTTTGCAATGTTTTAATTTTATGGTGTATTAAATACCTACAGTAGGATATGATTATATTTCAATGATGAATTGACTATAGAGTGGTTATGTTCCGAATTTTTGAAGGGAAGCCGGTAGGAATCGGCTTTTATGGAACTTTCGCTACTGCTGGGTAGGGAAAACTATCTGATGCTTATGGGCGGATTTTTCAATCGTCAGAAAACTTTTGTCTGACGAATTAATAGCCAGTTCGACATAATATTTTGTATACATCATCATCATCATCATTTCAGCCTAAAGATGTCCACTGCTGGACATAGGCCTCCCCCAAGTTGGGGGGGTTTGCCATAATCGCCACGCTTGGCAGGCGGGTTGGCGATCGCAGTATAGTATGGTGGTGGAATGCATAGGGAACGCTGCTGCCCATTCTCCGGTACGACCCTTAGTCGCCTTTTACGACACCCACGGGAAGTATGTATTTTGTATACAAAAGCAACAATTTGTAGTCTTTAGATAGAAGTTATTATATAAACATAGAAGTTGTTATATATTAATTTAAAAAAAAAAAAGAGTTATCTGAAGATAGAAAAATCGGCCCTAAGAAGAGTGTCGACTCAATTTCCTGTTAAATCCTGTTGAGACATTTTAAGTCATAGACAATAATGTTAAAAATATGGCGGGTAACCTCATAATTTATCCAAGAAATCTACTTTTAAACTCAAGGGCTTACAATAAATAGATGTGTGTTAGTAGAACAACGTTACCTGCGTTGTATTCAATTGATAGTTTCATATAAAACCTACTTCAGTATACTCGTATAACATACATTTTGTGTAACGGTATTTCTATGGTTTCTCTGATTTGAATACCTATAAACAGCTAATCCTATATCGACTGTTGGTAATGAAGTACCTACTTTAAGGCGGGCGCAGAGAGGCGCGACGCGACGGCGCAAAACACATTACATATTTGGTGAAAGTTTGGGAAAACAGTTCGCCAATTACGTCAAGTTTTTGATCGCAATAATGCGCCAAATAAATCGACACAAACAGTTGAACATCTTAAAGAGGAAATAAAGCGAGTTATTGGTGAAATACAGCCAGATTTATGCGAAAACGTTATTCAAAATTTCAACAAAAGAATAACCCTGTGCCAAAGGTTTCGTGGTGGCCATTTGCCAGATGTTGTATTTCTCATTTAATCGGAACTATTTTTCTTTAGGTTGAAATAAAAATGTTTGCTTGATTAAAAATAAATGTGTTTTTCTTTAAAATTAAATCCGGCGCTCTTGTTGGGACACCCATTTATGTGTTGTATTGTGTTGAGATTTCTGGTAAACTTATAATTGGTGACTTATAAGACCGAGACTATTGTGATCTATAGTGCTCAAGATAAATATTATAACTAGAAGCTGTTGGTACACTTTAATAAATAAATAAAACTTTAGGGAATTGTTCTAGCAGAATCGCGTCGCACTGTCGCGTCGGGCCTGCCAGCGGGGAGTAGTCTACTGCTGAGCGTTCGTCTCTTGTTTTGACTTAGAAAAGTGGAACCCATTTTGTATTTTATTTTCACAAAAACGTACACCTCTTTTCTAGAAAATACCTTGGAATACTCGAATACAAGAGTTGAGCATAAAACACCTCATACAATACGATGGCTGTAGGTAATCAATTATTTTTGACTTGGTGGTACCAAAGTGATTGAGGGCTTGAATGTATTATCTGTTTTTATTTATTTCTTTGCTGTCAAAACAGGGTCAGACTAATGTAAGCCAAGCCTAATCACAATTTGGTCGGGTTAGAGAAACCACTGCTCTACAGTACTTTAGCCTCAATGTCGTCTAGCCTTTGTCATTAATTAATTAAAAATGACATCTATGAAAGTTAAAAACAGGCTTTTGACCAAAACCACAGCCAGCTCAAAGAAAATAAAGTTAGTATCTCTCTCGTTAAGTACCCTCTTCTGTTTTAATTTTATTCCGAGAGCATTCTGAAACTCTTTTGTAACTTCAAGTAGTAGAAGAGTTTGCTTCACTTAATTTTCACATCTCGTACGCCGGCGATCTTGTTCGTTAGCAGTAGTTAGTTTAAGAGCTAGACTCAGATGTAGTTTTTTATGAAGAAGATTTTACTCGGAATTTACTTAGAGAAATAAGAATATGTAGGGTTGGTGTTCAGGGCTATCACCGGAGAAGTCCTGTACAAAGAAAAAAAAAATTCGTGATCATAATAATATCTCGGGATTTACACAATAGAAAATGAAGTTATTTAGTCGAGCTACATTATACCATCAACAATATTGTATAGTTTATCTTAGCGATACTGACCCACTAAAAAGTAAAAAATAAAAACTTTTTACAAAACAAACAACCAACTTCCAAAAAACACTATAAAGTGAAAAATAACTTCAATTTCGGAAGTCGGTGGCGAAAAACTAAAATACAAATCCAAAGACACCGACTTCCGAAATTGAAGTTATTTTTCACTTTATAGTGTTTTTTAGAAATCGTTTGTTTTTTTTGTAAATGTTTTTATGTACAAATAAAATCGAAGTGCGTTCAATACTATATTTGAATATTCCTAACAATACCATTCCTGTGGACGCCACACTGAATAGAAGAATTTTTTTAATTATTATTCTCTGAATAATAAATTATCGGTAATTGTACATTTCCAATAATTTGGCCTCCATAGAGCATAAGAGAATGGACCTTTTTATAGAAAAATATATTGACATTTAATGACCGGTTTATTTGTTATTTTATCAGTTCGTTAACATCGGCTGCTGAAAATGGCTGATGTATTAATTGATCACTACAATTAATGATTGACTGGCTACTACGGTGGCATTAAGCGTCGCACACTGATTGGTGATCGATTTAATTTTAATGGTACATGTAGTTACTACGCTTTTGTTTTTGGGAGGCAAATAAGTCTCCTTTCAATTCGCAGTAGGTGCGGGTGACCATTGCTTTTTACAGACTTAAAAAAAAAGTTATTTAAAAAAATCAAAAAACCCGACTGCGGTAAAAAACTTAAGTTAAAAGAAACTGAAAAGCTAAAAACAAGCCCATTTTAAATTAAATATAAGTTGGTAGCAGGCGGGACCCACATCATTTTTATTGTATTTTCAAATTCAAATGGGTCCCGCCTGCTTCCAACTTTTATTTAATTTAAAATGGGCTTGTTTTTAGCTTTTCAGTTTCTTTTAACTTAAGTTTTTTACCGCAGTCGGGTTTTATGATTTTTTTAAATAACTTTTTTTATTTCCAGCTTTTTAGTTTACAAATTTGAAAGATTTCGCAGACGATTTAGTTCTTGGTAGGTGTTTTTTTGCGATTTGTCACTTCGAATTGCTTTTAAGTATATATGTTGTATATATTTTTGTAATCACCTTTTAAAACCCTTCATTTTGATACCCCACTCGATAGGTTTTGAAAAAAAAAAATTAAAAAATTATTTAATATGGCGTCCAGTAGTCGCCATATTGAATTTTCACTAACGTCATGTCTTTAGTGACACTCGCCGGACTAAGAGGAATCGTTTAACGTGTGAATCATAAAAATCGGCCCAGGCGTTTGGTCTGTATAGTGCTTCAAAGGAACATATAAACATACATACATACATACATAGGCTGATGAACACATTACTACTCCTTTGCGTCGTGCAGTCGGGTAAAAAAGGAGGTTATCAATTCGACACGTGTGTATGTAGTATTATAGGAACTACATTATATTCACAATTATGACAATCTGTTAGGCCTTCAAAACAAATATACAAAATTTTATAGACGTATGTATGTATGTTGTAGTCGGTGGCAAAAAACTAAAATACAGATCCCAAGACACCGACTTCCGAAATTAAAGTTATTTCACAATTTTGAGTTAATTTCTTTTTTTTTTGAAGTTTATTTTGTTTATCATAATCAGCCAATAACGTTCCCACTGCTGGGACACAAGTCTCCTCCCTTCGAGGGGGACTGGGCTATAATCCACCACACGCCCATTACGGGTTAGTTGATGTCAAATGTCCTAGATTTTTTGGTTCTAGGACATGCCGGTTGCTTCACGATGTTTTCCTTCACCGTTCTAAGAGCAGTGGTGATGAAATTATTTACACAAAGTAAAGCGCCTGGCTTATAACCCGTAAATCGTCTTCTATTTAATAAAAATCATAAATTCACTGACAGACAGCGTACAGCTTAAACCGGTGGGTACAGAAGCATAAAAGTTTTAATAAGAATTCCATATAGAAACAAATGTGAGCACTACAGAAGAACTTTTGAAAATTCATCCCTTAAAGGGGTTTAATTGGGGAGGAAAAGTTTGTATGGAAGCACGTCAGTTTTGCCAATTGGTAATCCTATCGGCCTCACGGCTTGTTATTATATTAAATTATGGAATGACTAACTAGCTAACTACACAAATAAATACAAAAACAAAAGAACGTGAGGCGTCGAAGTACCTACTCGTTCGTATATCTGTCATTCGGAAACGTGCCCAGAAGACTGGCAGCATTGTCACGTTGAATGGCAATGCTAATAATGATAATCACGGATATCTACAATATCAGGTGCGTGTCAGCAGGTGTGTGACAATCCCAGAGACGAAATTGAAATGTCTCGTGTGCCTGTAATAACACCGATACCCAACCAATCGAAACACAGTGACGCTGCGTAGTGGCAGAAATTAGTTATGATGGTAGTACTTCCCGTACAAGCTCCTTTACAAGACAAAGTTATAAAAGGTCACTTTGGCGAATCATAAAAGGATAATATTATAAATCATAATATAGCGAAGACAGACCGTGTTTTTCTTTTTTTCGCTGCACTACGTAGGTATAATCAAAGAGATTGGGATTGTATTTGGGTCGGATTGATTGGTATTTTAGCACAGACAAAAAAAAATCTGAAAAATGCTTCACCAATGGGATTTGATACGATTAACTTAACGGTTAACTGTCCATTATGTTATCCTTTTATGACTCTGCCATAGTGGCCTTTTTAGGCCCCCTGGTAACACTGGAAATGGAAACATGTATGGTATTAAGGGATATTCCTACTATACTGGACAACTCCAGATCTCCCTTACAAACATACACACCTATACCTACGCTTAGTTTATTTAGTTCGTGACATAATAATCATTATATAATCATAGGACTTGTTTATCTGGTACCTATTGATAAAACAATGTAACGTCGGACTTGCTATACAAATATCTAAAATTTCCGTCGACCATTAAAAATGTAAGCTCCTCTAATGTATTCAAAGTACAACTTGCTCGACATGTCGTCGAAAAATATTGCTAATACTCCAATAGCAGCCAAGTACCACTGGATGCATTACTGCTTCTTATACAAAAAACAAAAACGAACGACGAAATCCTAGTAATAAGCACTATTGTATTGTATTTCTCATGTAAGTGACTGTAGTTTTTTATGAGAAAAATTTCTTTAACCACAAAATTTAAATGATATGACATTTAACTAAAAAACTGTCTTGTGTCCTTCGTTTTTCGAGAACAAAATAATTGAGCAACACCTTAGAGATAATGTTAAGAACCCGGAACTGCTTTGGCAGGATCTGTACTTCAACAGCGCCGCGATGAAGAGCCTCGGGTTTCTAATCCCGGTTCAAGATAAACCAACATAAACCAATATATTAAAAAAAAGGGTTCAATTAAAAAATATATCCTATTTAAATTAGAGCGACCAATTTAAAAAAAATCGTTTTTTCCCGCACAACGGTCCTTATTTTTTGTGTAAAGAACCTTTCCAGTAAACCACGGTAGGCTCTTATAGGTTACCGGACAATGGCTTCTTGGAGGAACATAAGTGGGTACTCGAATCTGGGACCTTCCGTGAACCCATAGTACGTACACAATGTATTTGCCGGATGTAACAGCGATTTTTATAAAATATAAGTCAAGTTAGTCTTAAAAATTGCCAGTTATGTAGATAGCCTAAATCTTTACTAAAAAACTAAGTTTTTCAGTGAATAAAATAAACATCCCTGAAATATTAACAACTGATTAAAATCAAATTTAAAAAAATACTCACACGTCTGAAAAATTCCAACTGCTTCACGAACCAATAAAAAAGTTCACTATTCAATAAAATAAAACTGACAAGTCATTTAATTCCGTATACACCGCCCGCGAAGGAAACTCGACAAAATAAATAGATTCGGACAAATATTTTTTCAACCAGCTGAACAAATGTACTGAAGTCACAGTAGCACAAAAGATAATGTAAACTCGAATCAGTCCATACTCGAAAATTCCGAGAACGCTCACGTAGCGCGTAGACGTCCGTAACCGTCGGTCCTCGTAGAGCCACTGCTACGCCGCGTAGCCCGCTACGAGTTGCCTGACTGGCGCAAAATAGATAGGTACAGAAGGCTTACTGTTAACAACGCATGATAAGAAATTGTGTACTTACGTAAAATATTAAAAAAGATAAAAGATAGTAAAATGGAACTCGCTCTAAGCTCTGATGCAAAAAAGCTAATTAGCAATTAAAGTAAGATTAAATTATGTTTGTCATTTTCACTTCGCGTAGGGCTCGTAGCAAAGCAAAAACAAAGGCGATCAATATGAGAGGTTAAGCTGCGCTTGCTGAGGTTAATCTGTGGATGGGTGACCATACCCTATTGTTCTTAGTTGCACTAAGTTTTGCAGTGAAATAAACAGGAAGTCCGTCCGTCCGTCAGTCGTCCTTAAATTTAAAGGGCTTACAAGACCTAAAGCGCGGTCACTGTCGGACTGCATAGAAAAGAAAGAGAAGCGCGATGACACAACGCTGGTAATTTATTGCAAAATATGAAGCAATATTCTTTGGACGAAAAAATTAAAACACTAGTATTTTAGTATGTTGCTTGTAGAATAATCTCACAAAAAATCAGAATGATTGTAAGTTTAAAAGTATGGTTTTTATTGTAAAAATAAAGTTTTTAGAGGTATCTTCATGATTTTTTTCTATCGAATCAAATTAGTTGTATTATGGTTTCAACGCACTATCTACCTAGCATATATCCTGAAGAATATCATATATTTTTCTGATTTTGTTTACTGTAGTCGATCATATAGTTTTAGTGTTTCTAAAACTTGCATTTTTTGTGTTTAGGTCCTGTAAGCCCCTCAAGAGGGGTGCATTAAAATAGCCTTCACTCGTGGCAAAGTTTAAATGTATGTCCACATGGTCTTCACATGATCTGACCAAGATTATGTCTGGACTTTAAATAAAACAGGAAACGCCGACCTCATCTAGTTTTTAAAATATGATTGAAGTGTAAAAGTGTTTCCGCAAACGTAGGTTTGCACAAACACTTTCAAGTAGTTACAGAAATAAAATAATTTATCATAATATGGGTCCAGCAGGGGACTATGGTAGGCGGAGTTGACTGGGTTGTGTAAATTTGTACCCCATGCTTTGCGCAGACTATTTTTTACTTTAATTTATTTGGGACACAAACAATCGTAAATTGTATATTATATCTAGATACACCATATACTATAAGTAAATGTACAACCCACTACGTTTCCACGTGTTTTATAGCTTATATTATTAGATACAATTTTGGTAAAATTAAATAAATTAATAAATAAATACTATCAAGCATCTTTAATCTCTTGTTATTATTTCAACATTGATGGTCCTCCAAGTATAATATTGTGTTTCAATTTTGATTATTTCCAGTCATTAAAGCTGAGAGCAATTGATTAATTGTGACTGAGAACTATTATTAGTTGAATATTGAAATTCTAAAATAAATAACGCTTGGCTATTGTATCTCGTATATATAATTATTAAATCTTCTTCAATTATTCTGGGGGCTGGCGGAATTAGCATTTTATTGGTTAAGGTAGATACATGATTTATTCTTGTGAAGTTGCTGTGAGCAGACTAACACGCTTCACTAACACGCTTTTTGCAAGCTTTTATTCAACTTGCCTAGTTAGTTAGTTAATATGTATGGATCTTGCAACTGAATTTTATAACAGTTATCCCCAACCGATTGAGCTAAAATTTTGCATACACCTTTGGTTTAGATGAAAATACACAGTTAGCCAAGTGACATCTTTCTAAATCCAATATGGCTGACTTTCAAAGATGGAGGTCTAATTCATTTTAGTACAACTGAAATATTGAATAAGCTTGATTAAAAAAGTTTTTTTTTAATCAATTTTTAACTTCGAGAAAACTTGATGTAACATTTTCTCGTAATTATATTATTAATCTTAATTGACTTCTAGACGCACCTTATGATATGGAGATGTCCACGGCAGAATTATACTAAATTTTTAATAAAAAAAATGTTTGTTTACGCACACATCACTCATAAAATGTGAATGATTGATTAATGAATTAAATTAATTTGTAACGTTATAACTAAACAAGATTGATTGTCATGAAAACGATAAATAATTATAAATTATAACGTATACGATCGAATATATGCATATTAATGTGAGTCAAAACAAAATTATATTTTTAGGTAGCCATTATTGCTAGTATCTATCTAATTGGTATGCGTTCTGAGGAAATTTTGTTTTTGTTTATGAATTCTCTATGATCTATACAGGGTGGAAAAAATCAATGGGCCGAGAGGGAAACTACTTCAAATCCTTATGATATATTATTTTACTTAAAGGAAACATTCCTTTATTTTTAAAATGAAACAAAACTGCATTCACAGATTTCTCGACAAGCTTACCTAAACCGGGAATCGAACCAGCTAAAAATTAAAAAAAATAAACACTCTATTTTATTTCACTAGTCGATACAGTCAATGTTAAAGATAAAATTTCTCCAATAAACGTTAGGTCTTACACTCGTCTGTCGTACACGATATCCATGAAATCTAATATTTAGTAGGCACACAATAGGGCTTAAATCAGCATTACCTAGACTAGAACTGTTCACTTTCAACAACTAAAAGACGCGTTATTATTTTCTTATAACTCTAACATCCAAAGACATTTTTAGGAAGCACAAGCTTGTTAATATATCTCTAAGTACCTTGTTGAAGACTTAGATAAGAAAATCGTTTAATTGGCAATAATAATTCTATGCACATTTCCTTCATAGACGAGGCGGCGTTCTGACGAAAAGTTTAAAAATGGAACGTTTAACTTTGCGGTGTGGAACTGCAGTTTTGAAATTCTTACGAACATTTTGGACATTTTTATCGATTTTGTTTTGTTTTGCTTCTATTTCGTAATTGTGTGATGATGGCGTATCAAGAATAATTCGATTTATTAGAAGCTTACGGATTCACAAAAGTCATTTTTGATATTCAAAGTCAAAAATGACTTTTGTGAATCCGTAATCCGGGTCTTATTTCGAACAACTCATCAGTTAAATTATTAAAGGTAACAAAATTGTAATTTTGAATGGTTCAAGTATCAATGTCTTCTTATGTAACAATTTCCTTTCATGTTTACGTGCCCTTCATGTTACAATTGGTGATAAAATAAAATGAATGTTAGATTTCATGATCTTTTTAGGGTTCCGTAGCGAGATGGCAAAAAACGGAACCATTATAGATTCGTCATGTCTGTCTGTCTGTCTGTCTGTCCGTCCGTCTGTCCGTCCATATGTTACAGTCACTTTTTTCCGAAACTATAAGAACTATACTTACTGCTGAAACTTGATAAGTAAATGTATTCTGTGAACCGCATTAAGATTATCACACAAAAACAGAAAAAAAACAATAAATTTTAGGAGTCCCCATACTTAGAACTGAAACTCAAAAATTTTTTTTTCATCTAACGTGTGGGGGTATCTATGGATAGGTCTTCAAAAATGATATTGAAGTTTCTAACATAATTTTTTTCTGAACTGAATAGTTTGCGCGAGAGACACTTCCAAAGTGGTATGTGTGTCCCCCCCCCCTGTAACTTCTAAAATAAGAGAATGATAAAACTAAAAAAAATATATGATGTACATTACCATGTAAACTTCCACCGAAAATTGGTTTGAACGAGTAAGTAGTTTTTTTTTTAATACGTCATAAATCGTAAGCCGCAATTTACCTTTCATTCAATCAACTCAAAAATGAAAAAAAACATTTAATTTCATAAACATAAACCTTATGCATAAACCCGGATGTTACGGACCCTCGGTGCGCGAGTCCGATTCGCTCTTGCCCGGTTTTTTATTTCTAAAACCAAATGTTATTACAAAGATTTTATCCTGAACAATAATAATCCTCTATCGATTAGTAGATTAAAATAGCGAGTGTTTATTTTTTCAAAATTTTTAGCTGGTTCGATTCCCGGTTTAGGTAAGCTTGTCGAGAAATCTGTGAATGCAGTTTTGTTTCTTTTTAAAAATAAAAGAATATTTCCTTTAAGTAAAATAATATATCTTAAGGATTAAAGGTCACAGCTCATTAAAGCCACCCGGCACCCACCCCGCACCGCCTCGTCGCACGGCGTCCACTCGTTGTCGACAGGTGGTCCACGGGTGGACGCCGCGTTACCACCAATAAACGTCGCGCGGTCAACCAGTGGACCTCGCGTCGTCAACCAGTGGACGACGAAGGGAGGGTGGGGAGCGGCGCATCGCCAACGTATCGTCCTCGTCCTCGCGTGAATAATTCGCGGGCAGCGCGCGATCCACTCGGGACCCGCGGGTTGGCAATGCGCAGTCAACGCAAGGCTAGCATGCGAGAAGCGAGTTGTCACCGAGTGGTCCACCTGCCGTCCGCGCGTGGAGGGCTTACGACCGAGGCGATCCGGTGACGCTACAGAGTTGATGTAGTGAGCGCATACCCATACAAGTCCATATAAAGAATACGAGCCGCAGGAGGCGAGGCGGCGCGGAGTGGGTGCCGGGTGGCTCTAATGAGCTGTGACCTTTAAAGTAGTTTCGTTCCAGGGCCCATTGATTTTTTCCATCGCGTAGGACAGAGTGAATTTTTCAAGTGGGCGAGGATGGCCAAATCCAAAACTATGAGGTTAAAACCCATAAACCCTATTTATTTTCTAACATGCACGCATATTTTATAATATCAACACTAAAATACCAACCAATTTCTCAATGCCAACTGCAGACTTCGAACAGTTTCTTAAAACTATCAAAATATTTCACTTCGTTTCAGACAAATATATTCACATTTCCACCCTTTCCTATCCAAAACAATGCAACAGCATTTTCACAGATATTAGTCTGGAATAGGATCATTTATCACAGCAAGTGAGACATATTTCCCGCCAGGAGACTCCATCTGTTAGTCTAGACATATCTAGACTGAATTACAGTAATACTAGAATAAAGGGAATCAGACAAATGTAGTGGTCGCCTGTTTTTGATGGTATAGATAGACTGTAAATTTGTATGAGGGTGGCAACACTCATTATCGGAAGTGGAGTTTTGATAGAGAAAAGAAAGATAAAAATAAATACCTATTTATTAAATTTATGCAAAACCAATATTACATAAAATAAAACAACATTTCTTTCACAACGCTGCAAAAGAATAAATCAGAATAGAATAAAATGTCAATTATCTAAGTACAAATTATAAAGGTCACAGAATTAACATAGACATTATCCATCGCTTTCAATCAGGCGGATCGGGGTCGAGAGCGGGCCAATTTAGCAATAAAAAAAAATATCAAAAATAAAATATCAAATGCAAAATTAAACGAAAGAAACTTTGTTTATTCTTTTTGATAAAAGAAAGAAAGAAAATACATTTATTTAGCACAAAGGCGAAGGAGTGTTGGCCTTCCAACAGCCCGATGTATGGTCTACCTATGACACATAAGGAAGGGGGTTCTACACTCAGCAGTGAGTAGAACAAGACTGCCAATGATGGTTATGTATTTCCTTTTTTACTATTTACTAGCTTCTCCCCGCGGCTTCGCCCGCGAGGTATGTCGATAAAAACTATCCTATTTCCTTTCCCGGGATGCAATCTATCTCTCTGCCAAATTTTATCGAAATCCGTTCAGTGGTTTAGGCGTGAAAAGGTAACATACAGACAAACAGACAGCCAGAGTTACTTTCGAATTTATAATATTAGTATAGATTTTTAAGAACCCTCTAAGGTTACTCATCCTCTAGTAGTAGTTTTAGTTTGTGTACGACGCCTTCTGTATATGAGTGGGTAGTCAATTCTATACCACGAATTCATTCATATTAATGTAAGTTTAACTTTGACAAGAATAATGTTGTTTTACCGTATTTAATTCTGTAAGTTTCGTAGAAACCTTTCAACAAAAAAAAACCTGAAATGGTCTCCCGGGCAAATACGCAAGAACTTGGCCCATATTTACTCTCTAATTATTGCCATGCATAATTGTAAACACACTAACTAACATGTTTCAACAAGTAAAACATAGCACACAGTTTTCACGTCTGTAGTGGTTTACAAACACGGCGCAAAAACTTTTATTTAGGTACTTTCATTTGCATTAATTTAATTTGCCACAGCTCCAATTTGCAGGTTCCCCGTGTCCAATTTAAAATGCTTGCAACTAACATTTTCACTTGGAAAGAATAATTAATAATGTCGAAAGTAATTTACTTAATGATATAATTTATGGCTCAGTTAAATTAAAAGTCTGGATGAACAAAAGTAAGGAATGGCGGAGCAATTAATGGACGGGCGATAATTTGTTACTTCACCCTGCTTGGCGAAATTGAGAGTTTGAGTGTAAGATCCGTCGAATAAAAGTTCCTTTAGAATAGTAAGGGTATGCTCATGTATACTCATAGTATTCCATAACAAGATTTACGCATGTACCTAAACCTTGGAAATAATGGTTTCGAAATATTTTAACGAATAGTCCGCGCGGAACTAGTAACTCCACTGTCCGTCTGTCTGTCACCAGGCTGTATCTCATGAACCGTGATAGCTAGACAGTTGAAATTTTCACAGTTGATGTATTTCTGTTGCCGCTATAACAATAAATAGTAAAAACAGAATAACATAAATAGTTAAGGGGGGCCATACAACAAACGTGTTTTTGTCGGCGTTTTTGCCTT
The DNA here is from genome assembly GCA_916614155.1 of Mesoligia furuncula. Taxonomy (NCBI): domain Eukaryota; kingdom Metazoa; phylum Arthropoda; class Insecta; order Lepidoptera; family Noctuidae; genus Mesoligia; species Mesoligia furuncula. Next base: position 1,700,546 of record OU744807.1, on the reverse strand, counting down.
GTGGTACCGAACCGTTCGTGTGCGAGTCCGACTCGCATTTGGCCAGTATTTTTTAATGCAACAAGCGCTTTCAGCGGGATTGTCCGAAAGGGTTACCGCTGACCCGGAACATAAAGGGGTAAGGAAGGAACACGGGTGGGTTTTAGTCAGTAAGAAACCCAAAATTTCAAAGACATGTGACATGTACCAACCCGCACTGGAGCCGCGTGGTAGATTAACATTATACTTGATTTTTTCAGTATTCTGCTCAGCATAAGTGAAAAATTATTCAAATTCAAATTCATTTATTTCGTGAACACAGGGTACATACAAAAGGTGTTATAAATACATAAGATCCGGGCTGTGCCCCGCCAAAAGGCATACAAAATATCAAAGGTTCCATAATGTCATGTGATAATTAAATAAAAAAAACGAATTTACAACAATAATCAAAATTAACAAAATTATTTAGTATGTCATAACATGAGCACAGATTGGATTTAGTTAACAAGTACCTATAATTAAAATTTGTCATTTAAATATTCGTCAACAGAATAATACATCTTGCTATTTAACAATTTGAACAGATTTCTTTTAAATTCGTTAATGTTAATACTTGAGATAACTTGTCCTGGTAACTTATTATGTAGTTTTTGAGCCATTGCATAAAAGCTGTTGCTAAGAAACTGTGTTTTTGTTGCTAACACCTGCAATTTTTTTGAGCGCCGTTTACTTTCTACAAATCTATATAAATTCATGTTGTGTTTTATAAAAATACAGGCTTCGTAAATATACAGTGACGGTAACGTTAATATTTTTAGCTTTTGAAAATGTGGCTTGCATGTTTCTGTTTGTTTTATTTTACAAATAGCTCGGATACATTTTTTCTGTGCTATAAGTATTAACCATATTATAGCAACTGTTGCATTGTTAGGTACACGGGGCGCAGGTATTTATAAGTAAATAGTAAGACGTTGAAGAGTAGAGTCTCTGCGCTCTCATGAACCACCGCCTTAAGCTAATTTTATCATCCCTGTTAACTGCCAAGTTCGACAGCTTATAGGCACACAAAATCAAAACATACAAACACAACAAACATACATTCAGTGAACACCTAACGCCCACGCAAAACTCTTTATAGCTACCGAACAGATGTGTCCTACGATGTGAAGGAACGCAGAAGGTTTGTAATGCCAAGAAAACCACCACAGCGGTGCTATTCTGTAAAAATCTCACCGTGAAAACTTAGGTGAAGTGAGCGTGGAGTGAGCTGTCAAGAGTGTCAATTCCTAGCAAAAACAAACTCACATCACCTAAGTTTTCACGGTGAGATTTTTACAGAAACGACCGGCTCGATCGGTCGAGTATTTTTGGGTTTCGCACTCAAAAGGTGAAAACGAAGTCCTATTACTAAGCCTACGGCCGTCTGTTTTGTCTGTCACAGGCTGCCTTTTTAGCCGTGGGTAATAGATAACCAGTTGAAATGTTCACAGAGTACGTGACAAGGTCCTATGGCCTCTATCATAATCTAAACTTAATAAAGAGAAAATATTTCATTTTCTGTATGTTTTTTTGTTACGCTTTCACGCTAAAACGACTGAACGGATTTGAATGAAATTTGTCACATGCGTAGACCATGACCTGGATTAGGACATAGGATATTTCTATCCCGATACTCCCACGGGATCGAGACTTATGCGGATAAAACCGCGGGGTGCAGCTAGAAGATAAACTAAACTACTTTTGGTGGCGCGGGCGGACTTTTCGCGTTTCGATTGAGTGGATGTGTGTGCATTTATCATTGTTACGAGTGATCCTTCTGCGTTTACATTTCTAGTATAAACTATGAACAATATCCCTTCAGTTATTCATTGCGCGAAGCGAGACCATAAAGAGTTACGGTTGTTTTATCGAGCTTAGTTTAAAGCAAGATGAGCCATAACTGTAGGTACCTACTGTCGTCGGGTAATAGCGCGTAAGAAGTGTATATACCTATTTTATTATGTTAATTTTGCATGTTTATTGTTATTTTTCTCTTATGTCTCGTTGTTTTGGGGAATAAAATAAGTGGATCCTTGTGGGCGTCCAAATCGTGGGATAAAAAAACGACTAGATAGTATAAAAAAATATTCGTAGATAGCATAATCAGCCTTTAACCCTTAGTCTGCCGGAACGTAGATCTACGCGAGACACAATGGCTTTTTAATTGTGTCTGTAATTACGGCACACAACCGGTTAATGTTGCCACTGCTGGAACATCCACCACGCGGGCCCAGTGCCGGTTGGTACCTAGATGTGACGTCTTAGAATTTTTGGTTCTAGGATATGCCGGTTTCCTGGGTTCGAACCTACGACCTACAACTCGTAAGTGGCAGCCATTACCACCGGGCCATCACTGATCACGTGAAAATGGACACATGGATAAGTTGAGTATAGTTCTAGTTTCTATCATCATCATCATCATTCAGCCGAAAGACGTCCACTGCTGGACATAGGCCTCCCCCAAGCACCTCCACTTCAACCGATTCAGTTTCTATCACACTAATATTATAAAGGCGAAAGTTTGTGAGTGTGTTCGTATGTTTGTTACTTCTTCACGCAAAAACTACAGAACGGATTTTGATGAAACTCTACAGTAATACCTATTAGCTTAAACATGAAAATAACCCACGGGAAGCTTTTTATCCCGATATTCCGTCGGGAGGTACCTACGCTTTGGAATGGGCAACTAGCTTCATATTTTCTGACTGACCGACTTCTTGACAATTCAAAAGTGCCTGTTAAAGGTTTAATTGAAATAAATGCTTTGAGTTTGAGTTTGAGTTTGATCGAAACGTATGCGGGTGAAACCGTGGGCGCTGCCAGTAAACAAATAAAACTATTTAAATTTCAATGCTGACCGATTGGCCGGAAACGGAAAAAGATAAAGAGAGCTGGAAGAATATGAGATCTTCGCCCAAAAAATATTTAAGTAGGTAGGTAAGCATGCCAAGATATTATTTGGGTTTCCATGCGGAATCCAAAGCGCCTTTTAACCTAATTAAAAGCTTAGTATAATTAGCTACAAGAAGGTTTCTTTCTCATAAGAAAGTTTTCCGTTCACTTATATTACTGTGTTTGTTATTCATCGTTACCACTGACCTGTGTTTAATACAGGTCAGTGATCGTTACACTTTGAAACTGAAAACTAAGCCTGTTAATTGCGTATGTCTTTTATTTCTCAGCTCAACAACATTCTTTGCGTTATTTGCCTACGTTGTCGAGCAGACAAATTCGAACAAAATAATATGAAACAAAGGAATATCAATATCCTTCAAAATCAATTAGATTGTGACTGAAACTGTGTTATGCAAATAAGGAGCTGTTTTCCTTGAAGCTTCATCAAACAAAAGCAATTAAGTACCTACCAACGCACCGTATTTAGTTAACTTTGCAAATGTAGGTATTCTGCACAAAATTAGCTTCAAAAACAATCGACTGCATATCATCCGTTGGTCAGATTATTTAGATATCGGAAACAGTATGTAGATAATACCAACTGGTGGGCGATGTTGTGTGGGTGGTTCATTGTAAGCTGCTGCATATAAATAGGCTTGTTTATAATCAACGCTGTATTGTTTTCTTTGGATTAAATTGCGATTTTGACCTAATTCTTATGTGGGTGGAAGGAAAATCTAGCTGTAGAATCTTAATTGCAAAATCTGATTTGAAATAGGTACCTACAATAAGTCTCACTGAGCAGAACCCGTTATGCACTCTTTTAACACAGTTGCGCGTGCTAAGTCCCCAGTACCACGTACTCTGGCCGCACTTAATGATCTCATGGACTCTAATCCAACAAACGATCTGTTTGCGGACGAATGGACGAAGATTGTGTCGCCATGTCAGAAGTACCTACTGTGAGAGGGATGTATGAAAGTGTTGTGTTAAAGTATCAAAATAAATAAAAACATTCAATTGACTAATGCACAGTCACACAACTTCCTAATTCCAAACCCTTCCTCCGTTCATTCATTTCCTTCCGGAACCAATCAATCCCTTAACAACTCACTCAAGAGAACTCAACGAAAAAATGACGCGTGCGATCCTCCGCCGGCTATAAAACATAAATCAACCATGTACTAACAAAACCTACCTACAAAGACCTTCAACAATTCTGTGTCAGTGTTAAGTGTAAAATCAGGGACGTCCCTGGACTGTAGTGGAGTGGCGCCACGGAAAAGCCGTCGACCGGGAAAACCAGTGAGTACCTTTCCTTCAATCCCAGTTTTCCAAGTGATTGTGCACGACTAGAGGCTCGCCTATGGCCACAGTTCCATCGAAGGGTTTTATTCATCAATAACATTAACATTTTGGTCCTTCGAGCCGGATTTATATACATGTACCTCTAACTTTAGTCGTAACATTACACGTGCGGCGTCCATATTTGCCATTTACATTTCACAGAAAACACTATTTTTATGTATGTATCATAATATTTTGAGTTATAACATGTAATAACTCATTAAACAAGCATCCTAAATCATCATATCAAACAGTTTTTAAAGTTTTCTCAACTTCGACACGAAGTTTGAAATCTTGAACCAGTTTTGACCGGTCGTAGGTAGGTACTTAGTTCGTCAGGTCTAACAGGAGCGGAATTTTGAATTTGAACATTTCAAACGTTGTTTTAAAGTGTAACATTTAGCACTAAAACATCATTTTATAACATTGTCATTCACTTAGCGTATTATTTACGTAATTTTATTTGCATACGTAACATGTAACGTTGCAATAAATACTCTTTAACATAATAACATTCCGAGTTCTTTCGTTGTGGAATTTATAAATAACATAGAATTTATAAATTACAACTTTGTATTTTATCATTTTAAGGTCCTTCGAAACATTCATTTTAATTTAAATTGGACAATTTGGACATGTATTGTTATTTAGCATACAGCTAATAGCGACATCTAGTGTCTAATAGCGTAACAAAACATAATCGATCTTTCATTCACCATTTCTACTCAATCTTCAGTGTTGTCAGCTCTAAAGTATTACCATATTTAGAGAATTACTTTTATTTGGTAGTTTTAACATAATTTTCGGTGAATGTTTGCTATCATTGCTGTCATAATATAACAAAATTTATACCTGTCATCAAACAACTTTTGAACTAATTCAAAAGTTTATTTCATCTTATTTTGGTTACGAAAATATACTTTTAACATAACATTAGCATATTTAACTGACGATTTTAGATTAAAACTTAATCATCATGAGTGAAGCTATGGCAGCTCATCATGAATCAAAGCGCAACATTGCGCACAAGCGATTAACAGATGCTGTTGTCTGCGCCCGCAAATGCATCAATGATGCAAACCTTCTACCGCGTTTAGAAACATGGGGATCGCGGGTAGAATCTCTTATGGAAGCGTTTAATGATGCTCACATAAAACTTTTGTGTGAATACAAAAATCTTGATATCAGTGATGAACAAATGTTAAAACAAACAATGTATCAAGAGCAAGCAGATGACATGTATTTTGAGGTGTTAGAAACCATTCGTAAACTCTTACCTGATCAGAAAGCAGATGTGGTAAAATGTCCCACATCCTCAATAGAAAACAGGAAACTTACAAAGTTGCCTGCGATAAAGCTACCTTCTTTCTCAGGTCAGTTTAAAGATTTTCCCGGTTTTATTGATTTGTTTAACACATTAGTTCATGACAGGACAGATATATCAAAAGTAGAAAAATTCCAATATCTTGTAAGTTCCCTTTCAGGGGAACCACTTAATCTTCTTAGAGCTTTTCCAATTTCTGAAGCTAATTACATTAGCGCTTACCAAGCACTTGTTACTAGATATAATAACAAGCGATATTTATCATTTTTATGTTGGGAACAAATATGCAACCTTAAACCAATAACCACACCGTCTGCTCAAAGCTTAAGAAATCTTTTGGATACATTTTCTGAAAATCTTTCAATGTTAAACTCATTGGGGTTGCCCACATCCAATTGGGATTTTGTTTTATTTCATTCACTTTTAGTAAAAATAGATGAGAAATCTCGTGAAGCTTTTGAACTTTCATGCAGTGGGTGTGAGTTTCCACGGTTTAACCAGTTGGAAACATTTTTATCAGAAAGATGTAATGCATTAGAGCGTTCATCCTTAACAAATATTTCAACAGTGGTGTTGTCCAATAATACCAATATTAACAAAAATAACACAAACTTAAATAATAACTCTAACAAAAATAAAAATAATTCAACAAATCAAACGTCCACTATGCTTTTGGCTCAAACGCCTCAATTATCTAATTGCATCATTTGCAAAGAAAATCATTATCTGTTTTCATGTGACAAGTTTGTTGCTAAAACACCTCAAGAGCGCTTTCAAATTGCAAAGCAACATAAACTTTGTCTGCGTTCAAACCATAACACTTCTAAATGTGTATCAACTCATACTTGTAAAACTTGTAATCAGCGTCATAACACTCTATTACATTTTACAAAGGGTACCCAATCAAACCAAATTAATAATTCAAATGAACAAAATTCATCACAAGTTGCTGTAAATCAGGCTAGCTCCTCTAATACCGTTACCCCGGTTACAACATTATCAAATATCACCAGAGCCTCTGCTCCTTCTTTTGTTTTGCTTGCCACAGTACAAGTAGAAATCAAGGATGGGCATAACACTTATCAACGGGTAAGAGCTTTGTTAGATCCCGGAAGCCAAAGTCATATAATTACAAATTCTTGTGCACGGAGACTTGGTTTGAGTCGAGTCAAATGTAACACTCCAATGTTAGGAATAGGGGATGCTCCTGCTTTATCATGTAGTAAGGTCTTTCTAGATATTCGTCCTTTGGATAATTCCAATACAACATTTACAGCGGAAGCGGTGATTTTGGATAAAATTTGCAGTGATATGCCAACACATACAGTAGATATCAATGATTTCAAGCACATATCGAATTTCAAGTTAGCTGATCCTGATTTTCATAAATCTCGCCCTGTTGACATCTTAATTGGGGGAGAGATTTTCCCTCAGATTTTGTTACCAGGCAAAATTGATAGCAATAACCATACAGCAACAGCAATTAATACTGTATTTGGGTATGTTCTCATGGGTAGGACACAAGCAGCCAATCCCATTGAGTCTATTCCAGTATCAATCAATCATGTATCAATGGATGCCAATTTAGATATTGCAGTCCAAAAGTTTTGGGATACCGACAACATACCATCGGAACCAAAACAAGCAACCTCTGCTGACGATATTCGTTGCGAGGACATTTATCAATCAACATGTAAGCGTGATGCTGACGGTCGTTATATCGTGCATTTACCATTTAGAGATTCATCATTACCATCATTCAACGATTCGTATACTGTTGCGCTTCGGCGATTTAATCAACTTGAAAAACGTCTTCATCAGAATCCAATTTTCGAAGAAGAGTACAAATCTCACATACTGGAGTATCTATCAAGTGGGCAGATGGAACCTGTCTCACCTAATGATTATCAGTCATCTTCAGCATATTATATACCCCACCATGCAGTGTTAAAACCCAGTAGCGTTTCTACACGTCTGAGAGTTGTCTATGACGCCTCAGCTAAGGATAGACAGGGTCGATCTCTTAATGACACATTGTTGACCGGCGCTAAATTGCAAGCAGATATTAATAACATAATTTTACGATTTCGCCTCCATGCAGTCGTATTATCAGCCGACGTACGTCAAATGTATCGTCAAATCATCATTACTCAGGATCATCGGGATTATCAGCGTATCTTATTTAGATGTTCACCCGACGAATCAATTCAAGAATATAAAATCAACCGCGTAACATTTGGAGTGTCGTCCGCGCCATTTCTGGCCATACGTACCATGCATCAGCTGGCTCAAGACGAACAGCACATCTATCCTGTTGCTGCAAAGGTGCTGCGAGCAGATCTTTACGTAGATGACGTAGTCACCGGCTGTGATAACATCCAACAAGCAACTCGTTTGCAGCAAGAGTTAGTCAAAATCATGGCTGCCGGTGGTTTTGAGCTTAGGAAGTGGTCCAGCAACCATGTGGCTGTACTGCAAAACATACCTGAAGAACATAAAATGGTACCAGATTTGACGTTTGACAGTGACACCAACTTCATCAAGGTTCTTGGCCTTGCCTGGAATGCTCATCAAGATGTTTTTAATTATCAAGTGAATCAAATCCCACGCGGCTGTACAAAGCGGACAATGCTCTCTGAGCTTGCCCGTATCTATGACCCTATCGGTCTACTGACACCATTAACATTTTTGGCAAAATTTCTTATTCAACGTCTCTGGTTACTAGGGTCTTCTTGGGATGAACCTGTACCCGATGACATTCATCAAATTTGGACGAAGTATACGCATCAATTATCAAATCTCTCTCAATTACGTATTCCCAGACGTATTACACATGATCAAGCAGCGTCTTATCAAATTCATGGCTTCTGCGATGCTAGTGAAGCTGGTTATGCGGCCGTAGTCTTTCTTCGTTCCAGTATTTCTCAAGATCAATATCAAGTCCGTCTGGTGAGCGCAAGATCACGTGTTGCTCCCACCAAGCGTAGAACGCTGCCGAGACTCGAGCTCTGCGCTGCATCATTATTAGCAGATCTCATGAGTTATATCATGAACATATATTCTAACATTATCAACATTGACGGTGTGTTCGCATGGTCTGATTCCATGATAGTGCTAGCATGGATCAAATCAAACTCCACCAATTTTAAAGCATATGTCGGTAATCGTATAGCAAATATTCAAAGAAAATTACAAAATGCTACCTGGAAACATGTGCCAGGCAAGCAGAATCCAGCTGATTGCGCAAGTCGTGGTCTGTTACCAGACGAGCTTATCAGCCACGCCCTCTGGTGGACCGGACCGGAGTGGTTATCACTAAATCATAATCAATGGCCTAACGAGCCATTAAATACAGAATCATGTTGCATCACAGATAATGATGTAGCCTGTGAACAACGTATCACAGTGCTCTCAAACAGCTTAAACGATAGCAACCCTTTAGAAAATCTCATTAACAAATTTTCGTCATTACGCAAAATTCAACGTATTTTAGCATATTGTTTCAGATTCATTAAAGCTTTACGCAAAAACAAAGTAGTTAACCATTTAACAGAAGATGAGCTACACAACGCCCTCATGGTGCTTGTGAAATACGTACAACATATTGAATTTAAAGATGAAATCAAACAATTATTAGCAAAAAAAGTTTTACCTAAACCTTTTAGGAAACTTAACCCATTTATAGATCACTCTGGTGTTTTGCGGGTGGGGGGAAGGCTCTCTCGTTCTGATTTAGAATTTGAAACAAAACATCCATCGTTGCTTCCTCGTAAACATCTTTTAACTCAGCGCATCATTGAATCGGTGCATAATGAAAACATGCATCCAGGATTACAAACACTTCATTATTTAATTCTTCAAAATTTTTGGATTTTGTCTCCAAGGCGGGCAATTCAACAAGTTTTATCAAATTGTTATAAATGTTTGCGTGTCAAGCCCACGGCATTTGAGCCTAAAATGGCAGATTTACCTAAACTCCGTGTCACTCAATTAAAATCATTTCAAGCAGTTGGTTGCGATTATGCAGGTCCCTTTAATGTAACCCCCGTCAGAAGGCGTGGATCACGTGTTACGAAGGCGTACCTATGTCTTTTTGTGTGCTTTGCCACAAAAGCGCTCCACTTGGAGCTAGCTTCGGATATGTCATCTGCGTCATTCCTAGCGGCATTACGCAGATTCATCGCACGGCGTGGTAGATGTAATGTTATCCACTCAGATTGCGGAACAAATTTTAAAGGCGCTCAATCAGAGTTGTCCAATATCATGAAGTCGGCGTGTGAGACCGAACATAATTATATCATTTCATTTCAACCCTCCTGGGGCCCCCCACTTCGGAGGACTTTGGGAAGCTGGGGTTAAGTCCGTTAAGACGCATCTTTATCGTGTGATAGGTACACAGATACTTACATATGAAGAGCTCAATACCCTACTTGTCCAGGTGGAATCCATTTTAAATTCAAGACCTTTATGCTCCATTAGTTCGGATCCCAGTGACATCACGGCACTCACCCCAGGCCATTTTTTAACGTTAGCACCATTAACAACATTACCAACACCAAATTATACAAACATACCAACTAACCGTCTGACACGTTGGCAACTTTTGCAACGAATGCATCAGGACTTTTGGTCACGATGGCACTCGGAATACTTAACCCATTTGACGCAACGTTTGAAATGGAATGAATCCTCACGTGCCGTTCACATCAATCAATTAGTCATTATTAAAGATGAATGTTATCATCCGTTACGATGGCGGCTTGGTAAGATAATAAAATTATATCCTGGCCGTGATGGGATTCCTCGTTCGGCCACTGTCAAAACTGCTCAAGGTACTCTTGATAGACCTTTAGTAAAATTATGTCCTCTCCCTGATGGACATAATTAAATTTTCACTACTTTTATATCATAATTTAATATTGTATTAATAATATATATACACATCATATTATTTGCATATCCATCAATCATATCATTTATATATAATATCAGTTTTTGGTTTATATGGACGTAGCTTCATTGTAGAGTTCAGGCTCCATAATTTCGCCAGCAGGGGGGAAGAATGTTAAAGTATCAAAATAAATAAAAACATTCAATTGACTAATGCACAGTCACACAACTTCCTAATTCCAAACCCTTCCTCCGTTCATTCATTTCCTTCCGGAACCAATCAATCCCTTAACAACTCACTCAAGAGAACTCAACGAAAAAATGACGCGTGCGATCCTCCGCCGGCTATAAAACATAAATCAACCATGTACTAACAAAACCTACCTACAAAGACCTTCAACAATTCTGTGTCAGTGTTAAGTGTAAAATCAGGGACGTCCCTGGACTGTAGTGGAGTGGCGCCACGGAAAAGCCGTCGACCGGGAAAACCAGTGAGTACCTTTCCTTCAATCCCAGTTTTCCAAGTGATTGTGCACGACTAGAGGCTCGCCTATGGCCACAGTTCCATCGAAGGGTTTTATTCATCAATAACATTAACATGTTGTTAACTTTTTACTTGATTTTATATTTAATGTTTTATGTGTATGTGTAAACTGTCTTTAATTTCTTTAATTGGTTGTAAACCGTTTTAATTAAAGAATAAGTAAATAAATAATTTTGCACGTCACGATAGCGTTACTTCGATTTTACTGTAGATGTTTACTGGCTTTTTTTTTCGGACGGAACTTTAAACACGGTACTTAAATAAAACTTTAATCGAGTGCGCGTATCACTGGTCAGTTTCCCTCAGTCGTCAGTTTATTTAATTCGCCAGTTTCTTTGATTAGTCAGTTTCACTGATTCGTCAGTTTTCCCGATTAGACAGTTGTGTTAACTCAACTGTTTCCATTGTTTGCCAGTTTTCGTCGATTCGTCAGTTTTGTACACTCAATGGAAAAAGTTTTTAAGTGTTGAAAAACACGTATTGTGGATAATTTATGCTGCTGTAAGGAATATCTTGGAGCGGTATCTACAACGCCACATGCGAACAAAGCGTCAAACTGACGTCACGCAGAATCCTGCATCTCGCAAGCAGCGTTTACCGACCAACTAGCATAGATAGAACGGCCCGACATGAATCATTGGGCAGTTGCCCACCATACACAACACCCGTCTGGACGGAGGATCCTGCCTTTTCCATAGATTATGAGTGAACTTTACACCCTGTTCCTCATAACTCTATAATCTGACCTTATTACCTAATATCACACACCATGCTACACCTATCCTGGCCTCTATGTCCCAAAACATGCAGTCAAAGTTACCTCTGCGCTGCCACCGACAACGCCGTGGAAGTTTTTTTAAAATACAGTCGTGCCAGCGACACGAAGAATAAGAAGAATAGGACACTTTATTTAATTTTAAAAAAATCCGTTCTAAGATTACGTAACGGAAATCTAAATATATTATTATGTCGGTATGTCGTAAATTCATATAAAATAGAGTCAATTAAAAAGGAAAGTAATACCTATATGTATTCATCCAGGTTACCTACTGTGACGGATTTGTTATATTGATTGTTACACCATGCGACATTTTCTCTTTAATCGAATCCAACCGTTAGGAATATACTTAGTCCTTCGGCGTTGGATTAGTTATTTCTAACTCTTTTGCTTTTCGCAGTGGGTGCTGTCGGTAGGTAGTGAAAAATATATCCCACAACAAGAGCTGAAGGCAATACAGCCTTCAATGCATTTATTGCTCCCAATTCATAATCAGCATGTTTTTTGGGGTTATATGTTGGGTTTCAGAAAACGTGGATTGTTTTTTGTCCAACAACATTTGTCTCGTTGACTGTAGATACTAGCTGTCTGCATGAATAGAGGAAAACTGTGTGTGATAAATGGCGATGGAGTGCACCTATATGTACCATCGCAAAATATTTCTTTAAAATCGGCAGGTATTTTTAATGAATATGGGGTAATAAAAAAAAAAATATTGTCATCTGTGCTAAAAGTTATCAATTAGATCTCAATATCTATTTAAATTAGCAGGCATGTGTGCAGTTTTCTACTGACTGTACTTTGGCTGACAAATTGAATAAAACTGACGATTCGAGGAAAACTGGCAAACACTGGAAACTGTCGAGTTAACACAACTGTCTAATAGGTAAAACTGACGAATCAGTGAAACTGACTAATCAACAAAACTGGCGAATTAAATAAACTGACGACTGAGGGAAACCAGTGATACGCGGACTCCTTTAATCATGGCACTATAAAAAGGCGCTTTCTTATATTGCCATACATTTTATGTCCCTGTGTCATCGTAATGCCGTGACGTGACACGTTCATGTCACGGCATTCGTCCACGGCAACGTCCACGATAAATATCGTCACGTCACAGAAATAATAAAAGCGCATATTGAGTAAACCTAGGATCTAACAGGATTTTCTACCCGAGGGAAAAAGGAATAAGTAGTCGGTTTCTTCTATTAGCACAATGAGGGAAAATAGCTGATGTATGAATAGTTATTAGCAAAGCTGTTCAAACATTCATACATCCACTTGAACTAGTCAGCAAAACTAGGGAAAACTTAGTCAGTTGGAGCTTTCTTACAGTCAGAACTCAGTTAGGTACTAGGTACTTACCCAAGCAGGTACCTACCTACCGTACAAAATCAGGGTGGTACTTATATTAGAATGAAAAGAGTGTTAAAAAAACACAATAAATCAAAGACTCCATCCACAATCACACTCATCCCCACGAGGGCATAGCTCACTCGAATATAAAACAATAACCCTACCTATTCGCCCCCTTCTCCCCCCCCCCCCCTTTGCCCCCTTTTAAATAAAATCTAGGTTAACAGGCGAGTTTATCGCCGGTCCCACATAAAGAGGCGCGAGCGCAATAAAGCTGATTGTGGCATGCCGTAGCTAGCAAGTAGGTAGGTAAAGTCTGTTCCAAAAGTATCTGATGGAAGCGTAAACAAACCTTGTTCAACATAGCTTTTCAGAACCACTCGATACAACTGAATCAATGTTATCGTAGGAGTCCTCAAAACGCTGTTCACAAGTCCAAAACCCGAAAATTTTGTCAGTTGAAATCAAATAGACGACCGCTATTCTTCCGACAGCAAGTCGGGACCAAGGCAAATCAGGTTATTGAAATGTTGCATTTTCGATACGATAGCCTGTCGGATGGTTGTGAATAGCCAAGCAGGTTACATTTTTACACAATCATTCACTAAAGTTAATTCGTAACACATTCATCTGTTTTTAGAAGGTTTGAACTTTAGGTGTACCTATCTATGTATAACTGGACCCGAAACCACATGACCTCGTCAAAGAAAATATTATTGTTGGATGTAATTCACTTTTTCCAACCTTTTTCGATAGGTATGCAAATAAAATTATAAAATTGTAATTGAAAAATCGTCGACGAAAATTGAGGTTAGAAAACTAACCTAAAAAAAAAACAGAAATAAAAACTTCGTTAAGGTGGTTTAAAATTATAATTTCGAGTTAAAGTATTTAAATAACCAAATCAAAGCGCTAAATTTGAAGGTGTCACTACAAACTGGCAACCACAGAACAAACCTGTGGTTCCATTTGTTTACATTTTCATCAGATATTTTTGCAACCGACTCTAGGTTGATGTCGTTATGTTGTAGTTACGTTTTGTTATACGACTGCGTTTCCGTTTATGACCGTATCGAGTGGCTTTGTTTAAGACGTAAGGAATAAGTTTAGATTCGGAAAAAGCAACATAGGGCTTATATAAAAATACATAAGGCTTAAAGTAATTATGTAGCTCCTCGTATCAAGTGTCTAGATAAGAGGAGCTACCCCGATCGCCCACGCAGTAGGTAATTCTCCGAATAAAGGATTTTATTACACTTGAGTACCTAACTGCATTCTATCGTTGTCTGTGGTACCTAGGTTGTGTTGTTAGTACGTAAGTAAGTATAACTAAGTCCTGCCGAACTTAACTAAAATATATATATCATTATAGCTAGCTTCACACGCGGCTTCGCCCGCGAGGTATGTCGATAAAAATGGGATAAAAAAGGCCATATTTCGCGAGCCCTCACATCCTTTCTTCCAGTTTTGACGGAATCTATCCAGCTCGTGCCGCCATCTTCTACGTGGTCTGCCGCGACCCTGCCTCACTGTCTCCAGGCATCAGTTCTGTGCTACCTACTTCGGCCGACAGTTTGTGCGGCATGCGGCCAAAATTTCCTGCCCAGTCCCACTTAAGTTGGGCAGCCTTTTGAGACACATCAGCTATCATTGTTTTGGAGCGCAGTATTGTGTTTTGACTTCTGGGTAGAAAAATAATAAAAATAAAATTTTAGACAAAGGCCAAACCTACGCACAGAAATAAAATAATTTATCAGATTCACAGTAGGTACTGTAGTGTCTTGTGTGTTCCGGCCTTTAGCAGAAAGGTCTGGCTGGATGTAATATTCCATTCTAGCATTCAAATTGTGATGACAGCAACGTTAAGATTGTGTTTTTGATATAAGACGTCAATGATTCATATATTTATATATGAATATAATGATTCGTATATTATTACTAGTTAGTTAGTACACTCAAAGTTTATTGTAGCACAGTCATGCAAGCACAGTAAATTAAATAATTGTAAAAGTAGCGAGAACAAAATAAATATAGCTTAACAACTGAGCAACAATAATATAAATCAAAATGAAACAAAAACATGCATTCCGCGCCAAGTAACATGCTGTGTAAACTACAGTCAGCTCACAGTAATTTTACCTCTGACAGTAGCAACCTAACAGTAACCTTATTGTGATGAGAATAAAGATCACTGTGATGCAAAATCAGGGGTAAAATTACTGCAACAGGACTGTACACTGTAGTCACTACGCGACTGTCCGGCGCTGGCGCTGATTCAATACCGCGTAAGTATAGTAAAGAGGATCGAGTTGATAGTTTCTACTATCTATAAATGTTGACTATCGATTGTCGACTTTGACTAACTGATGATTATGCATCGGAGTATATTATTATTTTGTATCTAAGACCAGTAGCCTGCGAAATTCAAGTTTCGGCTACCCTTAGCGCTTTCGTTTTAACGCGGTACGAGGTAAACAGTGCCGCTAACCACTCTGCCAATTGTGCTGCCAACTTACTCAAAAACAAGAAGGTACCTTATCGATATATCTTAGGGATAGAACACTGAATTCATAAACCTAACAAAGTGCACTCGCATAAGATTCTGCCTTTGCCTAGACATTTCCCAACTGTTTGGGTCGGCTTCCAGGTCAACCGGATGCAGCCGAATACTAACTATATAGCCGAATGTGTTACATGGATTTCCGAGGAAATATAATAATAATACAATCATTTGCTTATACTATGAACACGAAAATATTTTGAAATCGATCCTTATATTGGGGTTATTGGAAAAACACCAACAACCTCTTAAAAGTTCATTTAGTAAGCACTTAGCAAAGCAGTTGTAGAGTGCGTGAGCTGGGCCCTAAGCGATTTCTTCAGAAAGTTGTTCAGGGTGCTCAGGGAGTAAACACACTAAAAGGTCTTGGAGGTGAACTGGAGTGGGGGGGGGGGGGATAAAAGTTCCCACTTTTGAGTTTTTCGCTAATATCTTTAAAACGGTGCGTCGTAGAGAAAAAATATCTTCCACGTAATGAAAGCTAACACAATTTTCTACAACTTTTATCTCACACACTTTTTTCACTAACCGTTGAGTTATCGCAACTTTTATCTAAGTAGGTACTAGCAGCACTCCGCGGTTTCACCCGCATAGGTTTTCCGTAGGAATATCGGGATAAAAACTATACTATGTCCTTTCCCGAGACTCAAACTATCTCTATCCAAATTTCATCTAAATCGGTTCAGCGGTTTAAGCGTGTAGAGGTGACAGACAGACGGACCCCAGCGGAGCTTTGCAGAGCGTGATGCTCAAAAACTGATTAGAATTTAGAAAAACCGGGCAAGAGCGAGTCGGACTCGCGCCCCGAGGGTTCCGTAACGTCCGGGTTTATGAACAAGGTTCATATTTATGAAATTAAATGTTTTTTTTTATTATTTTTATATTTGAGTTGATTGAATAAAATGTAAATTGCGGTTTACGATTTATGACGTATTAAAAAAAAACTACTTACTAGATCTCGTTCAAACCAATTTTCGGTGGAAGTTTACATGGTATTTTGATTGAATAAAATGTAAATTGCGGTTTACGATTTATGACGTATTAAAAAAAAACTACTTACTAGATCTCGTTCAAACCAATTTTCGGTGGAAGTTTACATGGTATTGTACATCATATATTTTTTTAGTTTTATTTTTTTTAGTTTTTTCTCTTATTTTAGAAGTTACAGGGGGGGGGACACACATTTTACCACTTTGGAAGTGTCTCTCGCGCAAACTATTCAGTTTAGAAAAAAATGATATTAGAAACCTCAATATCATTTTTGAAGACCATCTATAGATACAATTTTTTTAGTTTCAGTTTTAAGTATGGGGAACCCCAAAATCTATTGTTTTTTTTCTATTTTTGTGTGAAAATCTGGATGCGGTTCACAGAATACATCTACTTACCAAGTTTCAACACTATAGTTCTTATAGTTTCGGAGAAAAGTGGCTGTGACATACGGACGGACAGACAGACAGACGGACAGACAGACAGACAGACAGACAGACAGACATGACGAATCTATAAGGGTTCCGTTTTTTGCCATTTGGCAGCGGAACCATAAAAAGTGTAGACAAAAGTTGTAGAAAATTTTATTAGCTTTCAGCTCCCTCCCACCAACTGAGAACGCAGCTAAACAGCATTGTCCTATACACTTTTTTAAATTCTAATCAGTTTTCGAGCAACTAAACCTAATACGGACTATTACATTTTAAAACATAAAATTAGCCATTTCAATCCAGTCGTTCTCAAGTGATGCGCTTACCAACGAACAGCATTTCATTTTTATTTATATAGATTGTAAGTGTAGGTAGGTAACAGTCAAACCCTCAAAAACTGTAGGTAAAGGACACAAGTTAACCAGTTCAATGGCGTTATAAGAGCTGTTCAGAAGGAGGTGCTCTGGCTGGAGGGCGCAATTCTTATTCATCAGCAGTTTCATTGTAACGGGACCCATTGTACTTTTTGAAGATTTTCTTTTAAGGAGAAAGCATCAGGGTAGTCCGCAAAATTCAAATTTTCTTACTATGATACTCTAATGATTATAATATTGTGTAAAGCCATATTTGTTACGGTCCTGAATCATATTTTAATTAACATACAACCTGAAACTGATCTGCAAATTGCAAAAAACGTAAGTATATTTTAATTTCGTGGGCTACGTTATCTTAAGGGGCTTACAGGACCTAAACAGAAAAAAACGCAAGTTTTAGAAACAATAAAAGTATATGTGTGACGAAGGGGATGTGTGTGGGTGTCAGAAGTGTCTTCTATATGGGTTCTGTTGAGGCTGGGCGTAGGTTCAGTGTAGAAATAACACGGAGGGTCAAAATACTTGTAGTTAAGTAGTTTATTCGGCGTTTCACAGCGAACAGGGGCGCAAATGACGGTTACAAGGTATTTTATAAGCGCGTACAGTCAGTGTTGCTAACCTAAAAAAATAATACAACTCGATACATCGCTATGATTTAAACACAAAATAAATGTAAGCAGCAATAAAATCAATAACTAATTACTAATTAACCAAACATGAACCAAGAACCAATCAGAGGAAATAAAGTATGTACATTATGTAGGTACTTAATTAAATATTCGTCAAAAATACAATACATTGGCGGTGACGTCACTGCTTCCGCTGATGCCTAGTCTCCTGGGAGGCTCCATGCGTTTGTAACATACGATCGACTTCAGTACCTAAACAAAATCAGAAAAATATATGATATTCTTCAGGATATATCTATGCTAGGTAAGATAGTGTGTTGAAAACATAATACAACAAATTTAATACGATAGAAAAAAATCATGAAGATACCTCTAAAAACTTTCTTTTTACAATAAAAACCATACTAATAGGTCTAATGGGTATACCTTTGAGTATTAAACCAACTGGAGGCGCCATTGTCAGGCGATCCCCGCTGCCAAAGGTACGAGACCGCCGGTCATTGCGGTTATAATCATGTGTGCGTACCTATAGTTTATGCTTGTATTTGTTTTGTAAATGATAATAATATGTAATATGCGTGCGTAACAACGCGATCGAATTGCATTAGTATATTATTACTACTTGTGTGCGTTCCCTCGTCCCCCGCGATGAAAGTGACAGACTTATTTGCGTAGATATTAGTAAGATATTATTACTCGTGGCGTCTCCGGTTGGTTTAATACTCAAAGGGGTATACATACAATCATTCTGCTTTTTTGTCAGATTATTCTACAAGCAATATACTAAAATACTAGTGTTTAGTTTTTTAGTCCAAACAATAGATTTTTTGTAGGTAATTAAATAATTGCTTCATATTTTGCAATAAATTACCAGTGTTGAGTCATCGCGCTTCTCTTTCTTTTCTATGCAGTCCGACAGTGACCGCGCCTTAGGTCATGTAAGCCCCTTAAATTATGTAACTTAGGGCTAGGTATCTACTGTTAAATTGTACATGGGCACCTAGGTATGTTTGTATACCTACATTAATCTATTTAATGTAGATAAACATAGGTACTTAGGTACCTATTTAACTTAGGCAGTACAATACCTCAGACCAAATAAAAAACCAAGACGGAGGGCTGTCAATAATAAAGCGAAGCCGGTTTCGTAAACATGATTGTGTGCACATAGTGAGGTGTAGTTTGATTATAAATGATTGTAAATGTGTGCGTGTGAGCGTGTATGCACAGAGCGGAGGTGTAGTTTTTGCATGCTTCACTGTATTGTTCGCAGCGCTTTGTCTTGACTCTTTATTTGGTCTGAGTACAGCACAGTGTCTATTTATAGATCCGGTACACTTGCGCTAAAAGACAGTTCCGCGAACGGACTTTCGCGCTTCGCGCATCTGTCCTCCAACCCTATTTATTTATAGGTAACCCTACCGCCTTGTGCCTATTTATATGTGGGTACCAAAACCTATACCTACTGTTCTTATCTCATTAAGAATGTATTACACGAACGCGTTCGGAAAACCATTTATCTTTGGATTTAATTCAGGATTCTTTGAAGCAATTTCCGGATTATCCATTTACAAATAAGACAAAAACCCCGCTAAGGAATGTGACGCGTTCGAAAAAGGTTTTACTTTACATTTCTTTCTAAGAAGGGTTGATTTATTTCCACGCACTGTTTTCTTGGTTCGTTGAGCAGAAATCTCGAGACTCGAGATGTATTTTCGGGATATCTGTCGTTGAAAGAATACTCGTGAATTGTTTGTCCTGAGTGGAATATTCCCGAATATTAGCACTCTTCAATGGTTTAACACGTTCGCTGCCAGTAGGTAAATACTCTTTTTAAGGTACCATCGCTCACACGCAATGGTTTGTATACCTAATGGCTGAGAGATTTGCTGTCTTTTTAGGGTTTCGTACTAAGAGGAACCCTTTGGATACGGAACCTTATTACTAAGGCTCAGCTGTCCGTCCGTTCGTCACACGGCTGTATCTTTTGAATCGTTAGGTAGACACTTGAAACACACTTGACATTTCACAGATTATGTAGGCGTAGTACCTACCTACATACTCTATGAAAATTTAATTATGACTGGTATAACATTATATAATACAAATAAGTAATATGTACCTACCTATCTACACATGAACTAACACACGCACACACAACACACACAGTCACACCACTCACGAATGTCGGGCACTTTCACATCACACCACATCACTCACATCACATCACATCACACCACTCTCAACACCTCCCACCTCCTACTCTCCTCCTCCTCTCTCTCACCTCCTACTTCATATGCGAATACACATAGTATACCTAAGTATCTTTTGTAAAATGTCATAAGTAGTTCATGTTACTTATCACCTTTAGCCTACCTAAGAGAGCGGTGTTTTCTAATACAGGCATTATCTGCTTAAAAGGAGGCGCCATTCACCAACAAAATGTAAAGAACTATTGTCAAGAAATAAACATTTACGTTTTTTTTGTACCTACGTAAGTAAGTATCTAGTGTTAAAAATTCGTATAGTGGTACTGACCCTTCGTGTTGTGTCGTCCAACACCAACTCGCACTTGGCCGCTTTTTATTTCTTTTTCGTGTTGTAGTTCTAATCCTGAACAGAACAAGCATTATGCAATAGGATTTTGTGTAGGTACTTACTAAGGTACGTGTAATTCCTAATCATATCGAAAAACATCGTGAGGAAACCCGCATGTCCTAGATCCAAAAATTCGGAGACATGTGACATCTACCAAACCTCACTGGGACCACGTGGTAGATTATATAGGTACATACCCCACTCCCTCTCAAAGAGAGGAGTCCTGTGTTCCAGCAGTGGGAACAAGCTGATTATGTAATGTGTTATACCTCATACATTAAGAATCCTGGCTAATACCAAAATACAGCCCGAAATATAAGAGCCAGTTCCGAGAACCTGCCCCTTCCTGAATTGATAATTTACAAACTAATTTCTTAAAATAAAACGCGGAAACGAACTGAAACTTGTAACCTTACCCACCTAAGAAACAGATGTGAACCCGCTATGAATAACTAAAATTCTAATTCAGATAAAATATTCAAAATAACATTCAGAATCCTACTCACGCACCTACCCCAGTTTTGTCAATAAGATTACAAGGCAAAACCGCCCTTAAAACTGTTAGCCTAAGGGTGAATATGATACTGTTTAGTTTGCAGTCCTGACTTGAATCAGCGACTAGCGTGATTTATTTGAAACTATTCTGTTGAGTTTGAATACTGCTAATTAAGGTTTAATTGCTGGCTGAATGAACATAGTTTTTATAGTGTTAAAGATTTTCTCGAGCATAAACTATAATGTATACTTACTATAATTTTGCATGCTTTAATATTGAGCAAAACATGTTTGGTCTCATCTTGATTTTGTAACATCTTTTAATACCGTGTTTTTTGCAAATAAATATTATTATTATTATTATTATTATAATAATTAAGAATTCAATAAACGGATTAACTGGGATTCGTGAATAAACATGGAATTTCCTAAATAGGCGGGAATTAGAAATGATCTCCTGTGCTTTTGATACACTTGTTGGTTCTCTTTCCTTTGACAGATATAGGCATCGGCTGGCCTGCTAGGCTATAAATTGCTCCAATTAGAAGACTATTCATATACGCCGTTTATATGAATAGTCTCTTAATTAGAGCAATTTATAGCCTAGCATTTGTAGGCGGTTAATTAGGTATAGATAATTAATTGATGTTTTTATTTGTCAATTTTTAATAAAGTATACAGAAACAATAAATACTTACCTAATAATATTTAAAGCTACACAGTATTAAACCGTGGCTAAATAATAACAGCCGCACAGGTCTATCCTTGCCGCGGTATGGTCTGTGGAGAGGTGGTACGTAAATCTTTACGTACCCCTCCGTGCCTCACAACAGCACAATAAGCCGTTGGTCACAGCTGTCATTAGTGGATCTTTGACAGTCGTAACGGCTAGTCAGAACCGCGAAAGTCTGACAACCAGTCTTACCAAAGGGTATCGTATTACCTACCGTAGTAACTGGATTGTGGAGGTCAGATAGGCAGTCGCTCCATGTAAAATACTGGTTTTCAGCTGCTCCGGTTAGACTGGAAGCCGACCCCAACATAGTTGGGAAAAGGCTAGGCAGATGATGAGTAGGTATTAAACAAAGTCGCTTTTCGTTTGTCTCTTACCGCTTAATCTTCTAAACTGCACAAAGGAATTTGATGCGTTTTTCACTATTATTTAGAGCATTTATTCCCCAAGGCATATTATTATAATAATTTAATAAAATCTTGGTGTTATTATGACGTGCATGTGCGAAGCAGGAACGGGTCGTTAGTATTGTTACGAGCTTGGGGTTCGTGATAATAAAAACTGCCGATTGAATAACCAAAAAAAAACCGGGCAAGATCGAGTCGGACTCGCGCACCGAGGGTTCCATAACATCCGGGTTTATGCATAAGGTTTATGTTTATGAAATTAAATATTTTGAGTTGATTGAATGAATGGTAAATTGCGGTTTACGATCTATGACGTATTAAAAAAAAACTACTTAATAGATCTCGTTCAAATCAATTTTCGCTGTTAGTTTACATGGTAATGTACATCATATATTTTTTTTAGTTTTATCATTCTCTTATTTTAGAAGTTACAGGGGGGACACACATTTTACCACTTTGGAAGTGTCTCTCGCGCAAACTATTCAGTTTAGAAAAAAATGATATTAGAAACCTCAATATAATTTTTGAAGACCTACCCATAGATACCCCACACGTATGGGTTTGATGAAAAAAAAATTTTTGAGTTTCGGTTCTAAGTATGGGGAACCCTATAATTTATTGCTTTTTTTCTATTTTTGTGTGAAAATCTTAATGCGGTTCACAGAATACATCTACTTACCAAGTTTCAACAGTATAGTTCTTATAGTTTCGGAGAAAAGTGGCTGTGACAGACAGACATGACGAATCTATAAGGGTTCCGTTTTTGCCAATTGGCTACGGAACCCTAAAAATGGCACTTTAATCAACAACAAACACAATAATTTCAAAACACAATTGCACTACTGATCGCTTTAAGTCGCACTTGAAGATCGCTTCGGATGTTTTCGTTTGTTTCGCTTATCTAACACTGTGTCGCTCGCGGCCCACACCGGCCTTATATAGTGCCGCAGATAGTTCTAGAACCTTCCATTGTAGAAACATCTAGAATGTTCGAGTACATACCGGCCCCGACCGACTAGATGTCGATAGTTCGAGAAAGTTCTACAAAGTTCTAACGTCGAAACTTCTAGAACGATCTTGACTCGACTAATTCTGCTACTCGATACTAGATGGCGATAGTGGTAACTAATGTCACCATGTACGAGGCTTTAATTGTGGCGCGCAACAGTATCATAATAAGGGTAACTACTGTTACCTGTTTAAACTGGAGGTTATAATGAGCAGTTGAAAAAAATAACGGGTAGTAATTTTATTTTTCGACCAGTAAAACGAACAGTGATAAAAAGAAAATTGTTCGGTTATTTCATCCTGCAATGTCAGTGGTTAAATGAGTGGCCAGTAATCATTTTGGAATGGGCAGTTAGATAAACAGTTCGGCAGTTTATAGGTTAGGTTGGAACTGTGACCAACCGCGCGCGAGTCGAGCGAGCAAAGCGAGGCATGCTTCGGCAGCGGCCGGCAAGCGCTTCTCCCCAAGTTAGATTCCTTAGACGAATTCTGGTTTGTTAACTGCCCATTCTTTTTATTAATTGTTTATTTAATTAGGTAGTCATTTAAATAGGTATTTGAATTGACTGATTTTTTTTATTTAGTTCACTACTAAGTTTTTATTGCCGAACTTGTTAATTCCGAATCGGCACCCATCTGAAGGTCGAAATTCGTCTATTTCCCTTTGTTATAAAGTAGTTAACTAAGTTCATAATTTACTGACCTCAAATTGTTTTCGATAGTAAGTACCTAGTAGGTATTTATAAATATTTCAACGGACAAAATCAAACAGTTGTAACTTTCGCGTCACATTACTGGCCGACTATATTTTTGAAGTCCTTGGCGTTACATGCTCTGTGGCGTTCTGGGGACATTAAAAATATTTGGAGTTTTTGTTTTTGCCGATTTTAAGACAAATAAGGGCTTCTTTTGTGTGGAAAAATATATAACAGGGTATTAGACAGTGCTTTATTAAATAACTAATTGTATTGAGAGTTTCACACCAATATTACTAAACAGGTTGATTGGCGGTACAACAAGCTACACTATCATGAATTCAAGTCAAACTTTAGGTTCTAAGCTATATCTTACCAAGCACATTTGTTGTAGGTAATTCATTTAAGTATGTAATTCTTAGTTTTGATCCTAGCTGCTGTTACCATATTTTTTTTTAATGCTAAATTAATGTAGTTGTCTGTTAAATTAACGACAATTTAGTTTTATTCATAAAATTAATTTGGGTAAATAATATGTAGTTTTTGTTTTCTAACTAGATGGCGTTGGCGTCGAGTTAGATCGCGCTATGGTTTTGTTCCCAAAATGTAATGTTATAGGTGCCAATGTGCCGCTCTCATCCTATAGAAACGGGGGTTACCTTTGTTGTTGGTTGATGTGTTTAATTTTCCTGTCGGCCTTCACAGAGTACTTTTTGATAGACTGAAATTGGCCTTTTTCAGACTCTGTGAAGGGAACAACTTTGCTAGATCACTCACCTATGATGAGGTGCCGTCGTACTACACGTACGACAAGCAAAGAGGTGTATTTAATCGACGTCGACGCGGACACGCCGTGGACGGGTTTCCAGGAATTTTTAAGGACACCGCATTGGGACGGGTTTACACTGTGCACCCAAATAATGGCGAGTGCTATTATTTGCGAATGTTACTGCACGCGGGGCCCAACATCATTTGCGTTTCTAAGGACAGTCGATGACATTGAGTATCCCACATACCGCGCCGCTTGCGTAGCACGCCACCTTCTCGACGGTGATCAGCACTGGGACAACGCATTTGAGGAGGCCAGCATTAGTGACAATCTCAGTCGTTTGCGACATCTGTTTGTCGTCATGTTGGTGTTCTGCGGTATTGCAAATCCGCTTCTGTTGTGGGAGAAATATCGGCATCTTCTGTCGAAGACTTCCTAAGAGGTCGGAGACGCACTACTGAAGATAATACTGAAACAACTGATGAGCGCGTTCTAAACAGTTGCCTTAGTTCACTTCAAGATATGGTCATTTCGATCTGAGGCAGTTCTCTGGTGGATTATGGGCTACCGACTCCACAACATCTGGATGTACAAGAGCTTGGAAA
Source organism: Mesoligia furuncula (assembly GCA_916614155.1). NCBI lineage: Eukaryota > Metazoa > Arthropoda > Insecta > Lepidoptera > Noctuidae > Mesoligia > Mesoligia furuncula. The sequence goes on along the minus strand of OU744807.1, from coordinate 1,675,094 downwards.
CAGAGAGTACAACTCTGAAATAAATATGATCCAAGAGCTATGAGTACCGTCGTCAATGACCATGTCTCTAAGTTTACCTCGGAGAAAAAGCAAATTTTCGACACAATCCTTGACTCGGCTCGGCCAAGGTAAAATGTTTTTCTTGGATGCTCCTGGTGGAACAGGGAGAATATTTGTCGCCTCTGGCATTCTCGCAGAGGTCAGGAGGCAAGACAAGATTGCCATTGCAGTAGCATCGTCAGGAATCGCCGCAACACTGCTTCCTGGTGGCAAAACAGCGCACGCAATGTTTAAGATTCCCATAGATTTAGAGAGTAATGAAACACCTGTTTGTGGAGTGTCACGCAATAGTGACAAAGGGCGCGTGCTTAAAGATTGCTGTTTAATCGTGTGGGATGAATGCATTATGGCGAACAGAAAAGCAGTAGAGGCGGTGAATAGGACTTTGCAGGACATCCGCAGGAACCAGCAAATTATGGGTGGCGTTACAGTTCTGTTTAGCGGCGATTTCCGACAAACGCTGCCTGTGGTGACGCGAGGAACTAAGGCTGATGAGGTGAATGCTTTGTTGAAATACTCTTTCTTATGGCCACATATTCATAGGTTGCGCTTAAGGATGAATATGAGAGCACATCTTGGCGGGAATGTACACGCCCAAGAATTTTCTGATGTTCTCTTAAAATTGGGTGAGGGAACGCTACCAGTAGACGGTGGCCAGGTGGTTCTACCTGAGATACTTGGGAGAGTGGTATCTACCTTAGAAGATTTGATTCGCCTGGTGTACGGGGACATCAATAGGATACCGCACCAACATAATTTTTGGGTGTGTGAACGAGCCATTTTAACACCCAGAAACGACCAAAAGTCGTCTCGCTGCAGAGAAATATCATTGAGGCGAAAATTCTAACGGGTTGTGGTGTCGGCACAGCCCGTCCCGTCCCCGGGCTCTTACAATTCGACATCAGACGTTTCAGATCTTCGATTTTGACGACCCCGTTGTCGCTGGCATAAGCAACAGGATCCGCGTACGAAGTCGCGGGCAGAAGCTAGTTAAATAATAAAATGAAACAAAGCTTTTAAATACCTACAGTAAAATCATTTTTATAAGATAGTTAAAATGGAGAGCTTCTAATGAAGTCGTGGCGCTGGTGGCACGAAAATCCGGAACTTCTATTGAAGTCCATGGCGGTGAAAAGGCTAAATAGTTGTTAGCAATCCTTGTCGATAATTATATTTCCATCTCTATAAAAGAATTGGTTGTCAGTGCCCCGGGCGCCACGGACTATCAAAGAAGTCGTTCTGTGACGTCATAAGCGTACGGCAAAATCCCTTTTCTGTAAGCGTTAACGCCAACAGAAAAATCAAATTGTATGGAGTTGACATTTGCTTACCAGATGTCACGTGACTGCTGCTAAATTCGTAGATAGTCATTATTCCTCATTGTTCCTCATGCGGAAAGGAACGTCGAAGGGAGCGTTACAGATAAACGACAAAAATGTTCATCAAAATGGTAGACAAATCTATACTTACTTTACTTTACTCTTTGGACAAATGCCACTTCTGACAAACGCTAATGATATTAGGGTTCCGTACCCAAAGGGTAAAAACGGGACCCTATTACTAAGACTTCGCTGTCTGTCCGTCTGTCTGTCTGTCTGTCACCAGGCTGTATCTCAAGAACCGCGATAGCTAGACAGTTGAAATTTTCACACATGATGAATTTCAGTTGCCGCTATAACAACAAATACTAAAAACAAAATAAATATTTAAGGGGGGCTCCCATACAACAAACGCGATTTTTTTGCCCTTTTTTGCTCGATATCAAAAATGGCAACAGGTAGGCACTTGAAATATACACAAATACTCAGTTGTATTTTAACTTTCATAATAAATAATAAAATTAAAATAAAATAAATATTTAAGGGGGGCTCCCATACAACAAACATGTTTTTTTCGGCGTTTTTGCCTTGTGGTACGGAACCCTTCGTGTGCGAGTCCCACTCGCACTTGGCCAGTTTTTTTTTTTTGACGTTTCTGCAACACGCTTTATGAGCAGGAGATCGGTCAAAAAAGTAATTATAGTGAACAATTTTTGTGTATTTATATTTAATTCAAATTAATTAGTGGAAATGTATACCTACTTTGAGATTATTATGGGCAGCTAATAATGAAGCAGCATTGGCATTGCAAAGACGTCAAACAAGAATACATCGTCGTAACATGGAGCAAATTGTGGAGATGACGGAATTGGAATTTGTTCATCGTTTTAGGTTAGATAAACAAAGTTTTCGGCATCCTTGTGATGATCTTCAGCGTTTAACTTCATTAAAAGGCACCCGGGAAATATTTTACAAATCAAAGTCAATTTTGTACCTACCTACTTCCAACCTTAATTAGGATATAAAGTGATGGCCACTTTGTCTTGTCATTTCTCAATGAATTAATCATGTTTCAGGTTTTGTGTACACTTGTATTTTAAACTTTAAGGGGTTTACCCATTTTACCCGCTGATGTATCCTACTCTGTACTGAGTATGGTGGGGTACAACCAAAGAGATTTAGATTAATGTCTTTGGGTACAACGAACTCCGAGTGCGCCGGGAATTTACACTTGCGGCCTCCTCCTGCGTGGAGTAGCTCATAACCCGAGTGTGCTGAGTCATCTGAAGCTGTGCAGATGACTCAGATCAGATCGGTACGTGTGGAGGCGGCGGCGACCGCCACTGCTGGCCGTGCCTGCTGCCAAAACCAACCTGCTGTCAAAAATACGAGGGGTGTTTTTGACGGCAGGTTGGTTCGGATCAGCACAATATGTGTAATAAATGAAGTCCATGAGAGAATTGACATATTTTCGTGCAATTTGAGTGAATTCGCAAGAGTTTGTATATTTATATAATATTCTGTGTTGTCTGATTTTATATTTTAGTTTAAGTTTTTATAGCATTAAAAAAAGTTTTGTATTTTAAAGTTTAGATTTTTATGTATTGCGTAAAGTGCTTAAGATTTTTAAGTATTAGCCATAAGTTGATTTTTCATTTTATTTGGTGTGTGTTTGCAAACCACTATTGTGTTGGGGTCATCCTGCAAAGATAGTGTAAGTTTAATAAATAAATAATAATAAAATAAATAAAATGCAGTTCCTGGCTCTGTGGAAGATACATATACTCAGAGACATGTACAAGCAAGGAACTGTATAGAGCGCTGTTTTGGATTGCTGAAGTCACATTGGAGGTGTTTATTAAGACATGACCTTGCATTACCATCCTATGGTTGCTAGGAAAATTGTACTTGCCTGTTGTGTATTACACAATATGGCTTTATAGGCCAATTTACCTCCTCCAGCTATTATGGAAGTAGATGAAGATGAAGCTCAACCTAATAACGCATCTGATCTGATAGTGTTGGTCCTGCTAGTAGTCAGAGTGCACTGAATAATCTTTTATCCAGACTAACAGTCTCAGTCGTAGTTTTAGCAGTTAGTCTTTTAAAGTCATTCTTAGTTATTAATGTGTTATGGTATGTTAAGTGATTTGTGAAAGCAATGTCACAAAAGCGAATTTCCAAATTGAAGGTATATCAAGATTAAAAGGTTTTAGTAGTCAGTCTTTTATAGTCTCTCTTAATTAAATGTGTTATGGTATGTTAAGTGATTTGTGAAAGCAATGTAACAAAAGCTTATTTCCAAATGGAGAGTATATCAAAATTAAAAGGTTTTTTTTTTACATGTTTCATTAATATTACACTATGCACTCTAAACTAATAACTCTAGTCTTTTTTTTTACGTAAAAAAAAATATACTCTAAGTATACACTAAATAATGTAAATGAAAACAAATATTAAAAAATTAAACACTAATAGGTCTAACACAAATATTAAATATATCTAATAAAAATAAATAAATATTATATATATTTACTTAAATGCTAATTTGGTCTCAAATCACGAGTCTCCAATAGTGCAATTAGAGCTCTTAGTTGCACACTTAGTGTTTGGTTCAAGTCGCGTAGGTCTGCTTCTATGCGGGTGCGGGCTTCTTCGACCCGAACGCGCTCTGCCTCTACTTGCACTCGATCTCTGTCGAGTTGCACGCGCTCTCTGTCGAGTTGCACCCGCTGTGCTTCAATTCTTAGACGCTCAGTTTCTAAGTCGTGAAGACGAGCATCCCTCTCCCTTTCAAATCGCAGCCGATTATCTTCTATCGCCACAAACTCACTGGTGGCTCGGTCCAACGGTGTTAGACGAACTCTTCGCTGTCTGAGGCGACGACGCGAAGTAGAAGAACCAGCGGATACCGACGACGTTTCTGTGAACACAAATAAAAGATTTATGCTGCATTTTGTGGTATATTGGATGAATAATAGAAAATGTAACATGGGGGACAACTAAAAAATATGATGAAGTTGTTTCAATAATTTTGTAGTTGGTATCCTAATACTTTTCTAATAATAACTTTGTAACAACTACCTTCTTGTATAGTTCTAGTATTTGAAGGACCTGGCACAGGACTGACAGGAGGGGCTGGTGAAGTAATTAAATCTGTTGCCACTGATGTGGGTGTGTCTTCTGGAGCTGGTGGTATTATAAAATATTCAATTTCCTCTGGTGATTGTACCCTTTCTGCTGTATCAGCTGCATGCATTACTTGAGGTTGAGGTGATTCCTTGAGTACAAAAAATAAACTTGTATTAAGCAGAAAAATGCATTTAGTTTTTAAGAAAAACATTAATATATGATGAGTTCACTTACTTGAAAGCCTGCTTCTTGTATGGCTTGATTTCTAGTAATTGAGGTGACCCCCATCACACGTAACACCCTTTCCTCAAGTCGACTCAATGGTTTTACCATACCAGGCCCACCACCAGTGCCACGAATGTCCCGGTTTATAATAGAGGCTTTCTTTTTAGTTTTAGTTTTCCAGTCAGACCATACCTGTAGCAAAATATAAAACAATACATTGAAATAAATGGTTTTTAGAGGTTGCATAGGGCAACAGCTATACATATACTTTGTTTAATAATTCAAATCTTATTACCCTTTTCCATTTGTCAACTGTTTTGTTAACACCACTTCCACTCACTGAGTTTAAAATTCCAGCTAACTCCTGCCACAGATATTCACTCCTTACCTTTCCTTGAATTCCAGGTTGTATTCTTGATAGATCACCATGGCTAAAAATAATATTCATAAGGTTAATACTCGTATACAGTGAGAATATGAACCAGTAAGCATAAAGTTTGATACTAGCATTCTATTTCTAATACCCTATCTAAGAAACAAGTATTAAGAGTAAACTAGTCGCGAGCTCGAACTCACTGATGGTCATGGCCAAAAAGCACGTTGTCTCACCCGGCTTCGTGTCCGACAGAGCTAGTATCAGTGATGAGCAGTTAGACGCTAGTCTTCACGAACAAAGTCTAGTTCTCACTCACAGAAACACCGCTGCACCGTTCCAAACTGATAGGCGTGTAAAAAAAATCGAAAAGTGCTTCGGAAAATCGAGTTTTGTGAAAAAACCACTGCATAAATCAATTATAAATAAAGTTTATTGAACTCTTCGATAACAGCTTTGTCAGTACGGAGTTGGATTTGAAGATTTTAGAGTTTTTTATTACATATTTACACCCAAAGTTACGTTAAAAATAGCAAGAAAACCGAAACTTTCTTGGCGTTTTAATTTACTATTCTGTTTCCGTACAGACAAAATAACATGTTTAACTTTGGATGCACAATGTCAAACAGTGGAGTAACACTCTCCCGAAATTTGTATGGAATAAATATCGACTAGTGGCACCTAAGGTTTGGAATCGAGTTTATCTTTATAGGAATAACAAACGTAAGAACCACAATCATCTATGTGCACCATTGAGTTTGTTTACAATGCATTCCGTAATCTCAAGTAGGCCCAATCTTAAAAATGGTTAAAAAATGCTAGTTAAAAATGGGATAGGAATTTGAAATAAATGACAAAATATCGTAAAAACCTGCCTTTCCATAAATTCTATCATCAAACTAAATTGCTCAGGACACGAACGAAGTCTAGATTCCATCTAAAATTGAAAAAAATATATGTATCAACTCATCGCAATGAAAACAATTTTTTCTAATAACAATATTAATATTCAATGTTTTGAAAGACAATAACTAGATCACAATTCTTACATTAACTTGAATTATTATTTAAAGCTGTTCACTTACTTTCTTTGTAATAAAACACTCTTTTACTTTCAACACACACAACACTTGAATGATTGAATCATTGAATTTGTTAACTTCGACTTCCTCTTTAGTTACCTACTTTATTCTTTGGCTAACGCGCGATTGCGTTTGACAATGACAGGGGAGAATATGAAACGCAATGTCACTGTGACACTTGCTACACACTATTCCATAGACTAATTATAGAGTGTTTCGGGTAACGCTGCGGAATCCAGGGCGTTCTGCGTTTCATGTTTGTCTACCATTTTCAACACGGTAACGTAAAGTCCTTAGCGTGAGCGAAAAACGCGTGCACGGAACCCACTTGAAATTAAGTCAAAGAATGACGTCATGAAAGAAATAGAGATGTGTACCTCTTAGTGGTTTGTCTCTTTGATACTTATAATTTATACTGGTTTTTCTTACTAGGGATACTGTGACATAAAACAAATATGGAAATATTTAATCAGTTTTTATTTATATTCGTAAAATTATGAATTAAACATAACGCGTATAAATCTCATTCATCGATATGACGATACCTCAAACTCAAACTCAAAGCATTTATTTCAATTAAACCTTGTACAGGCACTTTTGAATTGTCAAAATTAAATAGTCTGTCAGTAAGTCCGAAAGTTGAAGCTAATGGCGCATCCACACATGCCGCCGGCTTGTGCCGCCGGGTTTGCCGCCGGCTTTCAGGCTGCCTTGCGGCTGAATTTGCCCATTCCAAAACATAGGTCTCTATGGAGAAGAACGGGCAAGAAACTCCATGGACACTCTTTTAAATCAAGATATTACAAAATCCTTGGTCCTACATTATTCTTGTTGCTTCTACATGTGAGAACAATGTAAAAAAAGAACAAATGAAGAAACAATTCAAAATATAAGATTAAAAATAAGCATTGGCAGTTAAGAGATGACCAGTCTCAACCGACGGCGCCCGTTCACAAACATGACGCGTGGATCAGCACCATCCAGCTCAACCAGTTTGTAGGGAACCGAATGATCCAACACACGCGCCACCATCGGTGAGACATTTAAGTGAGCATGACACGTTCTCAATTGCCATGCTCTTTCAAGTCAACATCAAAAAAAATATAATAAACGGAAACATGGTTCTTACATTTACACAATTTAAAAAATGCTTCTAAATTATACAAAACTATAGTTTGCAATTTATATAAGAGGTTAATAGAATTGTACTAGGTACCAAACAGGAAGTTTAATTTTGACGTATTCAAACATTAAAAGTACCTAGATTGAATAAAATAAAAAAGTTATGTTCGTAATGTCAGAAACACTAAAAAAGTAAAAGGGAAGCACCTCTTCCAAATATTGAAATTTTAACTAGTGAGCCCAAGTGCCTGTGGAGCAGGACCAGCATTAAGCCAAGCATTTTTGTCTACGATATAATCATCCAACTTTTAATATGCTTGACTACATAGTGTGCGTTTAATGCATGTTTTAAATTTCTTCTCATTTAATTGAAGAATATCGAGTAGTATTTTATTATAACATTCTACACAGTAACCCATAAAAGAAGTTTTTACTTTAGACAATCTGAAACGCGGTTGATCTAATTTATCCCTATTTCTAGTGTAAAAATTATGCCTGTCATTTATCTTACTAAAAAGATGCAGATTTTTTCGAACGTATATAATGTTTTCATATATATATTGACAAGGAACCGTCATGATGTTAATTTTTTTAAACAGTTCCCGTAGAGATTCGCGTCTTCTGAGCTTGTAGATGGCTCTGACAGCCCTCTTTTGCAGAATGAAGATAGAATCAATATCTGCAGCCCGTCCCCACAACAAAATACCGTAAGACATGATGCTATGAAAATAACTAAAATAGACCAGTCTCGCGGTATCCACGTCTGTTAATTGGCGAATTTTCCAAACAGCGTAAGCGGCTCAAAGAGTAAAGTAACTATAGAGGCAAAGAGTAGCAACTCTGTGGTAAAATTTGCTTCTATGGAAAGTGCTGCCACCTCGAGTTTGGAAGGTGAACTAAAACTATACACCTACCTATATATACAAATATACACCTATCTATAGATATACAATGCATAATATCTCGTATATTCTCTCGTATATTGACTCGCTACTCATAGTAATGTGCATACTTACTTACTATGAGTAGCAACAAAATTTAACAAAACAAATAACAGTAACAAGTGACAACTAAAACAGAAATAACTGAGATAAACTCGGAATTACGGGAAGCGCATCAAAGTCGGGAAAGCCGGAATTGACAATGGCGGATGCCTGCAGTGTTGCCAACAGATAAACTGGCTCTCCACCAGATTCAACTTCGAAAACCACCAGAAAACCACTAATAAAAATCGGCCCTACTACAAAATTCGCTAAAATTTCCACTAAATAAATTTTTGGTTTTTGTGAAAGGAAACAGTAATTAAAGTAGTTATATTAGTAAAAAAAACTCTTTATTATCACGTAATGAAATATTTAAAATCAATAAATCACCATAAAATATTATTAGTAAATCAACAAGTCAAGGTGAGGAACATAAACATTATTCAATAAGAAGAACACCTAGGATAAAAAAATGATATTCTAAAATTTGTCTTCCGATGAATTTTTGTCTGCACTATCATCGGTTTCACATTTATATGATTCTTGGGTACTGATTTGTTATAGAACTTTTATTAGAATTTACCTACACAGTAAAAGTAAATATTTCTGAAAATTAAATGAAGTAAAAATAATATATTTCGTAATGTTTTAGTGGCTTAGTGGTTGAGTGATAGCATTTTCAGTAATTGAAACTGAATTCTACTAAACCACTAGAAAAACCACCAGCTACTAAAAGCAATATTTCGCCACTAAAAGGGGGGTCGAAACAATCAGTGTTAGTGGAAAATTCAATAAGTTGGTAACACTGGATGGCCGGCGACAATGACGTTTGTTTGATAAACAAGACAAGATGGCTGCCAAGTTTTTTTAACCCGTCAAACTCCAGATGTCGCTGTCGTCTGTGGAAATGATGACAGTGTTAAGTGTGCCCCCCCTGAAGCGGCTGAACTTAGCCGCCCTGCAAGTGATGTTAAGTGCGGACCCCACTTTGAGTCAAGCGTGATCCCCAGGAAACCGTATTTTCGACGAATTCAAGTATCTAATTGTTCAATACAACATGACATTCACTACTTCTAACATTCGGTAAAGCGAATCTAATGCATTTAGTTTTTTTCTCATTTAATACCAAATTATTTACAGTAAACCAATTATGAACCATAAGCATAGCGTTATTTACGTTGTCAAGCTCCCGTGCACGTCTGCTTACTTTAAAAATCAGTGATGTGTCATCAGCAAATAACACCATTTGTGGTCGGTTTTTCAGTCACAATCAGCCTATAATGTTCCCACTGCTGGGACACAGGCCTCCTCTCGGTGAGAGGGAGTGGGCCGTAATCCACCACGCGGGCCCAGTGCGGATTGGCAGATGTCACATGTCTTCGAATTTTTGGTTCTAGGACATGCCGGTTTCCTCACGATGTTTTCCTTCACCGTTTTGAGAGCAGTGGTGATGAAATAATTTACACAAAGTAAAGCGCCTGTCTGGGTTCGAACCTACGGCCTACAACTCGTAAGTCGCGGCCGTTACCACTTGGCCACCACTGCTCTTGTTTTTCAGTAAATGAGGTAAATCATTTATACAATACTAAAAATAGGAATGGCCCAATATTGAGCCCTGCGAGTACTCCCATTTTGACATTTAAGCCCGATGAATTCACACCGTTAATTTTAACTTGCTGAAATCTATTATTTAAATATGATTTTATTAAGCTAAGAGCAAGTGTACCTAGTCCGTAATGCTCAAGTTTCAAGAGCAGTGTTTCGTAATTCACGCAATCAAATGCCTTGGATAGGTCGCAAAAAATGCCAATTGCATCTTGTGCCTCTTCCCATGCGTTAAATATGTGTTTTAATAAGGTGACACCGGCGCACAGTATGATAAATGCCCCAAAAAACGGACATCCCTTTTTTATTCTATTAATCGAAAGTATGAACTATTTTGAATGCGAGAGTAGAACTCCCGGATCTTAAGTATACTTTAAAACAGAGTTATAATTTTTATGAGATTTTTTTGGATTTCCAGAAAAACGCAAAAATAAACGATGTGATGAAAATATTTGAACATTTGTTTTTGAAGTTCATTGACATTTTATGCAAGGTATTATATAGGCGAAACAGAAAAGATTTCACTATAATAGAAAAATAAATATGCCTGATTTTATCTTTATTCCTTTTTATTTTTTTCCTCGGACATCTTTTGTCAGTAGCACCTAATATTTATCTTAAAATATTCTTTAGATCTGTACTATTAACTGTAAAAAAAATCAGATGCAAATCTATCAGGAAATCGAAGATATGATGATTCTATGGTTTTCAAATTTTTCTCTGATAATAGGGTTGTCACTCTCAGAACACAAAAAATACAATAAATACTTTCTGTTGAGACTATAACCTGATGAGGGTGGACCACTTTCCTATACCACATTTACCCCTTCATCAAAAAAATATAAATTATGTAAATCTATAAAAAATATTTTTAAATCAAACGGTTTTATATTAAACGATCAAATATACACGTGAAACAAAATAAACTTTACAAAGTATACCTACAAACAGCCACTAAGGGCAATTTTTGAACTTCACAATATTATTTTACGCCAAGAAAACTTTATAAGCCATTAAATTTCCTATGGGTACCTCTATACCTACTGTTTATACTTAATGAGTAATAAGAAGAATAAAAAAATTAAAATATTTTTGCTTTCAGTTTTTTGATTTATGAAAACCCTAGCAACAAAAAATCTAAACTCGAAAAATCCGAATTCCTTCGTGTTAAGCATCTGATATTTTACAGGCAGGTTATCATAACACTAAACAATAATGTGTGTGAAAATAAAATGCTACTACCTTATAGAACCTGCGCAAACAAATAATTTCAAAATTACAGAAAAAATTACGTAGCTTGCTTTATATAACATCTAAAAAAAATTTTGTTTCTAAAAATAGCAGATAATTGGCTTTATCACATACTATAATTAAAACATAAAAACGTTGCTTACGTAATAAGATAATACAATTCTTTTGATTTCTATGGATAACCAGAATAAAATATTGAAAAAAATATAGCTCTGGTTCTAAGCTGAATTGGTTTCTGGGAGTTCTACTCTAGCATTCAAAACAGTGTATACTATCGATTAGAAGAATAAAAAAGCGATGTCCGTTTTTCGAGGCATTTATCATACTGTGCGGCGTCGCCGTCGGTTGTACAACGTCCTTTGGTGAAACCATACTGTTGATCGTGTAGGATGTTATTACGATTGAAATGATTGAGCATTTGATTTAACATTACTTTCTCAAACACCTTGCTAAATTCTAGTCCATAATTATTAGTGTCCTTGCTGTCCCCAGATTTGAAAAGTGGAATAACTTTACTGAACTTCATTAATTGATCCTTGATCAACACACAAATTAAATATTAAAGCTAAATAGGGTGCAATTGTCTCCATAATGAATTGACAAACTTTAGTAGGCATGCCCCACAGATCTTCGGTAATTTTGATCTTAAGTTGCTTAAATGCCTTTATAATGACTATGTGGTTTATATGTTTAAATTTAAATTCCACAGGACAGGCTGAGACATTCGCTCTTAATAATTCAATAGCTAGTGCGGGCGAGGAATTTAAAGTTTCTGTAGTTTTAACTCAGACCAATAAAAAAGTAAGTTTTAATTGGGATATTGGTAAAGAAAGTTGCAAATTCCTGAGCAACATCGATGTTATCGCTAATGGGACCGCGGGAAGTGTCCAGTGTGTAATCAGTATTGTTTTTTGTTCCTGTTCGTTTCATTGTTTATAATTTTCCAAACTGTTTTTATTTTATTGTCTGCTGATTTAACCATGGTTCCCTATCCATTTGCATAAAATTTTAAGACCTAATATAACTTAGCATAATTTTGTTTGGCACAATTATATTTTCGCATAATATAATTACGCATAACAGCTTACGCATAATTTTTTTAAGCATAATTTCTCTAACCATAATAATGATTAAGCATAATATTCTAAAGCATAAAGTTCTAAAGCATAACTTTTTTAAGCATAATATCCTAAAGCATAAATTTGCCCGAAGAGGATATACCAATTTGTTTCGACGATTAGAAAAAAGCCATATCTCCTGAATCAGGTAATATATGTATAACATATTAATATAATATAACGTATTGAACAATTTTGTGGGTTTTTTTTTCGCTGTAGGAAGCATGAAGCAAGCAAGCATACAGCATGCAAGCACGCATACAGCATGCAAGCAAGCATACAGCATGCAAGCAAGCATGCAGCAAACAAGCAAGCATGCAGCATGCAAGCAAGCATGCAGCATGCAGCATTCAAGCGAGCATGCAACATGCAGCAGGCAGGGTTTCTGTCACGGCTCCGGCGCTGCGGGCCTCCGGCGGCCCCACGCGCCTACGCGATTTTAAATTACACTCTAGGGGTAGGACAAACAAGACTACGTGGAGTCGGTTTTGCAGCAATTCGGTTCTGTCACTAACTTTTGTTGAACAGCATATTAAATTTAATTAATTGTATCCCTAAATATTATTATGCTAATAGTCATTAGGCCTACTAACGTTATGCGAATCAAATTTATGCCAAAACAAATTAGTCTTTAAGATGATTATGCCAACATAAAATGTATGCCTAAAAAAATTATGCCGAAGTATTATTATGCCAAAACAAATTGTGCCAAACTCAAACTCAAACTCAAATCATTTATTTCAATTAAACCTTGTACAGGCACTTTTGAATTGTCAAAATTAAATAGTCTGTCAGTTAGTCAGAAAGTTGAAGCTAGTTGCCCATTCCAAAACGTAGATCTCTATGGAGAAGAACGGGCAAGAAACTCCATGGACACTCTTTTAAATCAAGTTATTACAGAATCCTGGGTACATTATTCTTGTTGCTTCTATATGTGAGAACAATGTAAAAAGAAAAAGACAAATGAAGAAACAATTTAAAATATAAGATTAAAAATAAGCCTTGGCAGTTAAGAGATGACCAGTCTCAACCGACGGCACCCGTTCACGAACATGACGCGTGGATCAGCACCATCCAGCTCAACCACTTTGTAGGGAACCGAATAATCCAACACACGCGCCACCATCGGTGAGACATTTAAGTGAGCATGACACGTTCTCAACTGCCATGCTCTTTCAAGTCAACAACAGAAAAAAAAAATCATAATAAACGGAAACATGGTTCTTACATTTACAATATTTAAAAAAAAAATGCTTCTAAATTATACAAAACTATAGTTTGCAATTTATTTAAGATGATAATATAATTTACTACCAAACAGGAAGAGGTATCTAATATTGCAGTATTCAACAATTAAAACTGGATTGAATAAATTAAAAAAGTTATGTTCGTAATGTCAGAAATATTGAAAAAGAAAAAGGGAAGCACCTCTTCCAAATGTTGAAATTTTAACTAGTGAGCCCAAGTGCCTGTGGAGCAGGACCAGCATTAAGCCAAGCATTTTTATCTACGATATAATCATCCAACTTGTAATATGCTTGTCTACATAGTGTGCGTTTAATGCATGTTTTAAATTTCTTCTCATTTAATTGAAGAATATCGAATGGTATTTTATTATAACATTTTACACAGTAACCCATAAAAGAAGTTTTTACTTTAGACAATCTGAAACGCGGTTGATCTAATTTGTCCCTATTTCTAGTGTTAAAATTATGCCTGTCACTTATCTTACTAAAAAGATGTAGATTTTTTCGAACGTACATAATGTTTTCATATATATATTGACAAGGAACCGTCATGATGTTAATTTCTTTAAACAGTTCTCGTAGAGAATCGCGTCTGCTGAGCTTGTAGATGGCTCTGACAGCCCTCTTTTGCAGAATGAAGATAGAATCAATATCTGCAGCCCGTCCCCACAACAAAATACCGTAAGACATGATGCTATGAAAGTAACTAAAATAGACCAGTCTCGCGGTATCCACGTCTGTTAATTGGCGAATTTTCCAAACAGCGTAAGCGGCTGAACTTAGCCGCCCTGCAAGTGATGTTAAGTGCGGACCCCACTGTAGCTTTGAGTCAAGCGCGATCCCCAGAAAAACCGTATTTTCGACGAATTCAAGTGTCTCCCTATTCAATACAACATGACATTCATTACTTCTAACATTCGGTAAAGCGAATCTAATGCATTTAGTTTTTTTCTCATTTAATACCAAATTATTCACAGTAAACCAATTATGGACCACATGCATAGCGTTATTTACGTCGTCAAGCTCTTGTGCACGTCTGCTTACTTTAAAAATCAGTGATGTGTCATCAGCAAATAACACCATTTGTGGTTGGTTTTTCAGTAAATGAGGTAAATCATTTATATATACTAAAAATAGGAATGGCCCCAATATTGAGCCCTGCGGTACTCCCATTTTGACTTTTAAGCCCGATGAATTCACACCGTTAATTTGAACTTGCTGAAATCTATCATTTAAATATGATTCTATTAAGCTAAGAGCAAGTTTACCTAGTCCGTAATGCTCAAGTTTCAAGAGCAGTGTTTCGTAATTCACGCAATCAAATGCCTTGGATAGGTCACAAAAAATGCCTATAGCATCTTGTGCCTCTTCCCATGCGTTAAAGATGTGTTTTAATAAGGTGACACCGGCGTCGGTTGTACAACGTCCTTTGGTGAAACCATACTGTTGATCGTGTAAGATGTTATTACGATTAAAATGATTGAGCATTTGATTTAACATTACTTTTTCGAACACCTTGCTAAAAACCGGCAAAACCGATACGGGTCTATAATTATTAGTGTCTTTGCTGTCCCCAGATTTGAAAAGTGGAATAACTTTACTGAACTTCATTAAATCCGGGAAAACCCCTTGATCTACACACAAATTAAATATTAAAGCTAAATAGGGTGCAATTGTCTCAATAAAGGATTGACAAACTTTAGTGGACATGCCCCACAGATCTTCGGTAATTTTGATCTTAAGTTGCTTAAATGCCTTTATAATGACTATGGGGTTTATATGTTTAAATTTAAATTCCACAGGACAGGCTGAGACATTCGCTCTTAATAATTCAATAGCTAGTGCGGGCGAGGAATTTAAAGTTTCTGTAGTTTTAATTGGGACATTGGTAAAGAAAGTTGCAAATTCCTGAGCAACATCGATGTTATCGCTAATGAGACCGCGGGAAGTGTCCAGTGTGTAATCAGTATTATGTTTTTTGTTCCTGTTCGTTTCATTGTTTATAATTTTCCAAACTGTCTTTATTTTATTGTCTGCGGATTTAACTTTGTTACTAATGAAAGAAGCTTTAGCTGCTTTGCAGATATTTTTAAAAATTTTAGAATAAGTAGCAACATACTTATTAAAAGTATCCGTGTTTATATACGGCTTAAGGCCATACAGTTCAAATAATCTTTCCCTACTTTTCCTGATTCCTTTAGTTGCCCAGTCACTGAATAAAAACTTAGGGCAAATAGTTTTAGATTTCTTCTTAAAGGAATTATTGAACTCTGTTTGCACTAATGAAAAAAATTCTTTATACAAAATATTACCATTCGTCATACTTAGGCCCTGAGCATTTAACTTGCTAATTAAAGTGTTATTAAACTTATTCAAATTACCCGATGTTATTGGTCTAGTTTGAATCTGCACTTTTTGTATCGGTGTGTTGCACTCAAAAGACACGGTTTGACCACTGTGATCCGAAGGGAGATAATTTACAATGGCTTTATCTAAATATTCACAGCAACAAAAAACATTATCAATACATGTAGCAGTAGCCGTAGTTATTCGCGTTGGTTCCAAAAATACATTTGACAGATTGAATGATTTGAAGAGGCTTAACAATCTACTGCTATTTGAGTTATTTTCCAAAATATTAACATTAAAGTCACCACAAATAATTACTGATTTATTACCAGTTGCAAGTTTTCCTAAGACATCTTCCATTACTGACTCAAATATAGAGTAGTTTTGATAGTTTGGAGGTCTGTAAACGCACACTATAAAATGCTTATCTAGCTCAACACAGGACAGTTCGATGCTATGTTCCACCGATAGTTCCACTATGTCTTTACGAGTCTTGTATTTTACACGATTTTTAATTAATATTAATGATCCACCACGCAGCATGGATTTTCGGTTAAAGCAACTGCCTACACTATAGTTCTCATAATTAATCATCATTTCATAATCTTTCAACCAATGTTCAGTAATACAAATAATATCAAACATTGTTTTTTCTAAAAACAATTCAATTTCTAATATTTTGGAAGAAAAACCTTGAATGTTTTGATGAAACTATTTCAAGGAATTCTGCTTAGCCCCTTTTTTACAATTTACTAATTGAGTGCTAGAAGATACCTTGTTGTAGGTGAGATTAATAATATTATTATTGGTACCTTCTGTTGTCTTACTGACTAGTTTAAATTATTGTGGCTGACCACCTTATTATTAGTATTATTACTAATTTTTGTGGTGCTAATTACATCCGACTTCGACATACTACTTATGTCTGAGTTAATAATAAAAGCTAATAGCCATGCTATTTGACGTCTAAAACTAATAGGCAGATACGCTGTACCCCTAGTCGATTTTAAATACTCAACAAAAGTGTTGGTGTCAAAAAATATAAGTTTGTCACTATAGTGATTAACTAATAAATGCATATGATTATTTAACATATGTATATAATGATTTTGCCTACTTGATAAGTGCTCAAAGTATGGGAAAGCACATAATATTATTTTTTGACAATTAATCTTTAGGATTTCAGTGACACTCTCAGTGATGTCATCTATTTTTACATTCCCACTATTACCTACAAATACAGAAATAATGGCATTTGGATTATATTTATTGCAACTTATTGATGACATTATTTCTTTGTAGGATTTCCTAGGCATACAGTAATTAACAGCTGATTGACTCAGGTTGTTACTCAATAATTTACCTAACCCTCTCCCTAAACTATCTGAAAACATAACAGAACAAGAACTGACATTACTAGAAGAAGTGACAGCATAAGTCTCTGTCTGTGATACTTGAGATGAACCTTGTACAACATGTGGTGTATCTTGATTGAGGGGGATACATTCCTGAGCTCCTCCAGACTGGGACGGGTCCTCCGTTGCCTCAGGTTGGATAGCCTCAAGGTTTGATTCCCTTTGACAAGAACATTGATGTGTGCTCAGAGTCATCGGGTCCCCTCTACCTGCCTCCTTGTTACACATTTCCACCAACTCGTTTGCAGCAAGGATGTGTTCCTTTATTTGTTTCTGAGAGCTCACATACTTATTATAATGTAAATGTAGGGACTCTTCAAGTACCTCAATTTCAGACTGTAATCGCTGAGTGTCAATATGATAAATGTTTTTACTATCTTCTAATTTGATTTCATAGTTTTTTAATTTATTTATTAGAAAAACACGTTCCTTCCTTAGTTTAATATTATTGGAATTGTGTTTTTGTTGTTTCCTAAACTTATTGCATCTATTTATAATTTTATTTAGTTTTGCATATTTTTTTATTTTATTTTTACTTACTTTATAACTATTATTATTATATTTCGATATAGAATCTTCAGTAAGGTCTATTGTTATTAAGGAATGAGGGTTGCAATTTGTATTAAATAATTCAGTATACAAGTTATTACTTTCCCGAGCCTGAGTATGTTCTTTTAGTTTCTGTAACTTAGTAATACGTACATTTGCATGCCAAAATCGTTATGCCGAAGTATATTAGGACAAAGAACATTATGCGAAAAGAAGGGATCCCTTATTAAAAGTATAGGTTCCCTATCCATTTGCATAAAATTTTAAGACCTAATATAACTTAGCATAATTTTGTTTGGCACAATTATATTTTCACATAATATAATTACGCATAACAGCTTACGCATAATTTTTTTAAGCATAATTTCTCTAACCATAATAATGATTAAGCATAATATTCTAAAGCATAAATTTATTAAGCATAAAGTTCTAAAGCATAACTTTTTTAAGCATAATATCCTAAAGCATAAATTTGCCCGAAGAGGATATACCAATTTATTTCGACGATTGGAAAAAAGCCATATCTCCTGAATCAGGTAATATATAATACATTAATATAATATAACGTATTGAACAATTTTGAAGCATGAAGCAAGCAAGCATACAGCATGCAAGCACGCATACAGCATGCAAGCACGCATACAGCATGCAAGCAAGCATGCAGCAAACAAGCAAGCATGCAGCATGCAAGCAATCATGCAGCATGCAAGCAAGCATGCAGCATGCAGCATTCAAGCGAGCATGCAACATGCAGCAGGCAGGGTTTCTGTCACGGCTCCGGCGCTGCGGGCCTCCGGCGGCCCCACGCGTGCTAATCGTCGCAGACGGCTTTCGCTCACCACCTGCTCCTCAGCCCGCGGGCCGCCTCGCCCCTACGCGCCTACGCGATTTTAAATTACACTCTAGGGGTAGGACAAACAAGACTACGTGGAGTCGGTTTTGCAGCAATTCGGTTCTGTCACTAACTTTTGTTGAACAGCATATTAAATTTAATTAATTGTATCCCTAAATATTATTATGCTAATAGTCATTAGGCCTACTAACGTTATGCGAATCAAATTTATGCCAAAACAAATTAGTCTTTAAGATGATTATGCCAACATAAAATGTATGCCTAAAAAAATTATGCCGAAGTATTATTATGCCAAAACAAATTGTGCCAAAATCGTTATGCCGAAGTATATTAGGACAAAGAACATTATGCGAAAAGAAGGGATCCCAAAGTATACAGTTCAAATAATCTTTCCCTAATTTTACTGATTCCTTTAATTGCCCAGTCACTGAATACAAACTTAAGGCAAATAGTTTCAGATTTCTTCTTAAAGGAATTATTGAACTCTGCACTAATGAAAAGAATTCTTCATACAAAATATTAACATTAGTCATACTTAGGCCCTGAGCATTTAACTTGCTAATTAAAGTGTTATTAAACTTATTCAAATTACCCGATGTTATTGGTCTAGTTTGAATCTGCACTTTTTGTATTGGTGTGTTGGACTCAAAAGACACGGTTTGACCACTGTGATCCGAAGGGAGATACCCTCGTTGGACTCAAAAGACACGGTTTGACCACTGTGATCCGAAGGGAGATACCCTCGTTGGACTCAAAAGACACGGTTTGACCACTGTGATCCGAAGGGAGATACCCTCATCAGTAACTGTTTACTGTATATTTCGTTATAGATTTATATCTTGGCGCTTGGCGAGGCATCGTGTTCTGTGTGCGTTGGCGGTGAACAGGTTAATAAACATGCATTTTGTAATTTTTAACCTAATAATTTCTAACAAAGAATACTTACAGGGAAAAAAATAACATTCTTTGGTCTCAATAAAGTTTATTGTATATTATTTAATATTTACAAAATACACAAAATAATATTTACAGCAACTTAATAAAACGTATATGTTGGCATCGATTTACGGTTAACAGAACTTACTATTGAAAATGTGCTCAAAATTACTTTATAAAATATTGTGTCAAGTAACTTATGTAATTTGCAATATATAAAAAATGTATGGGTTATTTTTTTAATAAAATGATACTGTCTAGTATAATTTTATTAAAAATAAGTTCACACGATAGGTATACCTCTGCCTCTAGCCCTGTTGTGTTAAGTTCAAGATGGCAGTTCTAAGTTTACTTCAACTATTCAATTCATTTGCAAATTACATCATTATAATCATACTTTATCTCCTAGAGATAGAGATTACATAGTTCCGCGGTCGTATTAATAACATCTTGCTACAGGTAGCAATTTATACTATGAAGGAGCTTTTTGGTGTTCTATAACTTAAGAAGAACTTAAGAAAGATATTTGCTAATTTCTGCCGAGTAATTTTATCCCCTATACTATTAAATTTAAGGTACATTGCAAAGTTAAATGTGGGCTGATTTTTCAATCGACAGATAATTTTTATTCGTGGAATAAAATTTATGTCTGACAGTTTTTGTATGGAAGAACTGTCAAAAATTCAAAATTATTCCTCCGATAAAATTATCTGGCGTTGGAAAAATCAGCCCTAAGACTTTTAGGTTTGAATAACATATCTAATTGTTCTTCCAGCTTTTCGTATTATCATGTTTACGATTAAATGCTTATTAATTCCTCTTGAACAAGTTATGTAAGACTTCTTTAACATAATTGTCTTCAAACTAAAATAATTTACCGCCGTCGGTCCCTTGATAAAAAAAAACTTATATGTTATTAACCAGCTTTACATTAAGTCTTTCATTTCAGTCTGATAACAATAATTAGTTATTAACTGACCATTTCACTACAAAACTTAACCTATTTCACAGTTTTAGCGTCCGCTTTTTGTTCTACACAGCGCGCAACGCTTTGCCAGAGGATGTGCATCGCTTGAAGCGGCTGACCGCCCAAATTGTTCTTGAATCAATCAGAGTTGATTTCTTCCGCTACTTGTTGCCATTTTGCTACTAAGTTCGACACTGATTTGTGTTTCAATCCCATTGATGCTGATATTTTTACCTGAAACAATAGAATTTTATATTAAGTCATCATCATCTGCCTAGCCTTTTCCCAACTATGTTGGGGTCGGCTTCCAGTCTAACCGGATGCAGCTGAATACCAGTATTTTACATGGAGCGACTGCCTATCTGACCTCTACAACCCAGTTACTGAGTAATACGATACCCCTGGTAAGACTGATTGTCAGACTTTCGGGCTTCTGACTACCCGTAACGACTGTCAAAGATCCACGAATGACAGCCGGGACCAACGGCTTAACGTGCTTTCCGAGGCACGGAGGAGTCACGGTATGTAAAGATGGTCACCCATCCAATTGAATTTATTTCTAACACTAAATATTAAAAACTAGCTTCTGCCTGCGACTTCGTCCGCGTGAATGTCCTTGTTTCCCCGACCCACCCGGTCGCATTGCATCGCCTGGTTGCGCTATCACTTCTTTTTCTTTTTCCTCGGCTCATAGGGCTCCTAGCGTGATGTTAGATAAATATAGCCTAGGTATAGCTTTCCTCAAGAATTGGGCCATCAAATAAAAAATATTTTTTCAAATCCGAATAGTTCCAGAAATTAGCGCCTTCGAACAAATAACCATACTCTTCAGCTTCATTATTAGTATCAAAAGAAAAAAAGGGAGAGATGCGTCAAAGATTTGGCTCACCGTTACTACGAAAATTCTCAAAATTCTCAAAAACAGAACAGATATGGCTATTACAAAACAATCAACAACTACAAAAACAAAACTAATTGTTCAACAAGGCCGCTTATATAATTTTAATAATTAACAAAGAAAAGAGAATTTCCTATTTCAAAGTGTAGTCTCATATAGAGAAAATAATGAGAATAAGAAATGATAAATGATTTTATATGTGCGTGTGGTGTGAGGGCCACTTTGTTAAAACTCTTTGAAAATGTGCTTAGGATTTAGTGAACATTCCCAAAGAATTGTGAAAGTTGGTATCAGATTTTGTGAAAGTCTAATAACCGAGTTATAGACTGTAAAGTTGGGCCCTCAGTTCTCACATAGAGGATTGAGGGCCCACCTGAAACTAATAAACTATGGACACTACAGAAAAAGTCTTTATGCCAAAATCTAAGCTCCAAACAAAATTTGTGAAAACAAGATATTATCTCAAAACACTGTCCTACTTTCTATATCTTCGTACAAAATGGGCCCTCAATTCTCATACACGTAAAAGTTTATTACGCAATTATAATGAAATCATTAACTTACAGCTACTGTTTGAAATCCTATATGCTACTAAATAAATTGTGAAAATTTATAAAAGCAAGAACAGGTCACCACTTTTTGTTGTTTGAAAGTTATCCCTTAGTCCTCCATTTCTTTTGTTTTCGATTTATTACGCTTATCGTATGAAAGATAAGACAAATACAAAATTGTCTCTTTTTGTGTCAAATTTGTGCAACAAATTAGATACCAGAAAGAAATTAAAAGACCCTTTACTATATAAGAAAATCGAGTTTTATTTTTATTCTCTGTATTAGGAAATAGGGTGACCACAATTTCTTTTAGATTGCAGTAAAGATGAGTAAATGTAGACTATAGGTTTTAATAAACTTTCTTCGATTTGTCGCTTATTATCGTCATAGCATTTGTACTCAAGTTTCGTGATAAAAAAAAAAATATTTCGGAAATTGAACGATCACATAGAAAAATACTGTTACCCAAATCATTTTTGCTTGAAAAATCGTTCGTTCTGAAATAACTAATGACAATAATCCAATAATTTATTTATTATTTTTATAAAGGCTTTTGCCCAGCCATGGGACAGTGTAGGCTAAATATAATCCTAACTAATACATATTATAAATGCGAAAGTTAGTTTGTTTGTTAGCTTTTCACGCCTAAACCACTGAACCTTTCATCCCGAAAAAAGTGCTGTTCCCGAGGAAAACAACAATTACGTTATTATGATAATAGATGGAGCCATGTGACTTTTGAATCTCACGCGGACGAAGTCGTGGGCAAAAGCTAGTACCTAATAAAGCAGTGCGATCCTGGATCCCTCTGGATTGAAAGTTATCCCTTAGTCCTCCATTTCTTTTGTTTTCGATTTATTACGCTTATCGTATGAAAGATAAGACAAATACAAAATTGTCTCTTTTTGTGTCAAAATTGTGCAACAAATTAGATACCAGAAAGAAATTAAAAGACCCTTTACTATATAAGAAAATCGAGTTTTATTTTTATTCTCTGTATTAGGAAATAGGGTGACCACAATTTCTTTTAGATTGCAGTAAAGATTAGTAAATGTAGAGTATAGGTTTTAATAAACTTTCTTCGATTTGTCGCTTATTATCGTCATAGCATTTGTACTCAAGTTTCGTGATAAAAAAAAAATATTTCGGAAATTGAACAATCACATAGAAAAATACTGTTACCCAAATCATTTTTGCTTGAAAAATCGTTCGTTCTGAAATAACTAATGACAATAATCTAATAATTTATTTATTATTTTTATAAAGGCTTTTGCCCAGCCATGGGACAATGTAGGCTAAATATAATCCTAACTAATATTATAAATAAAACTAATAACTAGCTAATATTATATTAAAAATATTATTACATGTATTATATAATTATTGTTTACATATATGCACAATAGTTGTAATATTTAGTGTAGTTACTAAACAATAGTTTATGATAGTGCAGCGGAAGCTGTAGGTAATAAAGCATTAAAGCGAGTTTTATGAAACAGTTGTAGTGAAGAATAAAAATAATAATATTTTTTTAATACGCAAACACATCTTCGGTCAAGACACTCGATCATCTTCGGTCAAGATATCAAACATTCAAGGTAAGTTTGTTTTGATACATAATTTTATAAGTTCATAATATTTTACTAAATAGTACTTAGAAAGTCACTCTAAAAATTGTTTAATTCAATTTCACCTATTTATAAATTGTAAAGTTTTTAAAGTGAAATATAATTATTTCATACTCCAGAAAACATCTTTGTTATTGTGCAAGTACCTACTTACCTACGAATAAAAAAAAAACATCCAGGATCGCACTGCTTTATTAGGTACTAGCTTTTGCCCACGACTTCGTCCGCGTGAGATTCAAAAGTCACATGGCTCCATCTATTATCATAATAACGTAATTGTTGTTTTCCTCGGGAACAGCACTTTTTTCGGGATGAAAGGTTCAGTGGTTTAGGCGTGAAAAGCTAACAAACAAACTAACTTTCGCATTTATAATATGTATTAGTTAGGATTATATTTAGCCTACACTGTCCCATTGCTGGGCCTTTGCCTTTATAAAAATAATAAATAAATTATTTGATAATTGTCATTAGTTTTTTCGGAATGAACGATTTTTCAAGCAAAAATGATTTGGGTAACAGTATTTTTATATGTGATTGTTCAATTTCCGAAATATTTTTTTTTATCACGAAACTTGAGTACAAATGCTATGACGATAATAAGCGAAAAATCGAAGAGAGTTTATTAAAACCTATGACTCTACATTTACTAATCTTTACTGCAATCTAAAAGAAATTGTGGTCACCCTATTTCCTAATACAGAGAATAAAAATAAAACTCAATTTACTTATACAAAAAAGGGTCTTTTGATTTCTTTCTGGTATTGCATTTGTTGCACAATTTTTTTCACAAAAAGAGACAATTTTGTATTTGTCTTATCTTTCATACGATAAGCGTAATAAATCGAAAACAAAATAAAATGGAGAACTGAGGGCCCAAATTTTATCAAGGTCATAACTTTTAAACAACAAAAAGTGGTGACCTGTTCTTGCTTTCATAAATTTTCACAATTTATTTAGTAGCATATAGGATTTCAAACAGTAGCTGTAAGTTAATGATTTCATTATAATTGCGTAATAAACTTTTACGTGTATGAGAATTGAGGGCCCATTTTGTACGAAGATATAGAAAGTAGGACAGTGTTTTGAGATAATATCTTGTTTTCACAAATTTTGTTTGGCATTAGCTTAGATTTTGGCATAAAGACTTTTTCTGTAGTGTCCATAGTTTATTAGTCTCAGGTGGGCCCTCAATCGTCTATGTGAGAACTGAGGGCCCAACTTTACAGTCTATAACTCGGTTATTAGACTTTCACAAAATCTGATACCAACTTTCACAATTCTTTGGGAATGTTCACTAAATCCTAAGCACATTTTCAAAGAGTTTTAACAAAGTGGCCCTCACACCACACGCACATTGATTTTATTTCTGTACACACGTCAATCATATTTTAAAGACTAGATGAGATCGGCGTTTCCTAACTGACTACTCTGAGATGAAAGGCCTAAACGAACTCAGAGGTCAGTCTCTTTTAAAGTCTAGACATAATCTTAATCATGAAGACCATGACGCCCAAGGCCATGATGTCTGAAATGATATTAATAATGGTCTTAAAATAATACTATACAGGTAAGTTTTACAAAAAAAGCATTATGTTAGAGAAGAAAACAAATTAATGTAACTCACCTTAGACTTCTTCTTCACAACTTTAACCTCCTTTTCCTTATCTCTGTCCTTGTCTCTATACTTGTCTTTGATCTCGACGGGCTCGGGCGAGGTGGATGGAATGTGAGGATCCGGGATCTGCTTCTCAAGCTCTGCTATGTCGCTGTAGAACGATGCTAGCTCGTCGCCGATCTCTTGTTTGGGTTCAGCCTGTAAGAAAAGACCAGAGCCATAAGAAGCTTAGAAGATAGGATTTTTTTTCAAATAGGATTGTACCAATAGCAATGTGTGAAAAAAGTTGAGTGGAAATTATTACTTATACAGGGTCAAATTAAATTAGCGGAACTATAGGGTATCAAACACGATGAACCAAAAGAATTGATTTCATATTTATTGGGCTTAACGACCGTATGCAGTGTAGTTACTTATTCGAAATATCAGTTTAAAAATCAGTTTTCTTTTGTGTAAACTTCTCAGACGCTGGCTATGACTTTGAAAACAGTTTTTTTTTCAATTCACAAGTATTTCAAGTACACAACCAGCGGACGTTGACCTAAAAAATTATCAATTTTTTTTTGTTTAATTTTAATTTGACCCTGTAAAGTATCGTAACTACTGAAGTATCAATACTTCATAGATCATAGGAACCTAGGAACAGTACATACGTTAGCAGGCAGCGGCGGCAGATCGTCACAGCCGGGCGGCGGGGGGTCGGCCCACGCGGGGGGCGGGGGCGTGTGCGCGCGGGGCCACGCCAGCGGGGGCGCGGGGGGCGCGGGGGGCGCGGGCGGCGGGGAGGGCGCGCGGGGCCACGGCGCGGGCGGGGACGGGGCTGATAGGGGGGGTGGTGTCGGCGGCAGCGGCGGGGCTATCTCCTCCTGGAAAAAAAATAATTAATAATGTAAGTTATATCGTCGCTCGCGTGACTAAAATTCTATCTCATTTTTTAGCTGATTTGAGTTAGGACAATCTACATTTTTCTATTCGTGATTCTTTACGTTTTGTTGCCTTTCAAAATGGTTATTGTTTAGTATTTTCAATACTAAATTGTTTATGTCGGTCTATATTAAATTGTCTATGGCAATCTCTACAAAATTATCTATGTAATCTGTGTAATGAGCCCCTTCCGTTTCGGTCTCCGTACCAGCGTCACGTCTCGCACATTATTCTTAAAAATAATACTTAGTTACCTTTCCTATCTATCTACAACAGTGTATAAAGTGTTTAAGAGTAATCGGTGCTCAATAAATTTTGTGTCAACAACAGTCAGCGTTTCACTCAAGCTCTAACAGTTATATTTTGAGATCCAAATATCAGTTTGTAAGTATCGTAGCAGGTGGCGTTCTGTAATTTGTAACAATCCTATGGGAACCACACTTAGTGGAAACTTGTAAATGACCTTCAAATGGATATTGTTTATAATTAACTGTAAGTTTCCCGAATAAAATAAAGGCGTGAGTTTTATATATATTTTTTATTATTTATGTACACACTGTACTGTAATGTGGCAGAATTTAGTCATTTTAAATATATCCCTCAGATATCTTTGCATTTGTTGTGACTATTATAGACAAAAACAGTCTTTATAAGTCACACATGGTCGCATCTGTTTTTCCTCTTACTGCTTAATTGACATGCCCGAGTTCAAGCGTTTTCGCAGTTCAAAGATATAGGCGTAATTAATTAATGCAGACTAATAATTTAACTCATTTTTATATTAAGAGCGTTTACGCCGTACGGCATTTCATACAAACTTTCAAGCCCTTATTTTTCGAAATGAATGAACTGATTTTAATGAAACTTCATACGCATAAGCAGGATACAAAGGTCTAAAAAGTTAGTACAGAACATTTCCGAAAAATAGTGTTATAGCCAAATTAGACCGATTTTAAATTTTCTATAGAATCAGAGATTTCCAGTTTATCTTTTTAGGGTTCCGTAGTTCTGTTCTGTCTGTCTAAGAGCTAAGAGACCGTTAGTACTAGAAAGCTGTAATTTTGTAGGAGTGCGTATATCAATTACGCCGACAAAGTAATAAAATAAAATTTTGGAAAATATATTTTTTTAGGGTAGCTCCCCTACATGTGAAGTGGGGATGAATATTTTTTTCGTCGTCTACCCCATCGTGTGGGGTATCGTTGAATAGGTCTTCTAAAATTACTTGGGGGTTGCTAAAATTATTTTTCGATTTAATACTCCATTTATGAAATATTAAACGTTAAAGTGCAAATTTTTGTTCCAATAGGGCGTCCCCCCCCCCCCCTCTAAAACTTAAACTGCTGGCTTGAAAAATCTGGAAAAATTCACGATGATCACTATCATCGTGAATTTTCCCAGATTTTTCAAGCCAGCAGTTTTCATTTCACGAACTTTAAAGGAAACTATAGCGGTTAAGATAACTTTATTAGTTTAGCGGTAATAGTCGTTGAACTTGGGTGTTGGATAATTTTGTACCAAATACAAAATCCTTAGCATTAATTCTTTAAAGTGACTAAGTTGAAGAAGTTGCTTGTTTATAACGGGTAAAGACTTGCATTGAAAAACAAAATATTTTTTTTTTTTATATTCAGAATAAAGAACAACAGAATCGTACTACATTGTGATAACGGGCTACTACGGAACCCTACACTGTGCGTGGCCCGACCCGCACTTGGCCGGTTTTTAAATAAGACATTTCGAAATGTTCTCTACTAACTTTTTAGACCTTTGTATCCTGCTTATGCGTATGAATTAAGTTTCATTAAAATCGGTTCATTCATTTCGAAAAATAAGGGCTTGAAAGTTTGTACGAAATGTCGTACGGCGTAAACGCTCTTAAGCTTCCTGCCAGCCAGAAAAGCAGAGTGGATGACAAGAATGGAGCATGTTAGACTATAAAAAAAATCTAGAGAACCCAGAAGACGGTTCATATAATTTTTTTAGGAGAAAATATAACATGTAGAGATAAATACTTAAATCTATCAAACATTTCTTATATTTTGACAGGGACTCACACTCACAGATGTCTAAATTCGTAGTGTTAGCTAACAAAGTAACAACCTACAAAGTCTTGGCACAGCGGTGTGATGACCAAGGTTAGTTATTGAGTTAGTAGTAGGAAGTACCGGTTACCTTAGGCTCAATCCCCGGATGCGGCGGCGTGGTACATATCTCCATGTCGGTGTGCGTGGTGGCGGGGTATTCCCATTGGACCAGCCCGTCCGCCTCGCGCCTGTAGCAGTACCGGCCCTCAGACCTGTGGTGCACAAACGAGGCAGTAGAGGTATGGGCAGTGAAGAGAGGTAGTGGCCCGGTAAATTTAGATGGAGTGGTGGGCTTAAGTCTTTTAAATATTTGAGCGATTTTTTAAAGTAAGAAGTGAGGTTTATGATTGGAAAAAAATTGCCTAGGCGAGAAATTTAAAACATCGTGGAGAGCGGAAACAAATATGTTTCTAACTATTTAATTTATATTGGTACATGAATTCCAGACGACATTGCCTAGAAAGACAAAAAAATTATCTACAGTCCAACAAGCATCTGATTATACAGACAAAAATAAGTACCAATAAGTTTTTTAGTGTGCAAAATATTTTTTTAAGAGAAAAAAGCGTCATCAAAATCAAAATTGGGCACTTATGAAACCTCAGAAGCTAGGTGCACGGTTCCAATTGGTCGTTTCCTATGGAGAAGAACCGGCAAGAAACTCCAGAGTGACAAAAGACTCGGCACACAAATTTTGTTTAAAACTAGTCTCAGTAGTGACTGTATAGATACAGTTGTGGGACGACAGACTATACTAGTCCAAAATCAGAGTGCTTCATAAAATATTATGATTGTAAACCAAAAGTTAGCCAAATTTTGAACATGGAAAGTGAAGTGGTTCAGAAAGTATTGTGGTTTATACGGCTCTAAAAGTCATAAACTCGAATGTCTCAAAATTGCCATGAAATCTGCAAAACTTAAGATCACCACAACACCATCTAAAAGTATTGGGGCAAACTTATCTAATGACAAAAAACCGTATACTTTAACCCGTGCTCCGGATCTGTGTCCGCCGGAAAAAAACAAAAAAAAAATTATAACATTCCAAAAAGGCGGACACAAGGAATCCTCAAAATCCTTTACACGGCGGTCTCGCCAGCCAGCGTTCTGGAAGAGACCAAAGCGTATTATTCTTGAATTACGTAAAAATATCAGCAAAGAGTTTTGTTATCTTACCAACTCCTTGGAAGATGCGATGGCTCCATTGTGCAGGCGCCGGCAGTCTTCTGTCTTCTTCACACTTATAGCTAAGATGTTGCGTCTTTTTTTATTACAATTTTCGGGATTATAAAGTATTAAAGAAACTCGATTTGTTATGAAGTTTTTATTCTTACTTTATTATCGCAGGTGTATACAGCTGATGTAGTAAATTAAATACATTTTTGATAGTAGTATTAAATATTGTGAGAAATTTTAGCTTACTCTCTTACCTTGAAATTACAATAATAATAAATCATCAATATTTTGTGAATAATATTTTATACAATCAGCAAAAAATATTGAGAAACCTTCGCAGTTTACAGTTGGATTAGGTCAAAAATACATTCGTGAGGAAGAAAACTTTCTGCAAATAAAATTTCAAGGAATATACAGAGTTCAGGGTCATTGTCAGTCATTTCGTTAGTAGATAGTAAACACGCATTAACTGTGTCCTTATACTATAGTTCAATACTTAAACCCACTGCGGGTGCAAGTATTTCACTCATCAGGATGGGAATTGTCCAGTCCCACAGAATGAACACTGTTTAGTCTGACCTGACTTGACCGAGATGACCCGATCAAGTCAAGTCAGACCAAAACGAACATTAGTCCGGGGTATTCGTTGGAATAAAGCACAATTTTATAAATTAATAGGATCCCAACTGTCACCTTAAACCGCCATATTTCACGGCGAAATATAACTGGAAATCTTTGAAATAATGAAAGTCTTTGATTATTAATTGAAGCCGATATTTCGCCGCGAAATATTCGACTCATCCGATCCTTTAGAAATCTTTCAGATTTTTAGACCAAAATAGGTCTTATTTCATATTCTAAATTATGTTCAAGCCCTCAGTTTTAGTCTCATTTGACCAAAACTCAAAGCTAGAAGGTACACGAATTCATAAACAACATAAACCAAAGGTTGAATGTCCATAAAGTTCATTTTGTCCGTAAAGATCGCACCATAAAGAACACTAAAGTTCCGAAAGTCCAAAAAACTGCACTATAAATAGCGCAGTTTTAAAAGAGGTCGTTGGATGAACAAGGGTTTATTAGAAACGAAAAATAGTTTTCTAATTATTGTACTAGACAGTTGAGGTAAGTATGCGTTTACGCCTACTAACCTCCCAACAATAAGTGACAGCAAAAAATATGTTTTACTTCAAATAACGTCATGCGAATAATGTGTCAAAGTCAGAAATTCAGCTACGCTACGCCAAATAGTTACTATAACGCTACAAAGTTATTTTGTCGTGTGACCAAAATAAGATTTGACGCTCCCATCTTCTTTTTTTTTTAGAAATGTTTACTAACAGCGCGCGATTATTGTAGCAGTTTAACAAAAGTTTACTCTTCGAAAATGTTTCCTAAATAGTTTAACCTTGCGTCGTCTTCAGCAAATTTTCACTCGAAGTCAACGCCAAATCATTTCTTTCAATTAAGCAGATAAATGCACATCATATGAATGCCAAAGTTTACAAGAAAATAGAATCGACTCTCAGCCTCGGCCGCGGCGCCCTTGTTCAACCAGAGCCCAGGTATCGCGCGAGTGCCGGCGCTGCGGTGGCGCGAGTAGTACCTCTGGAAGGCGGTGCTCCAGCCGGGCGGCGCCGCGCGCGCCTCGTGCGCCGCCAGCGAGCGCGCCGCCGCCTCGGCCCAGCGCCGCCAGTAGCGCGGCGACACGGCGCCCGCGCGGAACGCCGACACCAGCGTCTGCGCACGTGATACGAGGTGTTAGGCGTCACACACGTAAGGGAATGTCCTAGGCCCTGACTAAATTATCGATATTTTATCGAGATAAAGTTTGTATTTGATATTATGCACAGATAGAAATAGATCTAGATAACGCAAGTATCACGATCAGTATGAAAACCAAGCGTGCCAAGTTTTGACTACCTTTTTATTTTTGTTTTCGGGGGAAACCTGCATAAGGCACCTGGACGTCGAGGAAAAAGACCAGGTAGTGTGGAATTCTTAGCTCACTAAAGCCACCCTGGTGATCACCATCAGCATATGGTGGGGGGCCCGTTACCTCTTAATAGACCAATCCGGAACCCCCTCAGTGCAACGCCTGTTAGGGCACGTCTCTGGGGAGACTATAAAGGGGTCTCCCCTGAGCCTCACTATGCACGCACGTGATCACAGTGCCACCGTATTCCCTGGAATCACTTGGTGAGCAATCAGAGTCCCCACTCCTAGCGCCCGTGATTCCAAAGTCCCGCCTGCATTCAATGATGCAGGTGGGGTTTCGGCGTGTTAGGCATCGAGGCGGTTGCCTCCTCAACGCCTTCTTCTCCGAGCGGGATTAACTCTCTCACGATCCCGTTTGACAGCCTCCTTCTGGACCATCACGGTCTCACAGGAGACAAGTTCCCTCCAGTTTTCTGTCTCCGTCAGCATAGCCCTCACTAATGCTGGCAGAGACAGATCTCGCCCAATCCTGGCGACCAAAACCTGCCGCTCGGAGGCCCACGCAGGGCACTCCTCGAGCGAGTCTTGATCGCTTCCACAATGGTGGCAACTTGCCGTGGCCTCACGCCCAATCCTGCTCAGATACTCACCGAAGCATCCGTGCCCGATCAGCAACTGAGTGAGCCTGTAGGAGATGCGCTCCCCTCTTTTTAGCCAGGCTTCGAAGTACGGCTCAACGGCTTCGACAACGCGTTTGCGCGAAAACTGCGGCTGCTGTAACCGCTCACGTCACCGCTCGAACGCGTGTCGCCATTCCAGCCGCCTGAGCCTAACAATAGCTATTCCTGGCACGCTATCGCCACTTTGACGCACGGCGCGAATCCGGTTATAGACTCTACCGTCCATATGCGTCAAGATGACCAGCGGCGGAAAGCGTGCCAAGAGAGTTGCCGCCTCAAAAGATACCGTTCGGTATCCACGTGCGATACGTATAGCCTTTTTCCGCTGCAAGCTGTTGATTTTATTCCTGTAGCGTCGGACGCCTGACAGTCTGTTAGACCAAACAGGCGCCCCGTAAAGGACCATCGATCGCACGACGCCTGTGTAGAGACGGCGAACTTCTTCCCTTGGTCCCCCGAGATTGGGCAGTATTCTGTGCAAAGCACTCACTGCCCTACCGAGGCGGGGGACCAGGCCCTCGAAATGCTCTTCGAAGCCCCACCGACCATCTAGGGTTAGGCCAAGATACTTAATGTATCGACCCGCCTGGACTTGCGCATCTCCAACAGTCACTGACGAGCTGGGTGGCTCTCTGGTCCTTGGCAGTTTATGGAACCATAGCGCTTCAGTTTTATGAGGCGCTATCTCCAAACCCAGCTCGCGGATTGACGCCACGACTCTTGCCACCCCGAGCTCAGAAAGCTGAACGGTCTCGCTGAAAGTGTCCCCGCCGGCCAACACCGAAGTGTCGTCTGCGTAGTAAACGATATTAACGCCAGCGGGGAAGTTTTGACTACCTACTATGACATAACAAGCAATATTTAGTGATGGGAAAATTAAAGCGATTTAAAGACGCCGCCGCGTGCGGCACCCGTCTCGCCCCACCCCACTGCCCTAGCGCCAGCGCTCACTCTCCCCCAGCCAGCAGTACACAGGACTGAGCACGAAAGTGGCGGCTTACGATTTTTGTACGTAAGCTGGTGCGATTTTTGGCACGCGAAGTAGTTGCTCTTACGTTATCTAGATAAATCTATATCTGTGCTTACATGTCTACAACTTTTCAATAGTACAGTACCCCGCTATATATGACACATGGAGTTTCGAAAAAGTTTAGCGTAAGTTAAGTTTAGTTTAGCGTTTTTTGTGTCTTTATGTTTAAAAAGAATTGTATCTAAGCTGAACGTATGCATACTACGGTCTTACACACACCATTTCGGAACTTTAATAATCCATCATTAACCTAGCAAAACCTTAGCCACTTTGTAACACATTTTTACATCTACTAGAACCCGAAAATGAAAGACGTTAGAGTAAATCCCACCATGCTTATTTCTGCCACTGAGGAGCATTGGAGTGACCTAGTATGAAAGATATAGGTGCCCGTAAAATTAAACCTAGGAGACATAAAATATCTTGACAAAAGTATGGCCTTAGCATTCCAAGTGGCTGTAGCCACTTTCCATCAAGTAAGATGTTGGCTTGTTTACCATAATTAATTAACAGGTGTTCTTGAATTTCCTTATTTAATCAACACATTATTACTCAATTAAAAAAGTCTAAAGAAGGCTGTTAAAGAAGGCTGCCTTCTTTACAGTTATGCAAATTTGCAAAATTACTTTCAATTGTAACACCTACCTGCATCTGTATCAACATCTCTTGCACCGGTGTCAGCACACACGGCTGCAACTGATTCAGATACTTCAGCTTGGCCTCCACAAGATCTGTCAAATCGTCCAAGTCTTCATCTTTCTTATCTTCATTCAACGTCTCCCCTTTAGTAAACAGCAATCCATTCCCATAATTAATTGCGTTCTTTGGACTTTCAACACTATCTTCTTCTTTACTGAAGCCTAAACCAGTCCTCTCGCTAGAGAACCCTTCGATGAATTGAGAATATTTCGTGGTATATGCTGGTTCTTCGCCCTTTTTGCGGTCTGGCAGTAAGACAGAGTTTGATATTCTGAGCTTTTTCTTGCTAACATTTTCTCGTCTTTCTGTGTCTAGTAGGTACAAATTCGCGCCTTTCTTTTCAGTTACTTCAATTTTTTTATCTTCGTTTTCTACTTCCATAGCAAGTGGTGGCGTGGGAGGAACTGATGGTGGTGTGGCAGGGAGGTCGTCAATGTGTTTAATACTTGGGAACAAAGGTCTTGCTTCTGGAGGCGGTGTTGTATCACCTCTAGGAGAACTCTTAGCACTGATTGCGTCATTCAACTTTTGTTCATCAAAAATATCAACATCATTTACTTTGGAAACTTGTGGTAGTTCTCTTTTCTCAATCTCTTCCAATAAATCATCTATGTTAGTATTTGATTTTGAACTAGTTTCTTCTCTTTCTGGTGTGTTGCTACCAGAACTGGGATCTTCTTCAATCATTTTCAATAACTCTCTTGGTAATTCGCCGCCTAGTTTTTCCAGGATTTTGGCTTTGCTTTTTAGTCTTAGGATAAGGGTGCTTTCGTCTTGACTGTCTTCATCTTTGTCTGGCTTTTTATCCTTTGATATGAAAAGTAAACAATATATCAAAAATATTAAATTAAGGATTTTAAAATCTTAGCTATACTTACTTAATATAATTCCTTTTTTTAAGTATGTTTCTTTATGTACCTCAGATTGAAAACTTTAAACCCATCACATGCTTGATAACATTTCAAAAGTATTGAGAAACAATGATCTAACTCAAACTAGTGACATATTTTGTTTATAACTACAGAATATGCCAGAAGTACATGAATTAGTTCAATAGGCACCGTGTGAAATCATCAACTATGACAAGATATCAAATAAGATAATTTCAAAAGGTTATGAAACTACAAATTAAGAGAAGCTTTGAAAAATTAAAAAGAATATTTCTCAAGGCATTGAAAAGTTATTCTTTAGCATTATCAGATGCAGTTTGTCATCATAGGCACTATTCTAATAACGTCTCTATTAATATTCAGTTATTTTAGGTTAAAACATTTGAAACACTAGTTAAAAAAATATAGATACTTATATATAATTTTCGTCACACATACCTCTTTGGCCACATCATTATCAACCTTATCCCCAGGAGATTTAGATCCATTATCCATCAACTCAGGTGGTAGTTCAGGTCCTATTGGCACGGAATAGTTAAGGGTGGGAGGTAATGCAGGTCCATACTCCATAGGCTTAGTTTTTGGCTTCTTGTGGGGAACTGTTGGCTTGGTTTGAGTTTTAGGAAGTGGTGGTGTGGTTGGTTTTGTTGGAGTTTCTGCTTCATCATTAGATTCAGAGTCCGAATTGTGGTATGATGTTATTAGTTCTATTTTCCTGGAAAAGATAACAATATAAATTAATAAACTTAATAATGGTTTACTGTCTGGTATGACTTTACATAAGTACTTAAGTTATCGTGCTCATTAACTTTATTATACCATGCTTATTAGGGCCACAGTTTTTCATACTTTAAAGACTTCAAATCAAATCGTTTATTTGTGATACATGGGTTACATACAGGTGTTCATTACATAAACAATTAAAAACAGAAACAATTAAAAAGTAATTGTGTCTCGCGTGGATCCACGTTCCGGACATACGAAAGGTTAATAATGTTTATTCCATGATCAGCCACTTGGGCATCTTCTGTGATATTATGAGTGTGTGTATGTGTGTTTTCTGTTTCCTGAGTTTATGTTTGTGTGTATGAATGCCCATTTTTTTTATTGTAACTTATTTTTTTTTATGGATGTTGTGGTCTGCAATAAAGAATTTTATTTATTTATTATTACAAACTCTTACCTCGGAACGACGTTTAGCCGTTTGCCCCGGCTGTCATTTGTGGATCTTTGACGGTCGTTACGGGTCGTCAGAAGCCCGAAAGTCTAACAACCAATCTTACCACGGGGTATTGTATTACCCAGTAACTGGGTTCTGGAGGTCAGATGGCAGTCGCTCCATGTAAAATACTGGTATTCAGCTGCATCCGGTTAGACTGGAAGCCAACCCCAGCATAGTTCGGATAAGGCTGGGCAGATGATGATCATAAACCCAACCCCAACATTTATATTTTTACTGATTTCGGATTTCTATTATAAGCAATGACATCAGTTAGAGGGTTGAAAGTTCGAAAAACTGAACTGAATTATTGTAATCTATGTTAAGTCATACTTACTCTTCCTCATCATCACTGTGTCCTCGTTTCTTACTGGACTTGCTTCCCTTCTCCTTATGTCCGGTGCCATTCTTGTCTCCCTTCTTGGGAGTCTTAGTAGACGACTTGGTTATGGCTTTGTTGTTCTGCGTGTTTTGTTTCTCTGCTAACGCTTGTTGGTACAGCTGCCATTCTTCTGCTGATACTTCAGCTGTACCTGATTATTGGGTTAGTAAATGGTTTTGTTATTATTTTTTCCACTAGGTTTACGTGGAATGAGACATTGAAGGAGAGTTTTTATGTTACTATAATAGATATAAGCAAACTTTTCAAATCTTGATGCTTTTCAATCATTTTAAAAATAGCAATATGAATTTTATTTAATTTTTTTGGTTATAAAGAAAGTTATTGAGCTTCTATCAGTTGATGTTACATTTAACTTCCCAAAAGTGACATAGGTTTCAATGTATTCATTGTGATGACTTCAACCTGCATAAATTAAATAAAAAAATCTGAATTAATTTAAATTATATTTACCGGCTAAATGCAACTGCTGCTGAGCTAACTTGAGTGCTAATAGGTATTCAGGCGGTGCATCCCATGTCACAGCATTGGTTAGTTGGTTCCAGTAGTATGTGAATCCGCTGCTCTCATCGTAACATGCTGACCAAGCTGTGAAAATATAACGTTAATTGGGCTACAGGAAACCCAAGAGCAGTGGTGGTCCAGTGGTAATGAGATGTAGCTTGTGGATTCGAACCCAGGCAGAAGTTTTAAATCGTGTAAATCATTTCATCATCACTGCTCTCAAAAGGGTGAAGAAAAACATCGTGAGACATCATCCAAAAATAAAAATAAAAAACTGCGACATTTGACACCTACAAGCCTGCACTGGGCCTGTGTGGGGGAGTACAGCCCCCTCCTCTCACAGAGAGGAGGCCTGTGTCCCAGCAGTGGGAATATTATAGGCTGATTATGCATATAATAACATCATGCTGCTTTTCATAAAATAAATGTTGTTTGATAGTAATCAAAGCATGTAAATTATTTTTGTTCTTGCACTTGTCTTTTAAATGGAAACCATACTAACAGTGATTTTCTATTGTGTCTGTTGCCTGGTAGTCAATGTGTTACGGTTGTGTACACAATCATTATTATCAAGTGATTGAAGTAATTTAACCCACAAGCCTCAGTTATAAGGTTGAAAACTCCTTTATGGCTATTCAGCCCGTAAACAAGGTTATCAATTTCATCATAGTTAATAATAGCTAATTTCAATGAAAATTAAAATGACAAGGATGAATAATTGCAGATTCTTCATTATTATAGCTGTTCTAACAGTTTTTCTATTAAAAATAGTTTTGTAGTTAGAACTAGAATCATGGTAGTTTATTATTTTTGATTAACCCATTTGAATTTAAAATATAATAAAAATGGTATGTATCCCGCCTGCTTCCAACTTTTATTTAATTTAAAATGGGCTTGTTTGTAGCGTGAAACTATGGATTAGTATTGACACTGTTGGTAAGAAAGTGTGGAAAACAGCCATTAGGTTCATGCATGATAAGTACACACCTTATTTCAACATCCAAAGCAATGATATAGAATTTTAATAAGAATAAATTACCATGAGTTGAACAGGAATAAAATGTTGTGATTGTTTTTATTTGCCTTTACACTATCAATCTAATAACGTGTGATTTTTCCTTAAAGCCTGACTCTCAAGGATATCTAATTCAATATGAAACTAGCATAATGTTTACAAATTAACCACAATAATTATGGAAATAACTTACGGCAATGAGGTATTGGCGCTGGATGCACGGCTCCAGATGCATCCCCTGTTGCAGATGCATATGGATAGTTTTGTCCAGGCAATGGTGCCGTAAGAGCCTTCCTATAATCTGTTCCTGGCGGTAAAGGCGGGGCACGCGCCCCGTCATCAGATTCTTCATCAGAATCGCCGTAATTGGCTAACAGACCAGCCAGCGGGTTCGCTTTACTCATAGCGACACAACTACAAAGTTCCGTACGTAGAAATACACCTTCTTTGTATCTAGTTTATATTAAATATTACACTAGAACTAATATTAAATAGTTTTTTTACTATATTACACGTCTGGTTTAACATAAAAAAGGCATTTACGACTAAAACATTTTCAACACGCTCACTCAGATTCGCATTTTGCACGTTTGACACTTAATGGTCGCCATTTTGAGCGAAAATTTAATGGCATGATTGACACACCCGTTCCATAGACACGCAGAATCATTGAAACGTATCCGAACCCACACAAAATTTTACTTTTTATAATCCTTAACCTGTCTTTTTTCCACCCCAACTATAGAATCCATGATCCTGCCGCTTTGGCAGCTGCACTTTCAGCAGTTACGGCATCGGCAGTCGGCTTTAGTTCAAAATAAAGTTTAATTATACCTATGATAGCGCATTTTAACGCAAGCAGTCCAGTGTTTTACCACATTTCACGATAGATGGCACTACGTGTTCATTTGGGCGATTAGTGGACGACTCTATAATCACGCCCATATTACCAAAGGGGTGGATAGAGGTGTTTTCGCACTTTTACAATCGCCATATAAGCTTCCATTATAGAGTAGGTTGCGATTTTTTGTAGATATAGGTAAATAAATCATGTGCTTATCCATAAAGATGCATCTACTAGACACCGAAGCTACTTTTTGTAGAATAACATTTAGCTTAGCAACATAATAACCGACCGACCGATGACCTCAGTAGTCTCCGAAAGAGTGAGTCTTAAAGTGAACATAAACAAAACGAAGGTCATGTCAAATCATAAATGCCAATGTGTACACCACTCTCATAAAGATCGGAGACGCTACACTCGAAGTCGTGGACGAGTATGTTTACCTAGGACAAACTGCAACTTCGAGAAAGAGGTCACTCTTCCGTCGTCGAATCCGTCGTCGAATCAAATATCCTACAGCGGGGCTTGTCTTTCTGGGGGATTTTAATGCCCATCATAAGGATGGTTGTTCCCGTACCAGAAAACTGACCATGCTGGAAGAGAGGCGCGCAAGTTTGCGATATCGCTAGATCTCCACCAGCTAGTTGGCCAAGCTACCCGCGTTCCGGATGTTGACAGCCACACACCTAATTGCTTAGACCTTCTGCTGACTACAGATCCAGATAGGCACTCTGTATCGGTCTGGGCTCCGCTCGGATCGTCTGACCATTGTCTGGTGAAATCCGTGTCTTCCTGTTCCCCGCCATTAAATCTGGCGGGGAACAGGAAGACACGGATTTGCCCTAGAGGCACGAAGCGAGTATGGAAGTACGGGTCAGCAGACTGGGATGAGATGCGGCATTTCTTTGCATCTTACCCATGGGCCCATGGCGGCAGACTTGCTTCTCTTCGCGCAACTCTTCCGACTGCGCTGACGCAATTGTTGACGTGATACGTCAGGGAATGGAATATTTTATCCCATTCTCAGACGTGTCACTTGGCTGCGACGCTCAGCCCTGGTACAGCGCGTCTTGTGCACAAGCTGATTTGCTCAAAGAGCAGGCATACCACTCCTGGGCTTCGGCTCGCAGTGATAAGTGCAACAGTGAAGGTGCTCGCGCAATGAAAAGAGCATACAATTCTGCCGCCAAGGAATGCAAACGGGTCCTACGGAAGGCGCGTTTCGACCATCTTACCCTTCTTCGTGCGTCTTACCCTTCGGGTAGCAAGGAGTTCTGGTCCCTGTCAAAATCGGTCGAGACGAACTTCTGTCGTCCTTCGCTGCCTCCTATGCTGAAGTCTGATGGAACGCTGGCTCATACCGCGCAAGAGGACGGAATACCCCCAAGAGTCCTGAAGAGCTGTGCTCCAGCTTTGACTCCTGTCTTGACACGCTTGTTTCGCCTCTCTCTCAAAACCGGAGTGGTACCGTGGTCCTGGAAGCTTGCTAATGTGCAGCCGGTGCCCAAATTAAAAAGGGTAACCGTGCCGATACTGTCAACTTAGACCAATCGCCATAACCCCCATACTGTGCAAAATAATGGAAAGGGTACTTAACAATAAGCTGCTGGCATACCTCGAAGACAATGAGCTCCTCAGTGACCACCAGTATGGCTTCCCTCGTGGTCGTTCAACTGGGGATCTTCTTGTGTATGTTACGCATTGCTGGGGTGAGGACATTGAGAGACACGGCGAAGCCCTTGCTGTGTCGGTTGATATCTCAAAGGCCTTTGACAGGGTCTGGCACGCCAGTCTGTTGGGTAAGCTTCCTGCATTCGGCATCTCTGCTGACTTTTGCAACTGGATTTCCGACTTCCTGAGTGATCGATCGATCAGAGTGGTCATAGATGGCTGCTCATCGGAACATATGGCCATTGATGCTGGTGTTCCTCAGGGGTCTGTTCTTCCCGCGACTTTATTTCTACTGCACATCAACGACCTATTACAGGTTGGTGCTATTGGGTACGCAGATGACAGCACAGTCGCGGAAAGATACCTGTCCAGTGCAAGAGCCAGCAGAGAGGAAACAGCTACTCTTAGAGAGGCCATGGTGAAGCAAATGAATTTGACTTTAAATCTCGTTTCCCAGTGGGGCGACGACAATCTGGTCAAATTCAATGCTCTGAAAACAGGCATGTCTTTTCACTGCGAAAAGGAGCCAGTTCCAGTTATGTCCTACTTTCCGAGGTGCATCTGTACCGGTTACCGACCGCCTACAGCTTTTGGGCATGGAGTTGACATCTGATCTCAACTTCGGCTCAACCATCGAATCAAAAGCTCAGACTGCAGCCAAGAAGCTGGGCATCCTAAATAAGGTGAGGCGATACTTCACATCAGGACAGCTTTTAAGTTTGTACAAAGCACAGGTCCGTTCCGAGTATTGCAGCCACTTGTGGGATGGCTCAGCAAAATACCAGCTTGCTGCACTTGACTCGGTGGAACGTAGAGCTAAAAGGCTTATAGGCGACGAAACGTTGGTAGCTACGCTTCACAGCCTAGCTCATCGGCGTAATGTTGCTTGTCTGTCGGTCTTCTACAGACTGTATTTCGGAGAGTGTGCGCAGGAGCTCCACGACCTGATCCCACCATCGCCCTTTTACCACCGGACAACCAGACGTACTGCAGCGTACCATCCGCACTTGGTTGATATCCCCACGAGTCGTACTCAGCGCTTCTCCTCCACTTTTATTATGCACACAGCCAAAGTGGAACTCTTTTTGTTTTTTTTTGCGGATGGGAAATCATCAAATGACTCCTCCCGCTCTGGGTGGAGAGCGGAAGGGAGTGTCAGACTCTTACTGACTAAAACCCACCCGTGTTCCTTCCTTAGCCCTTTATGTTCCGGGCCAGCGGTAACCCTTTCGGACAATCCCGCTGACCCGGAAGTGTGGAACTCTCTGCCGGCATCTATGTTCCCTCCCACATATAACCCGTCTGCCTTCAAAGCAAGAGTGAACAGGCATCTTCTGGGCACGCTCGTTCCATCATAGACCTCATCTATCGCTTACCATCAGGCGTGATCATCATCATCATAATAATAAAAAATAAAAAAATAAAAAAACCGACTCGGCTGGGCAGCGTTCGGTAAGCTACGCTATAGGTATCTTCTCGTCCCACATACCGTAGTGACTCAAGACGAAAGTCTTTGACCAGTGCGTGTTACCAGTGATGACCTATGGCACTGAAACTACAATCGCTCACAATGGGCCTTTTTTAGGGTTCCGTAGCCAAATGGCAAAAACGGAACCCTTATAGATTCGTCATGTCTGTCTGTCTGTCTGTCTGTCCGTCCGTATGTCACAGCCACTTTTCTCCGAAACTATAAAAACTATACTGTTGAAACTTGGAAAGTAGATGTATTCTGTGAACCGCATTAAGATTTCCATACAAAAATAGAAAAAAAAAACAATAAATTTTAGGGTTCCCCATACTTAGAACCGAAACTCAAAAATTTTTTTTTCATCAAACCCATACGTGTGGGGTATCTATGGGTAGGTCTTCAAAAATGATATTGAGGTTTCTAATATCATTTTTTTCTAAACTGAATAGTTTGCGCGAGAGACACTTCCAAAGTGGTAAAATGTGTCCCCCTCCCCCGTAACTTCTAAAATAAGAGAATGATAAAACAAAAAAAAATATATGATGTACATTACCATGTAAACTACCACCGAAAATTGGTTTGAACGAGATCTAGTAAGTAGTTTTTTTTTAATACGTCATAAATCGTAAACCACAATTTACCATTCATTCAATCAACTCAAAAATAAAAAAAAACATTTCATTTCATAAACATAAACCTTATGCATAAACCCGGATGTTACGGAACCCTCGGTGCGCGAGTCCGACTCGCTCTTGCCCGGTTTTTTAAATCTTTATTTATTAACGAGGGTTTGATCACCCCTCATAGGAACTTCTGTTACATGCAAAACTTAACATCTACGCTTAATTCCTAAATTAACAAATTTATATAATATTTTAGCAACTTTGGATGCTGGAAAAGCTA
Organism: Mesoligia furuncula; assembly: GCA_916614155.1. Taxonomy (NCBI): domain Eukaryota; kingdom Metazoa; phylum Arthropoda; class Insecta; order Lepidoptera; family Noctuidae; genus Mesoligia; species Mesoligia furuncula. The sequence continues at coordinate 1,632,368 of OU744807.1, read as the reverse complement.
AAATAATATTACATTCTCCTAATTGACTGATGTTCATATTAGATTGGTCTCTAATCAAATACCTTTCCGCTCCGTTCCGGACACACTCCACCATAATATGAAAAGCGTCTGCAACCACATTGCACTCCGCGCAGTTTGGAAATGAAACTTTGACCATCAATGCAGCAAAACTATTCAATGGGATGTGTCCGGAGCGAAGTCTCAAACTTGTCACGATTTCTTGTCTACTCATATCGGCATTATCAAACCAAGGATAATCTGAATGGGTTGGCTGCATCGTTCGATACCAAATACCTTTTGTCAGTGATTTCTCGTCGAAGTATTCTTTCCAAATTTCACAACATTTCAATCTAACCAGATAATTATCTGTCCAGAAAGGTTTATACGTCACCGGAATACCCTCCAAACACGCTTCTTTAGCTAACTGATCGACTTCTTCGTTTTCCTTAATGCCGATATGGGAAGGCACCCATTGTAAAACAATATTTTTATCTTTTAATCTATTAATAGAATTTATTATTTTGTATGCTACAGGATAACCACGAAAATTTCATAAACACTTCGTCAAATGTTGGAGTGCGCTTTTACAATCAGAATATATTACGGAATCTTTAAAATCCATCGATTCAAGGTATGAAATTGCTTCGAAGATAGCGATTAACTCGGAATACATGACAGAATTTCAGAATTTGAATTTAACTTAAGGAGGTATTACTTTGAGGGTCAAAGAACGCAGCTCCAACATTATCTCCAACTTTAGACCCATCCGTATAAATCCTGTAATAGATCTCTCATAAAGATAGGAGACGCTACACTCGAAGTCGTGGACGAGTATGTTTATCTAGGACAAACTGCCCAGTTAGGTAGGTCCAACTTCGAGAAAGAGGTCACTCTTCCGTCGTCGAATCTGACTCGGCTGGGCAGCGTTCGGTAAGCTACGCTATACGTATCTTCTCGTCCCACATATCGTAGTGACTCAAGACGAAAGTCTTTGACCAGTGTGTGTTACCAGTGATGACCTATGGCACTGAAACTACAATCGCTCACAATGGGCCTTATTAGAAGACTAAAAGTCATCCAAAGGGCAATGGATGGCTATGCTTGGAGTTTCCCTGCGTGTTGTTATCAGAAATGAAGAGATCCGCAGGAGAACCAAGGTAACCGACATAGCCCGAAGAATTGTCAAACTTAAGTGGAAGTGGGCAGGGCAATTAAATTGCTCGCAAAACAGATGGCCGATGGCCGATGGGCCGAAAGGTTCTGGAGTGGCGACCGCGTACTGGAAGACGTAGTGTTAGAAGGCCTCCCACGAGATAGACCGATGACATTGTGAAGGCCGCAGGAACCCGTTGGATGCGAGAAGCACAAAACCGGTCGAAGTGGAGGTACTTGGAGGCTTTATAAAAAAACAAACTACCCAGTTATAATTAATTTTACTTTATTAATACAAAACTATCTTAATTAGGTATGTATAGGCACGTGTATAAAAATATAAATAATTTCTAGTCTACTACTACTTACTTGTTATTTATACAATAACCTACTAGTTTTATACAGTTTTATGAGTAGGTATGGTAACTATGTTCTATCGTAAGAAGGTATAAGGTACGGACACTCATTATGCGTAAAAACTATTAAGTAGAATTTAGTTACATGAGTTCAAGTTCATTGATCATACAATATTTACCTAAAATTAATCAGGCATAACTCCAAATTAAATGGGCAAGACAAAGAGAAAGTAGAACTTACAACAAAGAAGGTTTTCTCAACTAAATAGGTAAATATTCGGGACACATAAATTATGCTAAAAGACAAAATGTTTAAATGAAAAACTTTTTTTATCACATCTATTCAAAAGAGCTAGTGTATTCTTCATAAACAGGACTAAAACAGCTCTTTAATCCCTAGGGACTAAAAGTGATTTGAATTTGGAATGTGGATATTGTTAGTAAAAGTTCCAATCACCAACGAGATCAATCACGAACATTGTATGAACAAGTAACATTGTACCTATGATAAAGTAAAACGCGCGAGAGTCAAATAAAAAAAAGATTCTGAAAAAATAAAAAACGCGCGAAAAGCATTCCGCCTTCGTTCGTATTTTGTGTTTTAACATTTTATAGAGCAACACTATTTTAAGCTCGAGTGACGTACTTTGAATCCCTCGCCTTCAAAATAGCTGTTTGCTCCCTTGGTAAACAATCTACTATTTTTAAACGTTCAACGCTACTTTTAGGCAAAAAAAGAAGGCTGACGACGAAATAAAAGATAAATCAAGACTACTGTATCAGTATCTGTACCTACATTGGTTTGTTTTGTTTGATTCATTTGAAGAGTAGGTAATAATAATAATTTGTTGAGTTGTGTGATATAAATAGATAAGATTAATTAGGTAAGTACCTACAATGAATGAATTGGTTTAAAAGTTAACAGCCCCATAAATGAATATTTATAAACTAAAATTAAGTTTTAACTTTTGGTTATTCATGTAAGATGATTCATAACCATTTAAAAACATCTTGGTAGGTACCTATATTTACAATTTTCCTTTTTTGAAAATCCTTCGATTCAAAATACATACATTTGTAACAATATGGCTTTTACAACTAAAACATAACAGAATTAATAACTTACTAAATTGTAAGAAGAAATAATAAAAATAATGTGAAATTCATTTCCTCTTTGTAGGTAAACGAGTCAACAATACAAGACCGAGCAACTTATTTATAATATCTTTAATTCTTCGGTGACAGATAACGGACTTAAAATTAGGACTATGTTTAATTTGTTACCGTTTGACAATACAGGGTTCACAAGTACCCTCTTTTAAATAAGCAGGGTGGCACTGAGGGCACTTGGGGTTCTCCCCAAAGCTTTGTCTCCCAGGCCTTGCTACCCTGACTTGGAAAGACGTCTCCGCATTGTCACTCTCATACCCTGGGTGAGCATTATCTAAAGGAAATACGTAATCAGGGATGTAGTACGAACTAATATTGTACTCCGTCTGACTCGGTTCAGGAGTGGTCGTCTTTGGTTCAGGTCTGGTCACGCTGCTGAACGGACTCTTTCCTTGTATCGACCTCGTCTGCTGAACATTCGTAGTGTTCGTTTTGTTGCCTTCCTTTGGAGGTATCAGGTCGAAGGCAGGGACCGCCCATTTCCATTCGTAATAAATTGGGGGACCGACCGTCGTTGATGGGATTGAAGCAGAGTCAACTTTTGGAGGTAATAAAACTTTCTCAGGTTCGGTGATTCCTTTGTCATTACCACTTGTTGGTGCTTTTTCTTCGGCTGCTGTTTTGGGTTTGGTGTTGACGGAGTCAAATCTCGTGCCTTCAGAGAATGACTTGTCATTGTCAGTTTGGAAGTTATTAAAACTATTACCGAAGCTCTTCTGTTTTCGAGGAGTTCTATCTTCTTCTGAGTTCGCTGGTCCAGCTGGTAGATGTCCGTTCAGGTCAATAATCTCAGATTTAGACATCGCAGTCTGGTATACGTCAGGGGATGTTGGATCGAAGCGTTTGATGAACATGAAGACGGGGTCTGCAGAAGGTTCTACGCTCGAATCTATCACTGATTCTTGAGTAGGGGCTGCAGGAGGGATTAGATCGATAGCTGGTGCAGTGACACGTGGTCTTGTCTGATTTTGAGTAAAATTGCTGCTGGGTGTTGGCCTGAACGTTGCGTCAGGCTCTTGTGATGCAGCCTCATCGAGGTGGTCAGTGTTTCTGAACGATGCAAAGTTGGAGTTGGTGTCGGTGTTGGCGTTGGCCTTGATTCTGCTGTGGAACTTGCGACCGGTGGACCAGGCAGTAGGAGGCCTGTAGTTCTGCTTTCCACTGTCTAAGTCGTTGTTGTCGACGTCAGATATAGAGTCAGCTACGCCGACGATGCTGTTGCCCGGGTGCACAGGGAACTGGAATGAGAAATAAGTATTAATTAATTAGAAATATTATTCAATTCTCGGTAGCTTGATTACGGGAAGATCATTACTAAGTAGTTTAATTAAATAATAAAATGATTTCATCACACTAATGGTCTACGAAAGTCTTTGTTTACGAAGGAAGTAGAGGTAGGTACATCAGCTTACGCACGAATTAATCGTCTAATTAAACCATTATTATAAGTAGGTATGACCTTAATCATATCTGATAAGGAAATGAACACTAAGAAATAATACGTTTAATTTATAACCTTTCCAAACATTATTAAAATTAATTAGGTGCTTTAGAATCGGTATCCATCTACTTTAAAAAGTTGAATTTATTTTATGTTACCCGTTGTTGGCCACTAGCACTTCATTTTAAATTATTAATAATATAAAATATTCAATTTGTTTTATTTCATTTATTTTTTTATCAATAACTAGCTTCTGACCGCGACTTCGTCCGCGTGAAATTCGTAGATGATTGTTGATCTTTATCATTTACTTAGATAAATAAATATTCGGGCCAATTTTTAAGTTTATAGATCACAGGGATCAGATTTTTCAAATAAACTATATCCCCGCTTTTCAGCCACGTTTAGAAAAATCGTTTGGGATGTGTTCAAAACTTGACTCAAAGACCCATACCCATTTTCGAGTAAATGGAAGTAAGCAGTAAAATCCACCCCTTAAACTTTATTACCCTTTTCCACCTTAGTAGGAGTTGATTTTTTAAAGACCCTAAAACACGTACCTACAGTTTTTATTTTTTGTTTTAGTTGGACCGAGTTACGAGTTAATTCGACGAAGGGTTACATATTTTTCTAACCTATCAACCTTGTCACCCCCTAAATCCTCTGTGAGGGGTTTTTTTTAACTAAATAAGTGATAATCTTTATTATTTACTGAGCCAAATATTGCCAAGTTTCAAGTTTATTAACCAAATGAATAAGATTTTTCTTATAAACTCCTCCACAGGGGTGGAATTTCGTTAAATCGTTTGACATGTGTTCAAGTTCATTACTTGACTCAAAGATTGTTTAGGTATACATTTTCGAGTTAAACAAGCCACGCAGTAAAGTCTTCCCCTGTAAAATTAACTTTTCAACCCATTAGGGGTAGATTTTCGAAAAACCCTGATAAAGATAAGGGGCCCTAAAAAGGCCACTTTGGCAGAATCATAAGAGGATAACAGAATGGACAGTTAACTGTTAAGTTAATCGTAATCCCATTGGTGAAGCATTTTACAGTTATTTTTTTGTCTGTGTTAAAATACCAATCAATCTAATCCAAATCCAACCCCAATCTCTTTGATTGTACCTACGTAGTGAAGCGAAAAAAAAAGAAAAACACGGCCTGTCTTCGCCATTTTATAATTCCTTTTATGATTCTCCAAAGTGGCCTTTTTAGGCCCTAAGGTCTTAAGTATAAATACGAGTTAATCGGACCGCGCGTTAAAATTCTTCCATACAAACTTTGACACTCCCAATCCCCCTTGAGGGGGTAGTTTAGAAAAACAAAAAACCGCAAAATTTCATAATTTACTTAGATAAGTATTCGTGCCAAGTTTCAAGGTTATTAACTCAAGGAATAAGATTTTTCATACAAACAAAATCCCCCCTTTTCACCCCCTTCAAAATTCATATCTCTAGGACCAGTGGTTTAGGCTGGGCGTTGATCAGTCAGGACTTTGAATTTTATATACCTAGATAAGAATAGTACTTAAATGTTTTAAAATAATTTATTTTATTGTAAATAATTGGTTATTTTATTATATTGGGAAATTATTTTTTTTTGAAAACGTTGTTGCACAAAGTACCTTCGGTGTGGAATGCACCTTTATGAAGGAAGATTTTACGTTACGTTACTAGGACCCGTAGTTACGTTCCTAGGACTAGGACCTAGTAAAGTTAGCCAACAAATTGATGGAATAGAGCAGTGGTGGCCCAGTGGTAACGGTCCCGACTTACGAGTTGTGTAGGTCGTAGATTCGAATCTAGGCAGGCACGTTACGTTGTGTAAATAATTTCACCACTGCCCTCAAAACGGTGTAGGAAAACATCGAGAGGAAACCGGCATGTCCTATAACCAAAAATTCGAAGACGTGACACCTACCAACCCGTACTGCGCCCGCTTGTTGGATTACGGCCCACTCCCTCTCACCGAGAGGAAGCCTGTAGTCCCAACAGTGGGAACGTTATAGGCTGATTATGATTTGTGATACATGTAATTTTTTTTTAACCACTAAGTAGGTAGTTTGTTAAATTATTTAGGGGCTTGTGGCTAAGTAATAACAGCCGCACGGGTCGATCGATCAGGTTAAGCTACGCTTGCCACGGTTGGTCCGTGGATGGGTGACCATCTTTACATACCAAGACCCCTCCGTGCCTCGGAAAGCACATTAAGCCGTTGGTCCCTACTCTGTCAGTCGTGGATGTGGATCTTTGACAGTCGTTACGAGTCGTCAGAAGCCCGAAAGTCTGACAACCAGTCTTACCAAGGGGTTTCGTATTCCTCAGTAACTACTGGGTTATGGAGGTCAGATAGGCATTCGCTCTATGTAAAATACTGGTACTAAGCTGCATCCGGTTAGACTGGAAGCCGAACCCAACATAGTTGGGAAAAGGCTAGGCAGATGATGAATGAGTTTGTTAAATTACGTAGGTACCTACTTCTTTCAACCGATGACAAAATTAAAAGAGTCATTATCTTCATGACATGTCATAAACGCGAACGTGTGAATCGTTACCTATCCTATGCACAAACATACCTAGTTATGTACCTACTGTGAAGCCACAGGTCACAGGCTATGGGTCGCAAAGACCAAGCAATCACCATACGGAAATAATACCTATGAGTGTTTTATTATGAGTTATGATTATGACACTAGTACCTAATTTAAGTTACCTATGGCCAACACATATTGTCTATTGCTTGCCGATTATAATAAAACATTAATATTTCTAGGCAAGCTACTGCATTATTTTGTAACTTTTTAGGATATTTTTAGTATATACAGTAGTAGGGTTGCACGCGGGCGCGGCTACAGAAGGGGGCAACAGGTGCAGTTGCTCCCCCTAGGCTTCGACCGAAGTGAGTCTAAAACTCTAAATTAGGCATATAAACATAGTTTTATAACCTGTATTTTTACGTTGTATACAGTATATAACTAAAACATGGACAGTTAAGTCGTAGTCATCTTCGAATAGGGGGCGCATTCTCGAGTTTACGGAAAATAGGTGCCGAAGGTTTTTTTAAAAAAAGCTTTCAAGGCTTGAGCTTCCCCCTTTTTCAAAGATAAACATTTGCCCAATCCCCCCAACCTCCCCCCCCCCTTGACCGAAAATCTAGATCTGCGCATCTTTGCTGGACGCCGTTTAAGAATAGTCAATCAATTTACTTCCAATTTCAAGGATCCCAGAAGTGACAGTGACTTCAGAGGCCGTAGTTGGCTGTATTTACTCATCACTAATTAACCCTCCCTTTCCCATACAGGACTTATGTTTCTTGCCAGGTTATGATCTGACCATCCACCCAACTAGCAGATTTTTATAGCTCTGCATAGACGAACACTTCTCTTCTTTTTAATATGCTCTAAAAAGGAAGGAGGGTAGTTTTCGAATAAGCTGGACTCCTGGCTCCCCTAGAGACCTTTGTCCATCACATAAGCATTATAGAAGATAAAACTCTATACCTTAGTTTCAGCCTCCCTCAGTATATCGTAATAGGGGTTGTATGGCGGCGCGGACAGGATGTCGGGGCGCGGAGTGCGCAGGCGCATCTCATCGTCTGACACGAACGGCTTGTCGCGTTGACCTGGAAACAGATAATAAAATTAGATTAGAGAACTTTTTTTTATAAATGTAGGTACGCAAGGGTAAAACCCGTAAGCTTTCTCTATTAAAAAAAACGACGGGTTGCACTCCGGGAGTGCCGGCAGAAGTGAAACCTTGAATATTAACGTTGTTTACTGTAACTCTGACTCTGACTCAATTTTTGATATTTTGGAATCTTGCGAATTTTCGGTCAGGGTCACGTGTCATCTTACGATCAGGGTCACGTCTATAGATGGGCAATCCACCCGGGTTTAAGCCCGGTGCTTTGATAAACACCCAATTTTGTGGGTGTTTATGGGTGTTTACGGGTGTTTATCGGGTGTTTATCAAAAGCACCGGGTGTAAACCCGGTGAATTGCCCATCATCTTACGAATCTTAAGATCAGGGTAACGTGTCCTGACGCGAGTTTAACATTTTTTACCCATTACAAAAAAAGTGTATAACGCCGCTAAAGAAGTTTTCACTTCAAAAACATTACTTTTATGTTTTATAGGTACGGTACGTGACTACGTTTATCCGAGTAATTCATCAACTCGTCCTACATGCTACGACCCATTTAGAACGACTTGCAGAAAATCAAGTGTCCCACGTTTTTTATTGTATGGAACTTTAAACTTTATCAACGTTTGGTACAGTTAGCAAGACAAGATATAACAATATAATTTTAAGAATTTTTAGTTTTTACTTTCGTTTTATTCATAGATTTGGTATTAAATATTTTGTAACAAATTCTTTTTTTATTATTATTTCCACACTAGCACTTTTGTTACCGATTGTACCTTTTCTCATTTTGTTAGTAACGTGGGACGACTTGCAGAATAAAAATATAATTATTTTGAATTTCTGCAAGTCGCCCTAAATGAACCGTAGTCATGTAGTACGAGTTGATTAATTACTCGTTTATCCTCGACTATACATAGAGTGTCCTAAATCAGGCCACAAAAATTATAATTTTCATCATCATCATCATCATCATTTCGGCCGAAAGACGGCCACTGCTGGACATAGGCCTCCCCCAAAAGGGGGGGGTTTGCCATAATCGCCACGCTTGGCAGGCGGGTTGGCGATCGCAGTATGGTATGGTGGTGGAATGCATAGAGAACGCTGCTGCCCATTCTCCGGTACGCCCCTTAGTCGCCTTTTACGACACCCACGGGAAGTATGGGGTGGTGCTATTCTTTAAGTCCGGCACCACACACAGACTTATAATGTTACCAAATTTAAAATACACGGTATCGTGGGTGCAGACGTAACGTTAACGATCGTAAACAAGGTGCTTAATTACCCACACAAATCATCTATAATCAAAACCTAATTGTAAAACAATCTCACAGCTTCTAAATGCATACTACAAAGAACAAACTCACTGACATAATTATAATGATTATAAAAAAATAATAACTGTTTTAGCTTCTAAGTAACGAGATAATGAGTCTACTGAATACCCATTGTTTGTGGTTGCAAACTAGCTGCTGCCGGTGACCGCAGTCAACCTGAAAACCTGTTTATTTATTTAACGTTAGCTTTTGTGGTTTTCTGTTAGAATAAGGATAAACCAAAAGATTCTGGGGGCCTAAAAAGGCCACTTTGCAGATTCATAAAAGGATAACAGAATGGACAGTTAACTGTTTACTTAATCGTATCAAATCCCATTGGTGAAGCATTTTTCGGTTATTATTTTTGTCTGGGCTAAATTACCAATCAATCCAATCCCAATCTCTTTGGTTGTACCTACGTAGTGCAGCGAAAAAAAGAAAAACACGGACTGTCTTCGCCATTTTATAATTCATAATGCCATCTTTTTATGATTCTCCAAAGTGACCTTTTTAGGCCCCCTGATGTAGGTAGGTAGTCAATTATAGATAATTCTTAGTGCAAATCTCATGTTATCTCTCCTTTAGAAGGTGTTTCAAAATTAACTCTGAAATCACGAAAAAAATCAGCTGTTTAATATAAAAGTTCAATAAGTACCTACATGACCAAAATGTATGAAACAGCCAATTTTCTTTTTTCGTGATTTCAGAGTTGGTCCCACAGTGAAAGTCCAGTTCGATGGTCTAAAGCACCTCTTAAAGTTTGTTGGGTTCATTTTGAAACACCTTATAATGTAAATCTTATAAAAAACCAGCTAAGTGCGAGTCAGACTCGCACACGAAGAGTTCCGTACCACAAGGCAAAAAAATGCCGAAGGAGTACCTACACGTTTCATGTATGGAGACCCTCATTAATTTTTAACTTATTTATTTTATTTTTATTATTTGTTGATAAAGCGGCAATAGAAATACACACTTTGTGAAAATTTCAACTGTCTATCTCATAGAAATATTTAGAAAAACATATCTATGATCTACCTATTACGGTTCATGAGATACAGCCCGCTGACAGACAGACGGACGGATGGATGGATGAATGGATGGCTGGACGGACGGACGGACAGCGAAGGCTTAGTACTTGGGGTTGTTGCCGTTGCCATCCTTTGGGAACGGAACCTTAAAACCACAAGTACACGAAGAACCACAAAACTAAATAATATGATAGTACTTAGATACGAGATTTCACAACCGATTAAATATGCTTTCAGAAACCGACGGTTGAGGTGTTCGCTGCACTAATGATAGGTATCGACCCGTCAAATTCTACTGCTGTACCTCATATATTACAGAACAAAACGTGCTTACATAGGTCTCAATGACCCCAAGCTTTTGCCAAATTGCCGTGCTCACCTATTGCATACCTACTTAGAAGACTTGATATCGTAATTTGTTTGATATTAGCAATCAGGAAGATATAACCATCAGGGTCTTGGAGTCGTCTTTAACCACCACGACAAGGAAGACTATCATACTATAAACAATAAATAAATGAATATGAATACTTATTACAAAGTCGTAATCATTTCAAAATTAGCTTCTAATTCATTAAGTATTAAAAACTGGCCAAGTGCGAGTCGGAATCGCGCACGAACGTTTCCGTACCACAACGTGAAAACGCCGAAAAAACACGTTAGTTGTATGGGAGGCCCACTTAAATATTTATTTTATTCTGTTTTTAGTATTTGTTTTTAGCGGCAACAGAAATACATCATCTGTGAAAATTTCAACTGTGTAGCTATCACGGTTCATGAACCGTGTCTGGCTGTCTGTCTGTCACTAGGCTGTTTCTCATGAGATACAGTCTGGTGACAGACAGACGGACAGTGGAGTCTTAGTAATAGCGTCCCGTTTTTACCCTTTCGGTACGGAACCCTAAAAATGAATAACAATACATTACCTACGCCTACTCTTCAATCATTATGTTATTAATCTCAATAGAAGATGTTACATACACGCATCCATTACCTCATACATCAGATATTCGTTAACCACATGGGGTACTTAGAGCGGCCGTGTACGAGCAACGATGGAAATGACCGAGCGAGGTTATCAGGCTGTGCAGTATAGTGATGTAACTTTAGTCATAGATTGAATCCAGCCATTTTTAACCAACTCAAACACGATGTTTATTTTTCAGGTTAGATTAGAGGGAAACTAACAAAATACTTATAAGAAATGTTCATTAATTGGAGAGGCGCCAAAAGAAGAAGAAGACCGAAGTACAATAGGTACCTATGTTTGTAGGGATCGAAAACATAGATTCATAAAGGAAGTTATCTTCAAAATTATTTTTTTATTGGAGGGTACAGACGCCAGCACATCAATCTGTCAAATTCCTTTAATAGTTTTTCAACTTTATCGTTACATCATAAGGTTCAATGTTGATTGGGAAAATTTGACACTTTCGGGTAGCTTGATGTGCTGGCGTCTGCACATAAACAAAAAGATTTTCTAGGGGTCACATGACAGTCGGGAACAATAAAATAATTGTAGAATACCTACGTATAACTACTCGTAGGTACAGACTTTTTCACGTTTTCAGCATTTGACCATTCTGTTTGATTTTGTGGTCAGTAAATCAAGACATGGCTTTATGCCAAAGCACAAAGTTTGATGGTAGTAGGCTGGCCATGTTTGTCAAAAGACCGATGGTCGGTGGAGCAGACGAATCCTGGAGCGGAGACGTGTGAGTGTGGGGCGCCCCCCAGCTAGATGGACGGGCGGCCTAAAGAAGGTGGCTGGGAAAGACTGGATGCGGATTTCGGAGAACAGGGTCTTGTAGGGAAGCCTAGGAGAGGCCTATGTCCAGCAGTGGACTGCGATAGCCTGAGTTGATTGATTGATTGACAAAGTTTACATAACTCGAAAAACAAACAAAAACATGCTTCTCGACCATGTAACACAACACACATCACTATTCGTCTCTAAGTCAAGGGCACGTGTCATTACGTGTGATTGATGCAACATTATCACGGTTGTCTGCTTCCGCGCACTTTACGGAGTGTTCCGTAGTGTGACCGTGCTCTTATCAACAATTGCGAAACTTGTTGCATTGATTATGACTTGTTTTAGACTAGTTTTTATTGACCGACCGCCTACGCCTGTCACATAACACACATCACTAAAGTCTAAGTCAAGGGCACTTAATTGTGATTACGTTTATTGATGCAACATTATCACGGTTGTCTGCTTCCGCGCACTTTCCGGCTTATTGCGTAGTGTAACCGTGCTGTCAACATTAGTGTAACTTGTTGCTTTGATTCTAACTGGTGTAATACTACTGATCAACCGCCTGTCACATCGCACACATTACTATACGTCTAAGTCAAGGGCACGTGTTTATGATTACGTGTATTGATGCAACATTATCACGTTTGTCAGTTTCCGCGCACTTTCCGGCTTATTGCGTAGTGTAACCGTGCTGTCAACAATAGCGAAACTTTAATTGATTCTAACTAGCTTTTGTGAATAGGGATGAAGCTTGAGTTTGTTCAGCGGTGTAATGGATATCTACACCTTGTAGTCAGATGGACTAAATGAATAAGCTTTTCTAAATCTGTTGATTAGATAGAGTTTGATAGTATTTCTTTTACGCTTCTTCCTACCTATTCTTCAACATTCAACCGAAATAAGACCACTGCTTGCAAAGGCCTCCTTCGCTTCCTATCACCACCCCATAATACGAGATCTTCTAGTCTTTATGATGATAATATATTATGAGATCTGGAGGGTTTTTTTTTTTGTTTCACGTCGATCTCTAACATCACGTTAGGATCCTTAGAAGCCAAGTCAAAACGAAAAAAAAGTCAGAAAGAACACTATGCATAAACCAAGTAATAGCGCGACCAGGCGATGCGATGCGACGGTGTAGGTCGGGGGAACAAGAAATTTCACGCGGACGAAGTCGCGGGCAGAAGCTAATTTGATAAATTGTACAGACGCCAGCACATCAAGCTACTACAATATGTCAAATTTCTTTAATAGATTTCCAACTTTATCGCTAAAGCATAAGGTTCAAAGTTGATTGGGAAAATTTGACAGTTTCGTGCTGGCGTCTGTACACTCTCAAAGTCTTGGAAATACTTACTCTGGCGATTTTCTCGAGTAGATAAACTAATGTTTTTGCAATCAATTACTGCGATATATTGATTTGATTTTCATTTATCCTCTGAGATCCATTGATGGGCGTAAAACGTGAATGCTCACGATTTAGATTTTTTTTTTACGATTTATGTAAGACTTCGTTCTTAATTAATAAACAGTAGACGTTGAACTTGAAAACTATAATAAATGTTGCAGATATGAATAATTAATTTCAATATTTTATTTCTATGAAACGTTGGCGCAACAAGATCTGAAGTATAAGTGAACCGCCAATTATTTTCTACCTCGACCTCCTAATAAAAGTAATTTATATGCAAAAAAACTACAATTCACCCGCACTTTAAGAAGTCTATAATCATGGAAGTAATTATTATTGTATCAATCACGCGTCAAGTTCATAGACATAATGAATTAAGTTAAAAATATATAATTATGCCTTCAAGAAAATTAACTAAATTACGTTCATCAACTTATCCTTACCACCCAAGATCATCAATCTCTTTAATAGTGATCTTCGAATAAAATCCTTCCCATTTTCCAAATGCTATTTTTCAAAGCCTAACAAAGATGGATTCGAGCTTTTCTAGAAAACCATAAAAAAATGTTCGGTGTTAATAAAACCGTTTTAGGCGTAATGAATGTCAAACTATGTATGTTTTGTTGTTGATTTTTTTTATGATTTATCAACATACAGTCCTATCCATCCCAACCATAATATAATAATAATAATAATAGCCCCGCCGCCGTATCTCTACGTTGACGCCGTGGTGGGGCTTGCGCGCTCCGAACTCTAAGCATATGCCGGAAGAGTTTACTTTGCTGGAATAGGTCTAAGGTGAGGAGCCAGACAAAGAGAGATACAGAAATCCGCAGGGCAGCATGTGGCGAACTGTTGGGCAGTAGCGACCCCACGGACCCTATCTTCAGGGAGAAGTCTTGTTCCTCACCTCTGGCTTGCCTTTATTGGCCGGCTGGAGTGAACAATGACGATGAACAGAGCTCCCACCTCATTCTTGCCTTTATTGGCCGGCTTGAGTGGAGATTCGCAAGAGCAAACGTGCTCGGAGGAAGGAAGTATTCCAGTAAGATGCTGGTAGGGATCTTGACCGTACTTCCGGGATTGTCCTGATAGCCGTGGAATACCTCTCCACTCCTCATAAGCACCTCAGGACATGTTGCCCCCTTGTTGCTACGTCACTATGTGCTAGCGACCGTTTCCGGGGGCCCATTGTTGAGTGTGCAAGTCACCCCCTGCCATTTTATCCGTGTATATATAAAACATTGATCAGGCAGGGGTCGTAGTTATTCCATAGTTCTTGGTAACCAGTACACTTTAGCCACCCAAACCCATAGTCCAACTTTTTATTTTTCCATATCCTGCAATAGTCCTACACCAACCGGGGGTTATCCTTGGGTGCACTTGCATAGCGCATACAGGGATAATCGTCGGTTGGTGCCGCATTTCATTAAAATTTCCTAAGGGGCCTCTGCGAGTTGGCTTCGGCCCCTCGTACGCCTTCCAAAGGACCGGGACCCAATGGTTCCGAGAAAAAAGAAGAAACCATAATAATAGCTTTTAATAGCCAAGAGCCTCGACCAACACCTAAAGAGGGCCTACCAAGGGCTTGATTTAGAGAACAGTAGGTACTTCTGGACACGGCCCGCATTGTTAGGAGGTTCCTCTCTCTGGAGCCCTGACCGCCGGTAGCTTGGACCCTGTTCCCGATACCTATGGGCTACTATTTTTATATTTTTAAATGTTTTTTTTTTATATTTTTATATTCTAATATTTAAAAATATAATTTATGTGTTTAAAGTGAAATAAAGGAGATAATAGCCTTTATTAACAATCTTACAATCTAGTTACATAATTATAATAAAAAAGAAAAAAAAAAGAATAATATATTACTCTCTCTTCAGACATCGTTTCCATTAGCATAGGTCTCCCCCATATTCTTCCATAGTTCCCGGTCATGGAAAACATTATTTTGATAAGCAGACTGACTATCCACGTTTCGCGGTCAATTTTAAATTGTTCTCAACACACAATTTTAAAAGACCTTCAAACTACCGAGATCTATACTTAAACTAGCATACGAATACCTATAAACATTACTAGAATACTATTCAAATTGAGTACCACTTCGGAATTTAGAACATCTGTCACTATACGAGCACCTAACTGCCAGACTGAAGGTAAGGCTTGATCCTTGCTTGATTCTGTTGGATTCGAACATTGTTATTGGAGATAATTTGATATGATGACTGATGCGTTTTGCTACTTGATTATGACTACCATAGGTTCAAATAAGGCTGGGAGCAGAAGCTACAAACGCTACAAATTTGTAAGTCTCTTTATGGTCTTGTTGTTTGAGTGTCTGAGTAAAGCCTGTTAGCATAAGTCGTATAATGTAGTAGAATATTTAATTATTAATAAATTACATTATTATAATATCAATTAATGCATTATTTATGAGTGCATAACCGTTTGACTACCGTTTGTACCAAGGTATTCGTTAAGACCAATTAACAATACTGTTGGTATTATAATACTAAATAAATTCATTTATTTCAGGTAATTAGCACCTGATCTGTGGATAACATCTTTACTCTAAATGTTATCTTAGGTAAAAGAATTTTATATCTTTTATATCTGGCCGTGTCCAGAAGTACTGCTCTCTAAATCAAGCCCTTGGTAGGCCCTCTTTAGGTGTTGGTCGAGGCTCTTGGCTATTAATAGCACACGTATAAAATCAAAGACTGAGTTCCTCTTCTTATTAGGTTTGATTTAAAATCACGTCCATCAATATGTAGGACTAGTAGGGATTATTGCGATTCAATCCTCTTCTTCCTCGATTACTTATCGATTTACTGAGATCATCAGTAAGTTAAAAAAAAATATCACAAGCACATTGATCCATCTAGGTAAACTAACTTCCATAAGATATAAAATTCTTTTACCTAAGATAACATTTAGAGTAAAGATGGTATCTATACTTTCGCCAACTGTATCTTGTCTGCAGCCCACCTAACAGCTCAACCCACAGATTCAACGCAGATCAAGGTTTCTGCGGCAATTCAGAGTAACATCTCCTTGGCCTAACTGCCCATACTGCAGGCGACGTAGTAAACTGCATATTTTGTAATATCTGGTCATCTAATTTAGAAACGTCATATAGTACGGGCTATAAATGGTCGTGTTTGAATAATAACAACGACACTTCGATAATAAGATATTTTATGGGGCTATAAACCTTTGGTTGGCCGGTGTTGAATGGAACTACAAAGAAATCTTGATTGGTATTTAAATTTAGGAATAATAAAGCATAAATCAACGTAAATCCAAAGCAGAAACTCTTGTGTTATTTGTTTTATCAGACTTGCAGAACTTTTATCGTTTTTCAGATGACATGCACCTAGGATTGTTTTTGTTACAAGAGTCTTTTTACTATTACCTGCTAAACATCTTCAGATTTTCTTGCTATAGCATGGTAAGTAACATCATTTGAGGCGATCAGTGATGGCACAATTCTCTATCTCTCTGATTAGAGATGAAACGTGAGAATTCCATCCAGGACTAACACAATCATACTGGAAAGAATTTCATTATATAAGAAGATGCTATAATTATCGTAATCTTCGTCATTCTCTTGCTCTATACCATTTTTTTGGGTCGGCGCAAAAGTATGATAGAGTAGTGGTGACCCTGTGTAACGGCCCTGACTCACGAGTTGAAGTCGTGGGTTCGAACCTAACGCGCTTTTCTTTGTGTAATATATTTCATCACCACTGCTCTCCAAAACGGTGAAAGAAATCATCGTGAGGAAATCGGTATGTCCTAGGATCAAGAATTCGAAGACATGTGACATCATCACCAACCCGCAATGGCACGCGTGGTGGATTACGGCTCAATCCTTTTCACAAAGAGGAGGCCTATGTGCAGTGGGAACACTTTAGGCTTATTATGCAACATGTTTATTTCTTCCATTCTCCACACCGGCTACTCACTTAGGTTAATCTTTATAGGCTATAATAATGTAGAAAAAAAATCTAGACAAAGACTCACCTATTAGCAGGTTAGCGGTATAATCCCGCTCTGACATGGAGCAGTTGACCATGTACCAATGGTCACAGATGAGCATGCGTTGCTGGAACAGCGTCATGTTGGGGCACTTATAGCTGAACTGACGGCCCAGCCCGTCGCACATGTGGTACACCTGGAAACAAAAGAAAAGATGGAGGTTATATATGAGAAATGATGTGGTTATATATCTTCACATTATTAAGAGATGTAATTGAACAGAACTGAAGAACAGTAGAAACTAGAAACCCTAGCTTGGAACTTCATCGATGTAGAAAGCACAAAATAGATCGATAGAGTTGTTTAAAGCTAATCAATTGGAATTGGAAACGAAAATGAATAGTTTGAAATGAAAATATCATTGATAACGGTGTTTGTATGCATGTATCAAATTCAAGAAAGTAGATAATAATGATAGTAGCTAATTGCTCAAAACGGTGAAGGAAAACATCGTGAGGAAACCGGCATGTCCCAGAACCAAAAATTCAAAGGCATGTAATATCTACCAACCCGAACTGGGCCCGCTGGCGTGGTACATTACGGCCCACTCCCTCTCGAAGAGAGGAAGCCTGTATCCCAGCAGTGCAACCGCTGATTATGTAGTTGCTGTTCAACAAAATAATGGGTCATGAGCAACATCCCATCATGTAGGTACGAGTACAATAGTATTAGCCGCTATCTGTCTCACTGCAGGGCAAAAGCCTCACGGAGAAAAAATCGAGCACTGCTTGCATATAAAATGTTGTCAATTTTAAATTAGACCATTCATTATCTGCATATTTTATCTTGATGTTTGCCTTCACAGTAAATCATTAAATCATTAGCGTCTGCGATTAACAAAACATGTTTGGACTTAAATAATTAACACTACACAGAAAAACTTAGGAAGCGACCATTATATCTCAATTTAGTTATATTCGTACACAATACGTGCACACACGGCCGGGCGCCCGCTTCCGACAAACTACTCATCAGGAAGCTTATGTAATGCTGTTAAACTCTTTGTGCTACCGTTTATCAGAACCTCTAGACCATGGCCATTTAGCTTAATTATTATAAACATATTAGTTTTTATTCTTTAAGGAACTCTATAAGTCGTCACTATTAGCTATCGTAACATCAGCTGTTGAACAAAGATTCATTTAATTATAAACATTGTCTGCTATATCAAGTCTACTGTCTGCTATCTGATAATAATTGTATAATTCGAGTGAGCATGGCAGGGTGGCTGGTAATGGATGGTAAAGAGAGGCTGATGATCGTGACAAGACCGATCGAGATCGTGAGGTAAGGGTTGGCATTAATAATAATTAAGAACAAGGCAAAGCATAAGAACAAGGTCATGAGGAAAGTTTTGAAGATGAATGAGGATGGCTAAAAGAATAGGGGAAGACCAAATAAACGATGGATGGATTGTGTGAAACATGATAATAATTATGGTTAGAAAGGGGGTGACTACTGATTTGACGACTAATAGGGAAATACGGAGGAAGAAGACATGTTGCGCCGACCCCAGATTAGAAGGGCAACTGAATGATGATGACTGAGTGATGGAGCCACTACTACTAAGTACAGACCGCCAGCACATCAAGCTAACCGAAACTGTTAAATTTTCCCAATCAACTTTGAACCTAATGCTTTAGCGATAAAGTTGAAAATCTATTAAACAAATTTGACAGATAGTAGACGTAGTAGCATGGTGTGCTGGCGTCTGTACATGGATAAACGTGCAACATACAACATCTATGCCAAACGTGATGCGAATGTTTAAACACTAATTCATAGAATTACATGAAATTTAACAAAACCTTTAGGCTTAAACTCGTGATCATACGTCAATTGATAGACACATAACCGAGCGAGCTGACATAACAATGAAGTAACAAAACAACGTGAAGTTCAACCGTGTCTAAAATGTTTTGGAGATGAGTCATACAGCACGTATGAATGCAAACAGATTCCACAACTCCACATACGGAAATTAGTAGAACAATATCGCTAAGGGAAACCACGGACGGTTTTTTATGGCAATTTGCCGGAGTGTTAATACGAAAAATTGAATTTGATAAAAAATAAGACGAGGTCTGATTGAGGGCTAAACTATGTTTTTGTTGAGATTAATAAATCAATCCACATTCCATTCATTTCATAGGTCTTCCGCATACTCTTCTAATGGTGTTATGAATAAGTAGAAACTAAAATTATTATATTGGTGTAGAATTTTTTGCTCGATAATGCATTAAAACACCGCAAAGTAAAACATCTCGCATGTCAGCTTCAAGTATCGCTAAGCTTGTAACAAAACCTCGCCTTACGGCGCTATGAGTGTAATTTGCGATCTTTAACGGCAATTGACTATGAGTAGTTGCGAATAACATTTTATAAAAACCGGTCAAGTGCGTGTCGGGCCACGCACAGTATAGGGTTCCGTAGTAGCCCGTTATCACAATGTAGTACGATTCTGTTGTCCTTTATTCTAAAAAAAAAAAAAACATTTTGTTTTTCAATGCAAGTCTTTACCCGTTATAAACAAGCAACTACTTTATCTTAGTCACTTTCAAGGATTAATGCTAAGAATTTTGTATTTGGTACAAATATATCCAACACCCAAGTTCAACGAATATTACTGCTAAACTAATAAAGTTATCTTAACCGCTATACTTTTCCTTTAAAGTTCATGAAATGCACTACCATTGTGAATTTTTCCAAATTTTTCATGCCAGCAGTTTAGGTTTTAGAGGGGGGGGGACGCCCTACTAGAACAAAAATTTGCACTTTAAAGTTTAATATTTCGTAAATGGAGCATTAAATCGAAAAATTATTTTAGCAACCCCCAAGTCATTTTAGAAGACCTATTCAACGATACCCCACACGATGGGTTAGACAACGAAAAAAATATTCATCCCTACATCACATGTATCCCCTACATGTGATGTAGGGATGAATATTTTTTTTACCCTAAAAAAAATATTTTCCAAAATTTTATTTTGCAACTCTGTCGGCGTAATTGATATACGTACTCCTACAAAATTAAAACAAAACAATAACAGTTCCAAGAAGAAGTATTTTGATAACAATTATCTCTGTTACATAATATTTATAAACATGGGTTCGTTGATAAGCAGTCTTCATAGTTTTTTTCCACATTCGTACAATAATGTTTTTCAGTGAGCAAAATAGTAAATATTTTTTTTACACTTTAGCAATTATTTTAATAAAACTTTTAAGATAATAGTTAAACTATAACTAAAAACGAACCCACGTTTGAGATACACATTAGTACATTAGTACCTACATGAGAATAAGCGTCTAACATGTACTTGCATAGTTTATACTGATGGACTTTTCAAAAATTTCAAAAGTTCCATAATGCCACAGCTGATAAAAAGATAAATGATTTTATTTCTGTAAATACGTTTGCACAAACACTTTAACACGTCAATCATATTGTTTTAAACTAGATGAGGTCGGCGTTTCCTATCTGACTACTCTGAGAAGAAAGGCCGAAACAAACTCAGGGGTCACAGTCTCTTTTAAATTAGATACTGAAGTACGCAGTTCAGGCCACGCGATCAAAACATCAACCTTGTTCAAACATTAACTAATATCTCTCAAGACAAGAAACATGAAGAACACACATGTACGCTTTTAAATACACTAATTATTTCTCGAATACTTGCCTTGCATCTCAGGTTGTGAAACAATCCTAATCGTCGGTGTGATTGCGTTTCATAAATGTTTTTTGTCCATGTTATAATTTGTAGCTGTTTTTTGTCCATGTTATATTTGTAGTTGTTCTTTGTATAATGTATCATCAGCTATTACATGTCGGAGATTATTGTCAAGTAATGGCGGTATTTCAAAGTAGGCTGTCAGGTCACTGTGCTAGGCTAATATGTCAAGATCTGAACATAAATCTAGCTCTGTAATTAGTAATTGTTTTGTCTTCAAAATAATGTTGACATAACGTCAAGTACAGAAATAGATTCGAGATGATGACATGATTTTCGAAAGCGCAGTTAGTGTTTTTATGTTAGTTTTTTTATGGGCTAAGGAAGGAACACGGGTCAGGGTGGGTTTTAGTCAGTAAGAGTCTGACACTCCCTTCCGCTCCACCCAGAGCGGGAGGAGTCATTTGATGATTTCCCATCCTCAAAAAAAAAAAAAAAGTGTTTTTATGTTTTACTATCTTATGTGCCCTGATGCCTACCTTACTAGAATTTATTGACGTTACTGATCGCGGCAAAGGCCTAGAAAAGTTCTGGGTTGATTCAATTTCAATTGCCATCGACACGCTAAGAACAAGCTATCTTTTGTCAAAGTGTCCATAGGTTTGACTTCTTTCTTCTCGTAAATATAACATTGTATTCTCCAAGGGGTAAAGCAGAGACCAACATTTCGCCAATTATTTTAAAATCTCATGTAAAATGGGGTGAGCCTATTGCCATCAACTGCGCCACCTAATAACGACAACTAAACACTGTTACACTAATAAGCAATTGTTACTACTAAGAATCAGACTGACCATGACCACAAATGGACATCAACCTTAAATCAAACATCAGCTACAACCTTGCGCAAACTCATTCCTATATGTCATCTCAATAGCGCATACTACAAAGCCCTAATGAATCTTCTGCATCGGCCACAATAGTCAATTACCCAGAGGTCACAGCTGTAGCCTCATCAGTACAGGTCCTATTGGCTACCAGGGTTACTGGAGCCGTTTGAGTTCAAAGCGTCTGTTTAACTATTTGAGTAATTATTATTGTTTGTTCACTTAGTGCATGAGTGTGATTTGTTTTATTTGCTTTTGTAATAATACTTAATGTGTAATTAACAATCAGTTTCTGAACTGAGAATTTAAGTTGAAAACTTGTTAAACTGTACTTAAGCGTTACTTAAGGTGATTCCTGCAAAGAGGCCCGCGAATTTCAACATTTCTTACGCATTTTTCCAAAAAGTTCTCAATTTCAAATCACTAATTCATAAATCGGGCAAAAGGCGTATAGACGTATGAGGAACAGGGTGTAAAGTTCACTCATCATCATTTCAGCCGAAAGACGTCCACTGCTGAACACAGGCCTCCCCCAAAAGGGAGGGGTTTGTCATAATCGCCACGCTTGGCAGGCGGGTTGGCGGTCGCAGTATGGTATGGTGGTGGAATGCATAGAGAACGCTGCTGCCCATTCTCCGGTACGCTCCTTAGTCGCCTTTTACGACACCCACGGGAAGTATGGGGTGGTGCTATTCTTTAAGTCCGGCACCACACAGACAACACTCATACTCTATAGAAAAGGGTGGATCCTCCAACCAGACGGCTGTTGTGTCTGGCGGGCAACTGACTGCCCTATGATTCATGTCGGGACGTTGTATCTATGCTAGTTGCGCGGTAAACTCTGCTTGCGAGGTGCAGGATTTTGCCTGATGTCAGTATGACGCGTTGTTCGCATGTGGCGTTGTAGATACTACAGGCTCATGTGCAAGGTTAACTACATGGATACACTGAGGAAACTGGTGCAACTAACTAATAAGGACTGGGAGACCGATTGATTTACCAACAACGCTAAATAGCGAGGAAAAAATTATCTTCTAAGAACATGGTTTATCTTCTTAACCGACAGTTATGTGTAAAACAATGCGTTAATTTACCAATTGATATAATTATATTGGCTCACGCAACACGACTGCATAATTTCCTACATTCGTGCCTAATTATGGCTTTTGTTATGATGTTTTCAGGTTATGGTTTCTGCCTGTTTAAGGTTATAACAAATAAATTACATAAATACTCCATAGTAGTAGGTAGCCTCACGATTTTAGTATTTTGATTGACTTGTAATTAAAGTTTCGTAATAATTATATTGGATAAAGTGAAGCCTTATTTAATTGCATTATAGGGTATTACAAAATATACAAATTTATTATGGAGATTGATTAGTAAATTGCTTTTCAAGACTACGTTTGGGTTACTATGTACGAATCAATATTTTGACTTAGAAATATCGTATGTAAAAATTTCATCGTAACCTCTGACACTGTCATGCATCTTGCTTGCAAAAGAAACAGGATCATATCAATACTACAGTAAAGTAGGTAAATTATTATTCTGGAATTACTAATGTAATAATTCCATAAGCCACATTAATAGTTAGTTAAATTATGTAGAAAGTTTCTAAGCTATGAAATTCGCACAAGATTCAAGATTCAAGAGTCTTTATTTGTGGAAACATGAGTACCTATACATACAGAGAATGCAAGTTATCACAATACATTATTATATCATTCATGTTTGGCCTTAGTGGTGTACAAATATTTAAATTTTATGTCAGTAAATAACATCAATTGGATAAATTAATAAATTGAAACAAAATAGTTAAATGTCAATTTTGAAAGGAAATAGTCATAAATACAATTACAATTATAAAATGTCAATTAAATTGTTACTTATAGCATTAATATGTTGGTTTATTATTATGATTATGTCAAAGATGCATCGATATATTTTGTTACATGTTAATAAATGTTGTCGTTAAGATATTCTAAAGGAAGATATTTTGAAGTATCATTAATTTATTTTTTAATAGACGGACATTAAGCTTCTTCCAACTACTTGGGAGTTTATTGAAAATTTTATGGGCCATACAGAAAACACTTTTCTGCATACTAATGCAGAAAAGTGTTTTCTGTTGTTTTCGATCTGTGTAGCCAGAGAACACTGTCATCGCGTCTGCTGTGACTGCGATTGACTACTTCTGACTGACGTGGAAATAAACATGACAATTTCTATAATGTAAAGGCAAGGCAGAGTCAATATTTTATATCTTTTAAAGTATGTCTTACAACTTTCGGTTGACTCTAATTTAAACATAGTCCTGATGCACCTTTTTTTGGGCTTTATAGGGTATATGTCCTTATCTGTTGAATTGCCCCAGAAAATGATCCCATATCTTAAGTGTGATGAAACCAAACCATGGTAAGCCGTAAGTAATGAATAATGATCTGGGTCTAGTTTGAACAGCGCGTAACAAGAAATACAATTTTTTTTACTTAGTTCTTCTATGTGTGCTTTTTGTCAATCGTCACTCCAAGGAATTTAGTACTGTCAACTTCTGTAATAATTTTATTATTGCAATGGATGTTAAGATCAGTCATTGTTGATAAACGTTGACTAAAATGCAATAAGTTAATTTTATAAGATTAATTTTTAGATTATTATTATTTAGCCAATTAATTATTAATGTCATTATTATAACTATCTTTAGTATTACATTGAATTGTGATAGTGCTATCATCAGCAAATAGTGTAACTGGTTGGTCTACATGTTTAGGTAAGTCATTTATATATACTATGAACAGTGGAGGACCCAGCACACTACCCTGGGGGACTCCATACTTGACCACTTGTTCGTATGAATGAAATATTTCTTCACGTTTAGATTTAACATTTATTGTAGATATTTCCGTTACTTGCTTTCTGTTATCAAGATAATATGTTTTTATTAATTGTTGAACATTGCCTCATATCCCGTATGCCTCCAACTTGTTTATTAAGATATCATGCCTGACGTAATCAAATGCAAAGGGTAATGTTTTTGGTCGTACCCTTTATTAAATAATTGAATGACATCGATTAGTATACAATCTAATATAAAGCAACAGTGTACAAAGAGCAATGAGATTGCTGGCTTAAATTTTCCTTTTGCAGCTACAGCGTTCATTTTCGAGCTATCACAATCACCTTTTACATTTTTTTTTGCAAAGTTTACCTTTTTTGCGTTGAGTGTTTAATTTTGTTGGGTGTAGCATTCTTGCACACAACCATACATTGTGAGTACAAAAGAACTTCATAATAATGTTAACACGTTTTATCAGTTACTGAAGGTTACGAGATAATTGTGTGTAGATAGGATAATTATATTAGCGTAAAAACTATGATAAATGAGTATCTACACGCCTTGGCCCTTGGGTGACGATGGGTATATAAACAAAACAGAATAATTAGATAACTTTGTTTTTATGTCCCTTTTGTTCAGAGAGGTCGAGGTATTTCAGTGCATAAAATTGATGATTTGAATAGTATCTGCATGGTTGTCTACTACAGTTGAATGTTATTTATTACTTGTTGCTACCGAATCTATTAGAGCTCCAAAGATATTCTCTACAGTATTCTTGTGTGCTTTTGGGTTAGTAACTGTTCGGTGCAACCGCACATTCTCATAATAATTAATTCAGTTCGCGTTGGACTATCAAGTCAGCCAGGCGTTCTCGTTACAGCCAACAAGAGCCGCGTCACTCACTTCATTTCCACACCATCAGTCCATTAAGCTCATTTTACCTTTAAGTACGTTTGGGACAATACAGTAGTGTTTTAGTACTTAGGTACTTTGGTACTTTTAGTACTAGTACAAGTTTGGCTATCCATCCCATAATACAAAAACTAAATTCAAAATTCAATGTATGGTATTTAGATGATGGAACACTAGGAGGTGACTTAGACAACGTTTTAACAGATCTCCAACTCCTTAAGCAACAATTCCAATCTATCGGCCTTGACCTCAACAACTCAAAATGTGAAATTTACATTTGTGACAATACTGACAGACAATCGACTATACAGAAATTCAATACAATAGCCCCAGACATCAAAGTTTTGGAAAAAAGTTCATTGCACCTCCTAGGTTCCCCAATTTTAGAAGACAGTTTTTCACCATTCGTCGACGAAAAAATTAAACATTTTAACGATATTTCGGATAGGCTTTCTAAAATTAATTTACATTCGGCTTTCACCCTTATCAGATATTGTTGTTTCGGTCCAAATTTTATGTATTTTCTCCGCTCTTCGTCTTTATGGAAGCAGCCACACCTTTTGGACAAAATTGACCATATTATTCGCAATACTCTTATATCCATTTTAAATGTGGCTTTGGACGACCACGCGTGGCTGCAAGCCTCACTACCCATTCGTTTTGGTGGGCTCGGCGTCCGCAAAATTTCTAGTGTAAGCTTACCGGCGTTCCTATCCTCGGTCCACAGCACAGAAAAGTTAACCACACGAATTTTGATTCCTGCTCAGGTTGACTCTGAAGTGCCGTGTTTGACCGATGCGGTGAACGCCTGGAAAGTGGCTTGCCCGGATACAGTTCTGCCCGAGAACCCGTCTTCCCAGAGACAGTAGGATGAGCCGCTCTGCAGGTTGGTACGGAATAAACTTATTAATACGTCCACCAATACTGCTGAGCGAGCCCGCCTGCTGGCTGTGGGTGAATGGGAGTCGGGCCTCTGGCTTCAGGCGCTACCATCACCCAACATAGGCACTATGCTGGGTGACACCACATTCCGGCTCGCTACATGTTTGCGTCTGGGCGCTCCTTGCGGAGCTCCACATCGCTGTCAATGCGGTGAAGCAGTCGACTGCCTCGGACACCATGGCTTATCCTGCAGCAAGAGCGCTGGTCGCATGGCACGGCACGCCAGCATTAACGACATCATCCGTCGGGCTCTTGTCACCGCCGGTGTGCCAGCTGTTTTAGAACCCAATGGCTTGACACGCGACGATGGCAAGAGGCCAGATGGAATGACCATAATGCCTTGGAAGTTGGGTAGGCCTTTGGTGTGGGATGCTACCTGTGTCGACACCCTCGCGCCATCCCATCTTCTTAGCACGGCGGGCTGTGCTGGGGCGGCTGCTACAGGAGCAGAAAACCTCAAACGGCGCAAATATAACAACCTTATTGGGAGCTATATGTTTGAGCCGTTTGGGGTTGAAACACTAGGGCCTTGGGGTCCGAGTGCTCATCGAGTATTTCGGGACATCGCAAAGCGGTTGGTTGACTCTTCACGTGACCAGAGGGCTGGCCTATTTTTAGCCCAAAGAATAAGCATTGCCATCCAACGTGGTAATGCTGCCAGCCTTTTGGGCACTTGTGCCATTGACAGCGATGCGGACGAATTTTTTGATGCCCAATGAGCTCCTGTCTTTTTCTTTACCTTTTTTTATACTTGTGTATACTTTATATAATATGTATATTTTACTGTTAAGTTGTAAAATAGTAACATTGTAATTTTAAAAATAAATCAATGAAGGTACTTTGGTCAGTGGGTTGTCTTATGGGCGGAGTTCTTTTATTCCATTCATCCCTCATCTGGAAGTAATGTATGATCTAGCAAGGGATCACACAGTACCTAACCACGGAGGGCAAAGCCACAAGTAGGCATAAGAATTATAATATCTATGCAACTTTTAAGACCAGTTTCCCCAAGTCCCTAACGGTCACTAGATAACATTTTTGGACATTTAATACCTATAAAGACCCTACGGAACATGTTTAAACAACGCCGTGTTGATTTGCATGTCATCTAAGCATACAATTTAACGTTTAAGTAGCAATTGTGTTTTTTTCTCAATGCGTTTCCACAAGTGATGAGTTGTAAGCACGCATCACGATCACATCGCGATGCATAGCCGTCAGATTAACAAAGAAAGATAACAAATTGAGTACTTTACGATACCTATACAACATGAGATGAGATCAAACAGTCAAACATTTGTCAGTCACGGTGGTAACAATGGTCAGGTCAAGGTCGAAGGTCTTCCTCATTCCGATACACTAAATGTACTGTCACGATTGGTACCTACACGGATATCAGAATGTCAGGTGTGTTTGAAGACACACACGGAACACGGGTAGGATTTAGTCAGTAAGAATCTGACACTCCCTTCCGCTCCGCCCAGAGCGGGAGGGGTCATTTAATGATTTCCCACCCAAAAAAAAGGTGTGTTTGAAGAGGACAGTTTGGGGATCCGTTGATCATCTAGCTCAAGTTCACCGACAAATATATTACTAGCTTCTGCCCGCGACTTCCGTCCGCGTGGTCATTCAACTAGACTATAAAACATGTCCCATGGCTCTGGGCAGTAGTGTAGCTTTCTTTCGGTAAAATAATGTTTGTAATCGTATCAGTAATTTCTGATACGATTCCTTCTTTATAAATGTAAATGTGCACTATTTCCATAGATTGATAGAGTCAGCTTTTAAAGGAAACTTGATAGGAAATTTAATAAATGAGACAAATGAGAATTTTCAAAAGTATATGAAAACTGTTAAAATTGATGACAACAGTTTTTGACAATTCAAAAGTGCCTGTACATGGTTTAATTGAAATGCTTTATTGAAATTTTAATGCTTTGAGTTTGAGTTTGAAAAAATATTGAGAGACGTAAGTACATAGATCGCCTGGGAATAATGAAGGGGCCTTTGTAGACATTCATCCAGAGTATTCAGATGTCCTCATCATTAATGATATTAAAGATGTCTATGTGGAAGGTATAAACAACAATAAAGCAATATTCCATGCCCCAACCAGTGCGTAAAAAACCTGATACAAAGCGAATTTTACACAGACAATAAAACGCAATTTTTAAAACACGGACGTAAGTAAATATAGATTAAAAAAAAGCAAAACGTACTTAACAATGCAAATCAGTGTATTTTTGTTAACGGTTTTATTACATTACTCTGCTTCCTTATTCGTTAAAGCTGCTAATATTTTGATAAACGACTGTTTAAATTTGCAAATCACTTATATTTTAATCTTAAACGATTATTTTTAACACAAGTAGATCACCTTGCTGTAATTAATAGATATCGTCAGTGATATTGATACTGATTGTTGAATACATTTGCACGCCCATGTTTAACACCTTATGTACCATATTCTAGCAAATAAATATTTTTGATTTGATTAATTTGGTTTGATTTAATTCACTAAATTACAATAAATTGTGATACAAATATTATTTATAAAACAGGTGCGAAAGGTTCCTAAATAGAAGCTGTTATTAAAATACATAAGTATATGAAAATTCTACACCCCACCCATGCAGTATTCTTAAATTTTTATGAATGAATCGTTTACTACCTAACTAAAGTGCAATTTGAAGATATGTAAAAGCCAATTACATATTTTTACAAGTCACCTTTCAAACAATAAAAAAAACATCAAAATCAGTTCAGCCGTTTGCGAGCTACTATGGCACAGACACTCAGATACACACGTTAAACTTATAACACAACTCCGTTTCTGTCGAGGGTTAAAAAGAGTAACCGTGGAGTTTCTTGTAGGCTTTCTCTCTCCATAGGAAACGAGAAACGACCAAATGGTACCTTGCACCTAGTTTCTGACATTACATTAGTGTCCATGTTGGTTTATGTGAAACAAAATATTTTGATTTTAAGGTTCACACACTCAATTTATGCGAAGCCATTAAGTAAGTACCTACTTGCGTGTATATTGATGCTGAATTTAAATATTAGTTGATAAGACTTTGTTTTAATGTATGTAGGACCTTAAATTAATTGATATTGGGTATGTAGTATGTATGTAGGTAGGTAGTAATTTAAGCATCAATACAATGACATGTTTTCATTTCGTAAACACCTATTTTGATTGATCGTATATTTGAAACAAAAAAAACATGTTTCTGAACCATTTTAATTATTTCCAGTTTTATAAATAACGACACATATTCTTTAAAGGTGCCTATAATTAACAATTTGTTGTGGGCGTGTTTAATCGATAAATCATCTAATCGATTCGGTCGCATTCGTTGAAGAATCGAATAAATTGTAGTCAAAAAACGTCATATTTGTTGTCATTAAATTGATTGTTGCGGAAGTCGCCTATTTTATTCAACCTATTTTAAGAACAAAAAAACAGACCGATCTATTTTTTCGTATTTGTATTTTCCTTAACGAAATATTTTAAACACTTAATTAAAAGTAATCCTAGTAATTGATTTCCAAATTGATGACCTTTTAATTACTCTTTGATGAATTGGTTTATTGACCTAAAGAGATTATGATTTAAAAGAGTGTCCGTGGAGTTTCTTGCCCGTTCCCTACCCTTTGTAATGGTCAACTTGCTTCATCTTTCTGACTGACCGACCCTTAAAGTGCCTGTAATCGGTTTATCAATACTAATATTATAAATTCGAAAGTAACATTGTCTGTCTGTCTGTATAAGCCCCGCACGTTGATATTGCGATGGGACCTTGTCACAATTAAAACAACACAGCTACGTGACGTCATTTTGACGTCATACACCGCACATACAAGTAAGCGCTGAACGGTACTGACAGTTCGACTACGTCACTAAGATGTCCGCCAGTCGCAATATCAACGTGCGAGGCTTATATGTTACCTTTTCAGAGATAGATTGCATCCCAGGGAAGGACATGAACATTTTTATTGACATATCTTACTGATGAAGCCGCGGGCGGAAGCTAGTTTGAAATAAATGCTTTGAGTTTGAGTTTGACCTATAAAACCTTTAAACTCGATGGCTTTTAGAATATTAATATATAAGTCTTTGACTAACAATAGCGTAGGTATCCACTTTTAACTTCAAACATACCTACGTTACGTTTATTTGTATGCAGACAGTGTTTCTCATCCTAATAAATTGAATAATTATTATACAGAATATGTCTTACACCATAAATTGGCTCAATTCGAAAATACGAGTCATTGCCGGATATCCAAAAGTTGGAAAACTCCAAACAGAAAATATCTCAGTATGTCAAGGCACCTTGACCCACCCATAGGGTGTCCACTATAACTGACATTATTGGGACAACTATTGTAAGACTAACACGTTCTACAGTTTTTGCCACATTGCTAATATTTAATGTAAAAGGTTATTGAAATCGTGTTGGCGCTGAAAAAGTATTTCATTGACCGTTTTTGTTGTAATATTCAAGAGTATTTGAGTTTCATTAATAGACTTTTTTGTTAAAATTTGTTTCTAAGCTTAATACCTATTATCAGGTTTCGTTTCGTATTTTTACATTTAGGCACAATCAGAGTCCAAAAGATCAAGATACATGGACAAGAATTCATATGATTGTCTTTATTGTTTAATTCTTAAAATTATTATTAATATATAAGCTTACAGACTAAAAATAATATAAATATGTAGGTACAATATCACATGAATATAAAAAGAGGGAAAAAATCACATGGCATCAAAAAATTCGTCCGCGTTGCTAACGAATGTAAAACGTGCCCAAAAGGCTGGCAGCATCCGGGCCAGCGGGATTGTCCGAAAGGGTTACCGCTGGCCCGGAACATGGGTGGGTTTTTGGCAATAAGAGTCTGACACTCCCTTCCGCTCCACCCAGAGTGGGAGGATTCATTTGATGATTTCCCAAAAAAGGCTGGCAGCATTGCCACGTTGTATAGTGAAGCTGATTATTTGGCCAAAAAATAGGGCAGCCCTCTGATCTCGTGAAAAGTTGACCAATCGCTTGGCGATGTCTCGAAAAATCATTTGAAAGTCTACAATTTATGTTCCATAATACTTTTTTAATAATTCATGTTATGATCATCTCTTCTGTAGAAAAGAGCCAAAAGTGGAATAAAGTCCAACTGAATGACAGGTTCGATCAATGAAGACCTACCAGTGTCCACCACGCCCATTTATGTTGGCTCAGAGCCGAGGTAAAATGCGGTCAACTGCAGATCAAAACCAGTTTATCATAAAAGGCATAACGTACATAATCGGAGCTTCATTCACGAAAGTGCAAGTTTTACTTTCACTCTCTGTTGTAAAGGTGACTATTATGTTCATAAGCGCAGCGACAGCGGTCAAGTTCATATTGCGTGTTTGTTTAGTTTATTGTATAGTAGTAGCCAAAGCAGTATTTGGGGTTTTGTACTCCTAAATCCTTTGCTGTAGTGGCTTTAAGGGAGGTGTGCCACAATGATTCCTTGAATAAGAAAGGTTTCTTTGAAAAGAGCAGCACCCTAATTGCGTAATACACTACCAATCACAATCTGAATCATTTTTTATTAAAATCAAAAATCAAAATCAAAATGTTTTATTTCACATAAACCTACATGGGCACTTATGAAACGTCAGACTAGGTGCACGGGTCCAATTGGTCGTTTCCTATGGAGAAGAACCGGCAAGAAACTCCACGGTAATATTGTTGAACTGTGAAAATCAAAGCCATTCTGTTTGTGTGTTACGTAATTACCGCGCAGAACAGCGCCCTTTATTCACCCTTTATTAGGCCGAAGAAACTAAAGATGATCGCAATTTTCAGCAAAATTTAAATAATATCGATGAGGTATATCGATTTTAATGACCAGAATGTACTTTAAAAAAATATCGGTTACGGTTTAATTGCCACGTCCCGTACAAATAGTCAGTTTAACTGATCTTAACTTTCATTATCTATACATATAATAAATCTGTAGAAGGGTCAATTCTGTACATTGAAAATATTGAAAAAATAAATAGCGGGGGGTGTTGCTGGATCGATACCAAACCCAAATACAGTGTAAACTCCATGTAACGTCACTCGATGTAACGACAAACTCCCTAAAGCGTCGAAATCACTCGTCTTTGGTTGGTTTAGCTTGTTTTCCATACAATGATACATTCCTTATAGCATTACACCCACTCTCAATAACGACAACAATTAAATAATAAAAAGTATCTTTTAAGTTGCCAAAATTAGTGAAAACCGCGCAGCTGTGTACGTTCTTTTGTCGCTTTATTATCCTAGCCCGTAATAAACTCGACTGTCGGCATCACAAAATACAGATAGTAATCGGCATCATGCAAACCAAACTTTCTAAGAAATTCGTTCTTTTGTTTACAAATTGGGATTGCACGTGTACTGTTGTTGACCATGATTAATAAGTAGGAGTCATGGACTTAATACGTTATCGTATTCTTAGTTGCTCACAAACTTTCAAACTGTAAACATGGCTAGTAAAAGAAAATCACTGTGTATGAAAAAGTTACACCGATACGCGCAATAGAAACGGAAGAGAAGATAAGTGATGTTGGCAGACGCTTTGGCTTTAGCCGCTCTACCGTGTCCACAATATGGAAAAATAAAGAAAAAAATCTCCAAGCAGAGAAGGAAGTCTTCCAAAAAATTAAAAAGGCCTAAATACGAAGATTTGCATCAAGCTCATATTTCAGATTTTCTTCTTTCCATGTAACGACAACTCTCTATAACACCATAAAATGTATAGTCCCTTTAGTGTCGTTATATAGAGTTTACACTGTATGTGATTAAAAAAATTTTTGTCTGTCTGTCTGTCTGTCTGTCTGTCTGTCTGTATATGCAGGCATCACGTGAAAACTAACGGTTCGATTTCGATGAAACTTGGTATAATTATACCTTATTATCCTGGGCATAAAATAGGATACTTTTTATCCTGGAAAAATACGTAGAAAAAAAAATCTTATATTTCGGTTTTATTCATAGACGTTGTTCTGTAGAACCGCGAACACACGTTGCATTACCCGTAGTGGATAATTTTCCATTTCAATTTAAGAGAATACAGTTTCCTGTAGCTTTGTGTTACGCCATGACAATAAATAAGGCTCAAGGTCAGACCCTAGGAGTTGCTGGCGTAGATCTTACCGCGAGTTATTTTCACACGGGCAACTTTACGTAGCTCTTTCCCGTGTGAGCAGTCCAAGAAATCTTCATGTTCATATTCCGGACGAGCTCACTAACAATGTTGTGTATGCTGAAGCTCTCAATTAACTTTCTGTCGCATTGTCACGATCACTTTTTTATTATTGCAAACTTTTCGTCACTGTCAGTAATTTACTGCTACATGCTACTTATCAAGGTCGGAATTACTATGGAAAAAATACTTACTACAGAACGCGAGCTCAACAGCAGTAGCTCAATAGAGGGATCTCCTTAATTATTATAGGCTTAGCCGTATTTGGGTCCAATAGATATTTATAAGATGTCATTGTCAGAGTTACTCAAAATGGAGAAATAAACCATCCACGCGAAGACCGACATCCGCGCGGACAGAGTCGCGGGCGGAAGCTAGTCAGGAATAAAAGTGAAATGAATGCTAGTAGGATCTTTAGGAGAATAAATAAGCATTTGAGACCTTTCTTAGATTAATCAACGAACGTCTCAAATACGCGGATACCAATACCATATTATGAACTGACCCTGTAAGGCAGTAGCAATTATGTTGCCGGTAAACAATATAAATTTTTCTACAAACGTTCCACTAAATCTTCAAATATATATTATATGATACCAATTAAATTTTATTAAAGTAGTTAATCTAAAAAACTCGGAAGTGCAGTAAAACATTTTCGAGATTGAAATGGATTTAAAGCAAACTACTTATGAGAACCTGTCCAATTTTTGAACTCAAACTCACTCACTCACTCTTTTTCTGTCTACTTCAAATGACAGTCTTGACATTTATACAAAAAAGTGACCGATTATAACCATGTTAAATCGTTAAATATCATCACTATAATCGTTAAACGTGTTAAATCGCTCCGCTAATCACAGTGGGCGCTACATTTTATTGTAGCTAAGTGCGTATAAGGTCAAGGTGAACGAACTGGTTCAGCAGATCACTGCCACTTTAGATTTGATGCATGTCGTCTGATAGAACGAGAGGAAATGACATCTTGTATTGAACGGTGACTGGAAAAACGTTTTTTTGTTTCGTGGTACGTCATCACGTGACGTAAATGTGACGTGTATATAATGCTTTTAATAAGCGACAACGACAACAACTACCAGCTAATATTAGTCACAATGAATATTCAGTTACGAAAACGGATACTACAAAGTTTTTAGGGTTGTTATGAGACAGTCAACTTACGTGGTAACCGCATGTTGAGGAAAGGACGATGGCGAACGCCTAAACAAATTTTTGTTGACATTTTTTTTGCGTCTTCTGATGAAAACTATGTTAAAATATAGAGTTTGAATTTCTGAACAGTTTTGTCTTCAGTAATACTTTTATAGAAATTCAGGAATTAAAGATATTCCAGATAATAGGAGCCCCGGTGCGTCCTATTTCTGTCTGCAGGGTTTAAAAGAACCTAACCAAACCGAACCTCGGGGTGCCCTTCGCTCGCTTATGCATCCACGTCTACAACGTCGTCGTCGTTGCACAACATATAGAATTTTTAAGATTTCCGATTGCTATTTAGGAAATGTATAGATTTCCTAGGAAACGTGCATACTAAACTTAAAAAATATATCATAGATTTCCTATCTATTTTAGGAATTGTACACATTTCCTAGGAATTGTATAGAATGACGGATTGCACACTTTTCCGTTAACATATATAAAAACTTAACAGTTTTGCTTTTACTCTTCATAAGCTGTCCAAATTTATGAATTTGTGTGTGTTTTTTGTGTTTTTCCGATTTTGTGTGCTTGCCTACCTTACTACGTAGAATCAGTTCAGATCAGATACGGAGTCGTTTTCTGGGGTAACTCGACAGACAATAATTACGCTTTCATCGCACAAAAAAAATCGTACGCGCTATATGTAATCTACAATTTTAAACTCAAGGGACAGTTGTAGACCATATTTTGAATCGTTGAAGCTTCTAACATTGCCGTCATTATACATCTTTGAGATGGCACAGCTTTTCGTAATAAGAGCCCCAGCTGATTCACGGTTAAGGAAAAGGGATTCGAACATTCTTTGTGTTGATCGCAGTAAAACAGCCCTCCTGCGTAAAAAAGTATTTATCGAATGGCTCCAATTATTTTCAATAAAATTCCACGAAAGATAAAAAATCTTACTAATAATATTAATTACTAATAATAATATGTTTAAAAAGAAACTGGAACAATTTTCAATTCATAAATGTTATACGTCCACAGCTGAGTTTGTGGAGGACACTACTGACATTAGACATTAGATTAATATACCTACTTAATTTAATGATTTTATTCTCCTCATTGATCGGTTTAGATGTTGTGAAAATGGCTGTTTCTCTTGTTTTCAAGTATATTGTAAGTCACACTCTCTTATGTTCTTGTTCTAACATTGACATTGTCAATTTTGTGTTAGTACGTAAGGAATTGTGTATTAGTATGTAAGTAATTAAGTTATTTTATTTTAAATGTATATGTGTGTGTGTGGTTACGACACAACTAACTTAATTATTATTTGTATGCTCTCGAGTAAAATATAGCGAACTGACCATCTTATTATAACATCCTATTGTAATGAAACCTACATTTACGAATAAATTGAATTGATATGATCATGTTACACACAGTGTAGCTTGTCACATGAGAAGGTAAGTAGTTTGTCCGCAGCGAGTTTTCTTTTTATACATTAGGAACTAATATTCAAACATTTGATGTCCTACCATAGTAAGTACTATTTTCTAATAATTACTTAAACAATCTCCAAATTCAGGAGCTTTTATTGAAATTAAGAAAGCACTCCGATAAAAATGGAAAAGTTGTCGTCTACTTGTTTAGATTGGTCACTCTAGTCAACTTGGTATCGAAGAGTTGTTGCATCGGAAATTGAGCTTTCCGAAAGTTTGTCCCAATTTTTCCCAAACTTAAGCGTATCCTATGAGAAAAATATTTTTATAAGTAAATAGGTATTAAATAATCTGTGCCAACTTTTTCAATAAACAGTAATTATTAAAATTACCAAGAGAGAGCATTATTAATAATGCAGCGCACGCGCACACTACCGTGCGATTACGGTTGTGCGAGTATTACCTACTAAAGTTCAAGGTGAAGCGAATGGTTCACTTTG
This sequence comes from Mesoligia furuncula, assembly GCA_916614155.1. Lineage (NCBI taxonomy): Eukaryota > Metazoa > Arthropoda > Insecta > Lepidoptera > Noctuidae > Mesoligia > Mesoligia furuncula. The sequence continues at coordinate 1,595,455 of OU744807.1, read as the reverse complement.
ATCGTGAATGAGAGTGAATCAAGTGAATCGGTGCAGTGAGAGTTTGTGTGGTAATGTTTGTTTTCGTTCGCTTCACGCTTGAGTTGGATTTGTGTGCAATTTAGTTTGCATAATTAGTACACCTTTAGTACCTACTATTTCATAATGAACAAAAGTACTTAAATCTAAGACGAAGGTAGTTTATGTTATGATTCTATATTTTTATCCCGTCAAAATTAAATCTTACTTAGGTACTTCTTGATGTGAGTTGAACGTATGTTCGCAGTTTTTTTACCTCTTACAGCAACAACCCAACAGCAACCTTATTGTAACAAGAATAAAGATCACTGTGATTTTGTCAGACTCATCAGTAGCAGCAACTCAAAAGCAACTTTATTTTAACGAGAATAAAGATAAATGTGCTTTTAACAGTGATGCAAACAAAATCAGAGGTAAAACAACTGTGAATGGGCTGTAAGTATGTAAGTGTTTTAAATTAACAGCAAAGGTTTGATGTTGTTGGAATAAATATTAATTTAGTTTATGACCAAACACATAAACCAAACTTTGTATGTTTATACGTAGTTAACACGAAGGTCCATTAGTCTCCCAAAAGGAGGTCCACCTTCACTTCTAATAGATCCATGGACATGTTTCTTAATGATGATGTGATCAACAAATATCTTACAAATCATGTTCTAAGTACGCATAGGACCCTCATAGGTCCCCCGAGGCACACCGAACAAATCAATTTGTTCAAAATGTTCGAAGCATTATGTGTATTTATTTTAGGTGTTCCCCGCCTACAACATTAGTTTAAGTAGCCATAAAATACATTTTGCAATTCAGATTTCATACCTACGCAAAGATATTTGGTAACCAAACTGACATTAGGATTATTATGTTCGAAAAAAATTGCTCTCACAGTACATTGAGTACAATCATTACTAGGGTCTGTAGTTTAAAAGCTATAGCGATTTCAAGATTCTTGAAAGGAAGATGAGGTAGATAATATGCCTTTTTTGCCTTAGACATGGTATAAAGTTGCTACAGTCTGGTTTTGATATAATATCCACATGTTTAGCTACACAGAATTGTGTATCAATTGCATGTAAAATAAATACACGAGTTAAAGGTGATGTATACAAAGTCACAGATTCATTGGTAATACAATAATATTCATTCAGATACATGACAAACATTTTCATCAATACCTGTACAAGATTGTTTCATCGGACCTTGTACAGGACCAAACATAGTTAAAATTCGACAACACCCGCTAATACTCTCGCATTCCGAAAAAGAAAAAAGATTAGGTACCCACTGAATATTTTTTTTTGAATGAACGAAAATTCTAATAAATAAAGCGATTTATTCTCGAAGATTGCAACATTTTTGAAAATACTACATCAAGGTTATTGTGTTATTGTTATTAGTGCATGTTTAGCAACATTCACCCAAACATAGACAGTGTTCTAGGTTGAGTTTTTTTTTTCTAAATAAATGGAAACGAGTCTATAGAGGTCTGAGGGACAGAAGAAGAAGAAGGGTGGAGAGTTATCATCCTCCTTTGTAAAGGATGGATTCTCCGACCAGACGGCTAATGCCTCTGGGGGAAGTTCTATGTACAGTGGGCTGCATCAATTGGGTACCCCAGTTGTATGTAAATTTTAATACAACTGGGGTACCCAATTGATGCAGCCCACCGTACGTGCGTCATCAGCCTATAGCAGTCCACTGCTGGACACAGGCCTCTCCTATTGCATGCCATTCAACTCGATTTTCGGCAACTCTCACCCAGCTGCTAACAGGCATCCTGCGAAGATCGTCGATCCACCTATCCTGAGGGCGTCTCCACTGAATAACACGTCTACCCCAACGGTGATCGGTTTTACGGCTAATATGGCCGTTGTTGTATATAAGTTGGATATGTGCCAATCGCACGGATAACTTTGCTTGCACGATGCAGGATTTGCCCGACGTCAGGAATGATGAGTATTTGCATGTAGCCTTGTAGATGCCTCCACAGGTCAAAACCAAGTTCACTCGATGAAAAAAAATGAGTCAATTAAATCGCTTTTTTCCAACAACTTGTACGCCATCATAATGTCATTGTTTCCGCAGTAGTGTAACACAAAAACGCAGGTGTCACCGGTTCATTTCGTAGCATTGCTAAACTGTTACCACAATAAACTCATAACAATGGGTTTGCGTGTCGCTTATGAGTTTCAAACGGGAGCCGATGAGAGATAAGGTTCACTGGCAAAAACAGTGGACAGCCTCAATTGTGAATAATTGTGGTTTTGAATCGTGAGTTTCAAGAATCGTGTATATTTGTGGTCCTAAAAGTTAGCAGGACACTCATTTTGTGTATTTGGTACCGTAAAAGTTGACCGAATAAATACCTAGATCAAACAAAACAAATAAGTGAAATTCGGCAACCCGTTTAAATCTTGTCAGATCAGGCATGAAAGGAAAAGAGCCTTCATGAATTACGATACTTATGTGAGTTCGTCAGCCCAGCTACCAAAATATTGACAGCAATCTCTTCACAACACATTGACTAATTCATGGAGAGCTAACCGATACAAATGAAGAAGAACAACTTTAAACCATTCGCTAGAAACCGAACAAAGTAGGTGATCATGAAAGAGATTCCTCAAGAAACGGATCCTAACTTTAGACTAACTAAGTTCACGAACTTAGAAGATAAATGCACAATAAATGCATTAATTGCAATACTAAAAAGCCAGTAACATTTCCCGAACAAGGCTAAAACGTTTACTCTCACACCCATCGATCTTCGTGCCTGCGCCCGCGACACCGCTCGGTATGCGCGCCTCTGTATAGGTCAGGGCTACCACTGGAACAGTTTGCTTGTCCCCGTGTTGCAGTGGCGTGCGAACCCTATTGTTTGGGACGTATGTCTTTAAGTTTTCCACCACTATCTGATGTACTTTTTGGTTGATTACAATGAATTAATTGTGCTGGTAATGGTACTGTTACTACAACTTCGAGCGTGAGAGTTGATGTAATTCCGAGTTTTTTGCACCCTCTTTTGGGAGGAAAGAGTATCCTCTTTCCTCAAAAACTGTGACCTACCTGACTATAATTATCACACAGGGCAGGTGACAGTCTTTATTTACCCAGTAGAAGAACACAATGCTGGTCAATTAAACGGAGCGGTAAGTAAACAAGAGCTAGTGAAGAAGAGTTCTTAGCTTAATGAGGACACGTCATTTCAAATTTGTAGCACTCTCTTGGGGGGTAAGAGGACAGAGACAGGGCAAACCTAATCTTTTGCCAGTAGAAGAACAGTACTGGTTAGTTAAACAGGGGTTGAGTTGTGGGTACTGACACGTCATTTGAAGTTTGTATAGCACACTCTTAGAAGAAAAGAACTAATTAGTTTAACGGGGTTGGAGCTGTGGGGTACTGACTGAGAGAGAAGAGGAGTTCTTAGCTCAATAGAAAGAAAGAAAACGTATTTATTGCGACTCATACAGGAAAATCACAAACTAAACTAAACACAGTAAAATAAAAATCCAAGTTATATAAAAAAAAAAGTAACAAAAGGAAAATGAAACAGAAAGTCCTATACGGCCAAAAGGCTCCTGTCTCAGCATGCTGCTGCAAAATTTAAAAAATAAATGTCGCAGCGCTGGTATTCTGATAGGGCTCGCTGTGATGTCACGGGCAGTTACAGAAATAAATAAATATGTAAAATATTAGCAAATAATAAAATAAAATAAATGAATTTTTTAATCTGCTCCAGACGTAACCTCATTACTTGTCTATGCCTTGAGTGTCAGAGGCACTCTGGTGTGTCTGTGGCATTACTGTGATAAGTAAATGGCCGCATTCACAGTTATCAGCAAGCAGCAGAATGGATGCAGGTATTTCTACCCCCATGGTGAAAAGGCCTGAGCACACCATTTCAGCATACTAATTGAAAGGGAAAAAGTCAGCACTGCACTTCTGCAGAAAAACATACATTTGCTACAGAAATAAACTCTTCAAGAAAACTCAACACAGCTACTTAATTGTTTCAAAACAAAACAAAATGTAACTCTTAATTAATTCGCTGAACCATTAAAGTTAATGAAGGTTTTATTTCAAAGCTCACCGCGCATTGAATTCCGTCTGCTGTTAATTAGAACCGTCAAACCTGTTTATAAAGATTATTATCTGGTTAAAGTGACGAGACTGGCAACTGTTCTTTAGGTCACAGTTTGCGTCTGTGCCTGAACACGGCCCGTTGTCCACGATCCTACTTAAAAGTAAACAGTTACAAACTCAAACCACCAATGTTCAGAATGTCACAGCACTAGTGGTAGTGCTGTGACATTCTGAACATAGAATTTAATTTATAATGTCATTTCAATGGTGGCATTGAAATGACATTATAAATTAAATTCTAGTGATATTTATTTTAGAAGTATGTATGTATGTAAGTATATTCTCTTATTATTTGTTTTATTTCATTATGTGAATTGTTTTTGATTTTTAGAAGAAGGAAGAGGGGCTTGGAAAAGGAAAGAGGGGCTTGTGACTAAGTAATAACAGCCGCACGAGTCGATCGATCAGGTTAAGCTACGCTTGCCGCGGTTGGTCCGTGGATGGGTGACCATCTTACATACCAAGACTCCTCCGTGCCTCGGAAAGCTCGTTAAGCCGTTGGTCCCGGCTGTCACTCGTCGATCTTTGACAGTTATTACGGGTCGTGAGAAACCCGAAAGTTTGACAACCAATCTTACCAAAGTTTTTCACCCAGTAACTGGGTCGTGGAGTTCTGATAGGTAGTCGCTCCATGCAAAATACTGGTACTCAGCTGCATCCGGTAAGACTGGAAGCCGACCCCAACATAGTTGAGAAAAGGCTAGGCAGATGATGAATTGTTTTTGGTTTTTCTTTTTTTTTACTTTTACACACGCCGCGCTGTCTACATCTCTATATCTACTTTCTTATCGCAGGTATGCTGGAAAAGATTTTTCACTTCATTAGCTCAAACATGTAGGTTTTGCTGCCTGAAATCAATGAGCAAAATGCGATTTTGCTCACTGAATGAGACAAAGTAACTTAATTTTTTTTTTCTGAAATCCGCGAGTACATAATCAGCTTTAGGTTAATCATACAATTCGAAACATTCACACTCTATCTCTTACCCGCCATTAGAAAGAGAGAGAGACAAAGAAGAAGAAGAAGAAGACCAGCCCTTTCGAAGTTCCGATTTTGAATCCGACCTCAAAGACAAACACGTTCGGAATTTCGTACTAACTAAAGAAATTTTGCAAAAAGATAATTATGTTTTTTAATGTAATTTATTGAATTTTTAACTTATTGTTGTGTTTAAACGAAAATAAGTATTTACTGTAAATAAAACTGATATTTAACCTGTAAATATTTATTTCTAATTTCAATAATGTTACTTATTATGTTTTAAGTTGAATAATAAAATATCATGGGTGCTATTTCCGAACACGCCTTAAATTAAATAAAAGAGCGGGAATAAAATTTCGTAGCTGACGTAAAGAGTTGAATAAGTTAAAAAATATTAAAATAATCGTAAAATATGTGTGAAACTAGCGATGAGAACAGTATTTTAACACCGGAAGAGTTAAAACAACAAGTTATTAATGCAGAATTAACTTTCCTACCTGAGCAGTCTCGCGGGAAATATCTGAAAGCATACCATGTCATGTCTTCAATGAATGGAGACTTACAAAGGGCGCAAGCAGTTTTTCGGAGACGGTGTTGCTATCTTATTTTTTACATTTATCACAGACGAGGCGATCATCTACAATGTGCAGGATTAACTCAATGTTGTAAGCTACGTTAAAAACAAAACATAACGTGCATAGTGAAACATACGCAAAACTCGTATTATTTAATTGAATTGGTACCTCTACCTACAATGTAAATTATTTTGATTCACAATAAATAGTTATTTCAATCTATTCCTGTTTATTATTTTATCTCCTAAAGTGTTCTCGCTGCTGAAGTGAAAAGTTATGTGTGTTACACGAAAGCAAAGTTTTTTGCATCTCGTTACTCATTAGCATAGATCGGAGTAGGTAGATTGAATTGGGGTCATTGATCCGAAACGTATATATTAATATGGACATTCCTCCGGAATATCGGGATTGAAACGTTACGTGAAAATAATGATAAATAATAAATTAATTTAGTTTTGATACCTTCCTTTAAATTTTGAATTGAGTAGTGATGATAATCACTACCAACATTAACAATACTTAATTGGATCCGGAAATACCGGAATTATTTTCCGGAAAAATGGCTTATCCATGTTATTCTTTTTGTGGGCATTTATAATAATAATAATAAACCATTTTTATTAGGTAACAAAGACCCATTGATACATACCTTAACCTAAGTATACATAATAATATAGTAACAATTTTATTAGTAAATAAAACTTAATAACTATGTTAGTATCACTTAGTTGCACTAAGTCTTTGTGCGTTCTGGTGGCACTTGTCCGCGAAAGCGGCGGAATACCACATCCTGCAGCCAAAAGCTTTCTTCCATCACCAGGTGCAGGTAGCATGTTGGCATAAATTTATGATACAAGTACCAAAATTCAATCTACCTACTCTGATCTATGCTCATTAGTGATTAGAGTTTGTAACACATTACTTTTGTGTAGCGTCGTGAATCATTATCCCCGATTTATTTGGAGTCGGCACCACATGTGTTTTTCTGCCATACTTCTTTATTAGTCGTCATCTCGGTAATCACCCCCTTTCATGCCATAATTATCGTCTTTCACACAATATACCCATCTCTTTTGTGGTCTTCCTCTAATCTTAGAAACATTCACTTTTTCCTGATTCCTCCGTATCGAATGAGTAGCGTCGTGGATGGGCCAATAAAAACTAAAAAGCTTTTGTTATTGTTTTCGCATAGATAATATGTGACGAGAATTTCTATTACAATAGATATAATTTTCGGGTTACGCTACGGCAGACTGACCATAACTGACCTACGTTTGGGACTTCCTAGTTTGTAATCAACACAAATGCATAAGGTTTTCCTTTCCAAATCTGCATTTTTTATAATAAATCACGAATGCGAAATGCACGAGAATCGGCTTCCTTTCTTGATAAAAATCAAGTGAATCCTAGATTATTATTGATTTTGCACCAGTCTTACCAATGGGTATTGTGTTACCCAGTAAGTGGGTTGTGGAGGTCAGAAAGGCAGTCGCTCCATGTAAAATACTGGTATTTAGCTGCATCTGGTAAGCCGAAGCCGACCCCGACATAGTTGGGAAAAGGCTAGGCAAATGATGATATTGATTTTGCACAAAACATTACGCGTACTAGGATTTTTTCATGAATGGTTCTAGTAATATGGTGAAGAACTGTTCTGACCAAGATTATGTTTGGACTTTAAAAAAGACTGAAAAGAGACTGAAAAAAAAAGACTGTGACTTCTGAGTTTGTTTCTGCCTTTCTTCTCAGAGTAGTCAGATAGGAAACGCCGACCTCATCTAGTTTCAAAAAAACATGATTGACGTCTAAAAGTGTTTGTACAAACCTACTTACAAAAATAAAATCATTTATCATAAGTATTTTAATTATCTATAATGTCAAAATTATCCTAAAAGGCTAGTGATTTAAAAATTCAAATATTCTAATAAAATTTCTTTAATAGCCAGGTTGGGTGGACGATCTACAGAACAAACAGCAGTAGCTGCCAGTGACGATGATGATGATCATGATGAGGTTGACGATGACGATGATGATGAGGTTGATGATGACGATGATGATGATGTTGACGATAAAGACGATGATGGGGATGATGATGATGACGATAGTGTAAATGTAAAGACAAAGAATTGGTAAGTGATCACAAAAATCTATCAATGCTATTCAGCTATTTTGACTTTTAAAGACGTGTCTCCGTTTGATGTCGTCGCATAAATCACGCAAGACGATCGATGAATAAATGAATAATGACCTTCTTGGATAGACTAAAATAACACTATAGGATGTAGACTAGGTGATAAAGTAGCAAAACTGTATTAATATCGATTTGATTGTGTTTATGATAATTTCTTCCTTGACGCATCCGTAGTCTGTGAACCTATGTTGTATCAGTGAGAGTGAATAAGGCTGTTTGAACCGAAGGACCTGGGGGCCTGAAAAGGCCACTTTGGCAGAATCATAAAAGGATAACATTATGAATCTTAATCGTATCAAATCCCGAGTCTTTGGTCAACCCCATTGGTGAAGGATTTTTCAGTATTTTATTTTTGTTTGTGCTAAAATACTAATCAATCCAATCCAAATCCAATCGCAATCTCTTTGATTATCAGTGATCGGAATAGGTAGAGCTATTTAGGTTCATTGACCGCAAACATTGATGTAAATATGGATATTCCACGGGATTCCGACTGATACTACGGGATTTTTACGGGATTTTATTGTCGCTAGAGTGACGCACCTGTTTTTGTCTTTTTCTGCGCCACTAGAATTCAATTCTTTACCAACAGTAACTCCGAAACTAAACTTAACTTCGTAACTAAAACGGAATATCCATATTATTCTAACCTATGGCAAGTACCTACATAAAACAGCTCTACCTATTCCGATCTATGTTGATTATACTTACGTAGTGCAGCTAAAAAAGAAAAACACGGACTGTCTTCGCCATATTATGATTCATAATTTTATCCTTTTATGATTCTGCCAAAGTGGTTTTTTTAGGACCCCGATCTTATGGCAACACATACGATGAAACAGTATTTTTTCTCGTTCAAAGTCAAAGTCGCCCCTACCTAAAGGAAGGACTTCTGTTAGAATAGAGTAAGTGGTTAAAAGGACTAACAACATGAACGACAGCTAAATACAACAAAGGAAGCTATATTACAACAATGTTCCTCTATGATGGAAAGTGTTATGTTATCATCATACCAGCAGTATTACAATAATACACCTATCATAATTAATTACAATAATAATTAACCTATAAGTGCCCGACAGATCGCAGTACTCGCTACCGGCGGGCGTGCGTGTATGACCACTTGACCAGATGTATTCAATGAACGTAAACGAAATAAAAAAAACTGGCCAAGTGCGAGTCGGACTCGCACACGAAGGGTTCCGTACCACAAGGCAAAAACGCCGAAAAAAACATGTTTTTTGTATGGGAGCCCCCCTTAAATATTTATTTTATTTTAATTTTATTATTAAAGTTAAAATACAACTGAGTATTTTGTGAATATTTCAAGTGCCTACCTGTTGACATTTTTGATATCGAGCAAAAAAGGGCAAAAAAATAGGGTTTGTTGTATGGGAGCCCCCCTTAAATATATATTTTCTTTTGTTTTTAGTATTTGTTGTTATAGCGGCAACAGAAATACATAATTTGTGAAAATTTCAACTGTCTAGCTATCGCAGTTCTTGAGATACAGCCCGGTGACAGACAGACGGACAGCGAAGTCTTAGTAATAGGGTTCCGTTTTTACCCTTTGGATACGGAACCCTAAAAAACGTTTGTAAGGATCGTAGCAGGTCTCGTTCTGTAGTTTCTACCTACCCTCATGAGAAGAAGGTGTGAGTTTATGTTCGTCTATGTACTTTTAAGATGGAAAGTGTCTAGTCGATATTTTTTCCTTACAAATTTCGGGAGAGTATTACTCCACTGATATCATTGAAGGGGCCTGTAGGTTGCTGACTTGGGCCGCTTCTTATGCAGGGTATCTCAGGGGTGTTGATAATTTAAATCAAGCAGGAGGCACTAACGAGACGAGGTGTTCATAAGCGGCAGCGAATGTCGTAGCGGTTTTGGTCGCTACATCACGTTTAACTTTGGATGCACAATGTCAAAACATTGTGCATCCAAAGCTATACATGATATCGTTTCGTCTTATTATTAATTTTGTCTGTACGGAAACAGAATAGTAAAATAACAAGTGCGAGTCGGACTCGCACACGAAGGGTTCCGTACCACAAGGCAAAAACGCCGAAAAAAACACGTTTGTTGCATGGGAGTCCCCCTTAAATATTTATTTTATTCAGTTTTTAGTATTTGTTGTTATAGCGGCAACAGAAATACATCATCTGTGAAAATTTCAACTGTCTAGCTATCACGGTTCATGAGATACAGCCTGGTGACAGACAGACGGACATACGGACAGACAGCGAAGTTTTAGTAATAGGGTTCCATTTTTACCCTTTGGTTACGGAACCCTAAAAAGCCGTTAAAAAGTTATGAGCCAATAAATATTCGTTTTTCTTGCTATTTTTAACGTAACTTTGGATTGAAATAAGTAATAAAAGAACAAAAAATCTTCAAAACAAAGGCAGTGGTTTTTTCATAAAACTCGATTTTCCAAAGGACTTTTCGATTTTTTCAATTAGGAACGGTATTTGTGTGCGTGAGAACTAGACGTTGTGCGTGCAAACAAGCGTCTAACTGTTCATCACTGATACTATTTCTGTCGGACACGATGCCAGGTGAGACAGCGTGCTTTTTGGCTATGCCCACCAGTGAGTTCAAGCTCGCGACTAGTTCCACCTTAAAACGAAAAAATTGATGGATCTATGGGTAGTACTTCATATTAGTTAGAGTTAAACAGTTCAAGGAGTAAGACATTAGATCTTTAATGTCTTACATTCTCCCAATATCCCTTCAATATTATCTAAAGTAATTAAACATCAATTAATTTGCACTATAAAACATTTTAATTACCTTAGTAGTTCGCGGCATTTTATATAGTAATTAATCACTTGACAGTTTGAAAGGCAGATATTGTTGGAATTCTTTGATAAACTCTTTTAATCAACAGGTTCAGCACAGGATCAAGAAGTTGGTGAAGGATCATAATATTATAATTAGACAATTAAAGATATTCACGATTGTATTCAAGTATTGTTAAGATAACTGAATCTAAATTAGCTATTGTAAGATATTTACGGAGTGCCCAGATTACTATACTTACAGTACCTAAGAGTATTTCTAGGCCAACCATGTTAGTGTTGATGGTAGGGAAATGCCAATATAAAGTTATTGTTTTATTTATAGATAATCTCCAACAAAAGACATAGCTGTACACAATACATGACACATAAGATACAGGACAACATCAGGTAAGAAGGTGCACTCCTTCACATAAAGGACACCACAGCATGCCCAATAGAGTTAACAACTAAGCTAACAAAGTTATATTATTAATAACTAGCTTCCGCCCGCGACTCCGTCCGCGCGGATGTCGGTCTTCGCGTGGATGGTTTATTTCTCAATTTTGAGTAACTCTGACAATGACATCTTATAAATATCTATTGGACCCAAATACGGCTAAACCTATAATAATTAAGGAGATCCCTCTATTGAGCTACTGCTGTTGAGCTCGCGTTCTGTAGTAGGTAAGTATTATTTCATAGTAATTTCGACCTTGATAAGTAGCATGTAGCAGTAAATTACTGAGTGACGAAAAGTTTGCAATAATAAAAAAGTGATCGTGACAATGCGACAGAAAGTTAATTGAGAGCTTCAGCATACACAACATTGTTAGTGAGCTCGTCCGGAATATGAACATGAAGATTTCTTGGACTGCTCACAGGGGAAAGAGTTACGTAAAGTTGCCCGTGTGAAAAACAACTCGCGGTAAGATCTACGCCAGCAACTCCTAGGGTCTGACCTTGAGCCTTATTTATTGTCATGGCGTAACACAAAGCTACAGGAAACTGTATTCTCTTAAATTGAAGCGGATAATGCAACGTGTGTTCGCGGTTCTACAGAACAACGTCTATGAATAAAACTGAAAAATAAGATTTTTTTTTCTACGTATTTTTCCAGGATAAAAAGTATTCCATTTTATGCCCAGGATAATAAGGTATAATTATACCAAGTTTCATCGAAATCGAACCGTTAGTTTTCACGTGATGCCTGCATATACAGACAGACAGACAGACAGACAGACAGACAGACAGACAAATTTTTTTTTAATCACATATTTGGGTTTGGTATCGATCCAGCAACACCCCCCGCTATTTATTTTTTCAATATTTTCAATGTACAGAATTGACCCTTCTACAGATTTATTATATGTATAGATAAGTAACATTTGGAAAAGTAATCAATATAAAGGACATAAAAGGAATATAAAATTTAGAGATGCTTAATTTTTTTTTTTTGTATTTTGCAGAGATTCGCCGATGTCTAAATTCGTAGTTTTAGCTAACATGTTATATTGCTTTCAAAATCTTAGTATAATAGCGTAATGATCGGGGGTAGTTTTTGAGCCAGGGGTGTAAAATAAATTATATTTTACAAACGTTATAATATCCCTTTCTTCTGCTTCTTCATGTCCCTAGCACGACGGTATTTTAAAATATCCCACTAATAGCGCAAAAGGACCAGCCATCGGAAGGTAGCTTGGTCCGTTTTCCCTCTGAGTGGTGACAGGGTTCCAGAAAGGAAGAAAAGAGGTTTTCATCATTATTAAGCCTAAGTAAATGCTGAATATTCTTAGCTAGTCCATTCCATGGTCGGTAAATACACCACAAGTTATGCTCGAAAGAGGCTGTCAGAATAATGATCAATAAACCGATACACAGACATAAAATTAATTATCACATAATATGTAATACGGGTACCCTTGACACTACCCGATGAAAATGTTAACTACAATTACTTTTGGTTCATAACATAATAACATTAATGATATAATTACTATATTAAATCATTTTACATGGAATCGAGTAAAGATCTGTTATCAACTTTCATTCTTTTTAGTGCGGGTTATGGAGGTCATAAAAATACTTTGAAGCTGTTTTAGTATAGGTAATAAGTGAATAAAACTTAGATGAGATTTTCATGGTCTGGCAGTTTAAGTAATTTATGTGGCCTACCCAAATGTCCTTTCTTTGGTATTGTTCGACGAATCGTTGAGCTCCTTAAGTTCTGGGTTGAGCTGCACGATTTCTGACACATGCGTGAACTGACTGGACAAGTCCTCCCGATCTGTGTGATTCTTTCCTCAAAAGACCATCTCAGACACATGGATGGTCTCGGTCTACATGGTCTTCATATAACCTGACCATGATTATGTCTGGACTTTAAAAGAGACTGTGACCTCTGAGTTTGTTTCGGCCTTTCTTCTCAGAGTAGTCAGATAGAAAACGCCGACCTCATCTAGTTTTAAAAAAACATGATTGACGTGTAAAAGTATTTGTACAAACCTACTTACAAAAATAAAATCATTTATCATTTAGAGAAAAGGCTAAAGCCTTCATCCACAACCATCCGACAGGCTATCGTATCGAAAATGACTCATTTCGATAACCTGATTTGCCTTGACCCCGACAGCAAACAGCTGTCGGAAGAATAGCGGCTATTTGATTAAAAACTGACAAAAATTTACGCCGACCTCATCTATTTTTGAAACACGATTAACGTGTAAAAGTGTTTTTACAAACCTACTTACAGAAATAAAGTAATTATGTCTGTAATATAAAATTAATGGCATATTATTCAGCGACAGTCCTAGATTAATAATTTAGTTATCATCGAGATTTTTTCATTTTGGCTGTTATTTGGTATTTAATACCGAGTTTGTTAATTATTCTGTTGTTTTTCTTGGCTTCTCTAATTTCTTTAACTAATTTTCAGCCTATTGCTACCTAATTCTACTAAAGATATTTAATGATTCTTGTATTCACCATACTCTGATAAATCTATTCAATGAGATCATCTGATAATCGCCCAACGATGGCCGAATTGTTAATCTTACAAAATATCATGCATGGAGGCGTTTTATAGTTATTTTTATAACCCAAAACAAATTGTTATGTAAATAAAATTCGACGTTTTATGGTCCATAATATCAATTCACATGTCAATGTTAAAATGTGTAGAATTTTATACTCGAACTTTTTATTGTTTTTTTTTTACAGCAGATGAATATGTAGTAAAAAATCTATAAAAAATAAAACTACAGCAACCTTAGAATTTTAATTTTTTAACAGATATTATAATAAGTGTAAAAAATTATACAAATTTGATTTGTCATCTGTATAATATATCTTTTACAAGTATTTTAATTAAGAAAACCAGAGACAATCTACAAACGAGAATCCGGTACCCAAAACAACCAATCATCAAAAAGTAAATGATGCAAAATATGACATTTTCGATTTACTGCCATTTCATCACTGTACAAATAATGTCACGCTTAAAGTCCTATAAATAAGCCATTTTTCAAGGGACCCTTATTACAGAGCCTTGGTGTTGCAAAAATAATTTATCAAAAGCTATAAATCTCTTAAATTCGGAGGTTTCAGAGGCCACACTCGTGATTTTAAGTCTTTAAACGCAGCTTCGGTAATTATATGACATAAGTGTTTCGACATTTGAACACTGGTCGCTTTATTGAGGTATATATTTTGACATCTGCTAAAATTGATTCTTTAAATTATTATGAATTATGCTACTTGAATTCGTTGGAATCCTTCAAATGGCTGAGTGGATGAATGATTGATGCTTAATTTATCATTGATCTTAATCGATTAAAATTAAATTATCTAATACTAGCTTCTGCCCGCGACTTCGTTCGAGTAGAAGACGTAAAATACCAAAATATATTAAAAAACAGCCCATGTTACTTGCTGATAATGTAACTTTCTTTATGTGAAAGAATTTTAAAATCGGAGAATTTTTATTTTATTTTATCCATTACAAACAAACATACATAAATAATCTTTTCTCTTAGTAATATTAGTTTAGTGTAGTCTTTAGTTCTTTTTTTTCTGTGTCTTAATTGTACAGACGACAGCACATCAAGCTACTACAATATGTCAAATTTCTTTAATAGATGTTCAACTTTATCGCTAAAGCATAAGGTTCAAAATTGATTGGGAAAATTTGACAGTTTCGGGTAGTATGATGTGCTGGCGTCTCTATTGTGTAATCTTTTAAACAAACTATGGTATTAATTCCTAAGGATAAGCACCCTAATTGCATAACACACTATCAATTACAGTTTGAATTATTTTGAAGAATATTGCTAATTAATTGCTTCGTATATACAGGGTGGGCAAATAACAGGTATACACTTTATTTTTTAAATATTACTTATATGAAAAAAAAAATGAGTTATTTTTTATAGGTTAGTTAGTTAGTTAGTTGGTTAGTTAGTTTTAGAGTTATTGTCTTTAGGGCCGGCAATTAAATATGGAAAATAATCAATAAATCAATAAATATCAATATAATATGGACAAACGTCCACCTCTAGCAGCATGGCAGATGTGAACCCTTTTCATTGCTTTTTCATGACATTTTCACACATTTCATGCGTTATCTCAGTGACTGACTGTGTCTGGGATATTTTGTTTTAATTGTTGAAGGTTCATTGGCCTGTTAGCATAGACACGACCCTTTATATAGCCCCGCAGAAAAAAGTCAGGAGCTGTTAAATCCGGGGATCTTGGGGCCAACCATATCACCATTTCTCGAAATGAATCGACCCGAAAACGTTATTTTCAATAACATGTGGCCCCGTCAACAATGTTTTATGACATGTGGCCCCGTCTTGTTGGAACCACATGTTTAATAAGCCCAACTGATTCACTTGATGTAAGAAAAAATTATTTATCATCTCATGATACCGATCTCCGTGCACTGTAACAGCATCACCCATATCATCTTCAAAGTAATAAGGCCCAATTACTCCTCCTGACCAAACTGTTTAATACAGGATTGGCTTGAGTAGAATGTTTTAATAATTAAAACACTTTGTTCAGTCGTAAAACGCTCCATAACAAATTTGGCGTATCTACACAAAATAATTTTCATGAAACGACTGTCATGTTTGCCGCCAAAACAAAGTGGCGGCAAAAAAAGTTGTATACCTCCAAATTGCCCACCCTGTAGTACGAAAACTTTGTCAGCTCAGTAACGTAAATATCGCAATGAATGACCTGTCAATATGAAAGCCATTCCTACTGTTAGTGTGGTCCCCACAGGTTCCTACAATGATTATTGGTACGTATATAGCTTTATTACGAATATCAATCAACCTGTTGAAACGGATTTTACACAAAATATCTTGCTTAGACGCTATGGACTTGACATTTCCGAAAAATATGTAATTGAAGTCAGCTTCCATTGAGACATTGTAGATGAGATTAAATACTACATCGAAGCGCACGGCAGTGCGCAGGCCAATTTCCAGCAAGTGGCCGCACGTACGCCGTGCACTATTTACCCGAACCGCTTCGAGCTACTTTTGACCAGCCTGTATCTAACTATTTGCCACACGAAATCGAATCAAACTTCACACACATAATACCATGACTGCTGTTAGTTCAAATACCAATTTTCATAACTGTAGCTTTAATAGATTCAAAGTTATGGACTTTTCAAAATAGCTAAAGTGGCACTGACTGACTGACTGACTGACTGACTCACTCACTTAGAGTTAATCAAAATGTTTAGGGACTTCTAGTAGGCCTAGAAACTTGAAATTTGGCACGAAGCTAGACATTAGCATGAAACTAAAGGAAAAATTAAAAAAATGGTCAAGTGGGATTCTGGCTCGCGCATAGAGGGTTCCGTATTAAATTTTTATTCTAGCCGGCCTAGAAACTTCTAAGCGGCCTAGAAACTTGAAATTTGGCACGAAGCTAGACATTAGCATGAAACTAAAGGAAAAATTATTGAAATGGTCAAGTGTGAGTCTGGCTCGCGCATAGAGGGTTCAATATTAATATTTTATTCTAACCGGCCTAGAAACTTGAAATTTGGCACGAAGCTAGACATTAGCATGAAACTAAAGGAAAAATTAAAAAAATGGTCAAGTGTGAGTCTGGCTCGCGCATAGAGGGTTCCGTATTAAATTTTTATTCTAGCCGGCCTAGAAACTTCTAACCGGCCTAGAAACTTGAAATTTAGCATGAAGCTAGACATTAGCATGAAACTAAAGGAAAAATTAAAAAGACGTCAAATGTGAGTTTGGCTCGCATGCAGAGGGTCCCGTATGATTTTTTTTTCTAGCTGGAACTGGACATTGCCATGAAACTAAAAGAAAAATTTTAAAAGCGGTCTAGTGTGAGTTTGGCTCGCGCACAGAGGGTTCCGTAGGTATTAATTTTTTTTTATAGTCGGCCTAGAAACTTGTAATTTTGCACGAAGCTAAAGTAAAAATAAAAATGCGGTCAAGTGTGAGTTCGGCTATCACACATTCTGTAATCCGTGTTCCGTATTTAAAAAAAAATAAGCTTAATGTTTAGGTAAGTATGAGACTTTCTTAGAAAGATAAATTATTAAAAACCTTAAAACATGTCAAATGACGTATATCAAGTTAAAGTAAAGTTATTTGTAAACGTAATTTTTCGTAAATTCCAAATTATCCTTCATACTTTCATGGGCTTAGGACCATCAAAATGCAGAAAATAAATCATAATAAGTAAGAAAGTAATACGTTTTAGTCCATTCAAAATAAAACATTTAGGTATGATAGGTACTTAGACATGATACAATTTGCGTCAATGTCTAATCAAAGAGAACCTAAGACACTAAGATTGTTTATAATTTCTTCTTACCTCTACATTTTATTAATCACAATAATTTTAGGTATTGTTCGAAGTGACCTCCTCCCTTTTCAAGGCATACACGTGCACGTTTAAATAAGTAAGCATTTAGTTTGTTTAGGACACTAACACCACTTTTTACTTCATTGAAAGCGTTAATTATTTTTTCTTTCAAGTCATCTAGGCTCTGAGCCTCTTCTACATACACCTGGGGCGTTTCACTTGTTTCATACACCTTGGTTTGGGCTCGCATACGAGGTACGCTCTCCCTTTCGTATCTTCTTCGTGCTGCTCGTAAATTTTCATTACTTAACAAATACACTCGCACCATTTCATAATACTCGCGGTGAGTAAAATGAGACATTGTCACTACGCTAGTCTAGTACGCGGCACGCGCGCAGAGACGGCGAAGGGACATCCGACCTCCGCTTCCGCAAGTGACGTACTGCATGTGTGCATGCGTTTTGTTTATCAAACGCCGGCGCCGCGCCGCATGCCCCCGCACCCCCGTCTCGTGCGCTGGGCCTTCGCGTTTTCATTCATGCTCATTCATAGTATTACTATTAAATTATATCCATGTCTTGCTTATTTCAAATTGGGACAAAGTGGAAAAATGAAAAAAAAAAAGTCATAAACTAAAAATGGAAATGTGTTCTATTGCTTACACTGAGCCACCAAAAAAAATTTGCGCACTGGTTAAAAACTTTTCCTGTATTCACTTGTGGTCAAGCCTACGTACCATTATCTAGGGTAAGAAATTTGAGTGGTGACCATTTAATAAATATCGATCCTAGCCAGATCAAAGCACAAGAAAGTGCTATTGTTGAGTACAAAAGATTAAGGTCGCTCTTTAGGCCGGATTTAAAAAACATATGTGTGAAAAAAAATAAGTTTAAAAAAAACAGCTGATAGGGAATGAATGGTCTATATGTCCAAACATTGCCGCAGTTCAGACTGCAGCGGGCTCATCATTTAATAAAAAACTTGCCAAGTGCGAGTCAGACTCGCACAAGAAGGGTTCCGTACCACAAGGCAAAAACGCCGAAAAAAACATGTCTGTTGTATGGGAGCCCCCCTTAAATATTTATTTTATTTTAATTTTATTATTTATTATTAAAGTTAAAATACAACTGAGTATTTTGTGAATATTTCAAGTGCCTACCTGTTGCCATTTTTGATATCGAGCAAAAAAGGGCAAAAAAATCGCGTTTGTTGTATGGGACCCCCCCTTAAATATTTTTTTATTTTGTTTTTAGTATTTGTTGTTATAGTGGCAACAGAAATACATAATTTGTGAAAATTTCAACTGTCTAGCTATCGCGGTTTTTGGGATACAGCCTGGTGACAGACAGACAGACGGACAGACGCACAGACAGCGAAGTCTTAGTAATAGGGTTCCGTTTTTACCCTTTGAGTACGGAACCTTAAAAAACATCTCGTAAGAGAAAAAATAATAAAAAACCACAATTATCAAAAAAAAAGAAAACCTAGGCTATACAATTTAATCCTACACGTGTATCTACCCACTTGGCAAAAAGAAATGAAATCCCACCAAAAACATATGTTGAAAAAGAAGGCCAACTTCCTTACTTCATGTAGATGTTTGACCAGCAAAAGAGTTGAAATCGAAACCAACGCCAAGTTTTAAACCACTTTCTTTGCACCTGCCTTATTTTGCAATTCTGTTGTAAGTAATTTGTGTTTGAAACTTTTTAGATATCAATACAATAATATTGTTCCATTTAAACTTGGCGGGTTTTCAGAAAACCATAAAATAATATGCATGAAAAATAACTAAAACACAACGAAAACCCGCCAAGTGTAAATGGAACAATATTATTGTATTGATATCTAAAAAGTTTCAAACACAAATTACTTACAACAGAATTGCAAAATAAGGCAGGTGCAAAGAAAATGGTTTAAAACTTGGCGTTGGTTTCGATTTCAACTCTTTTGCTGGTCAAACATCTACATGAAGTAAGGAAGTTGGCCTTCTTTTTCAACATATGTTTTTGGTGGGATATAATTTTCCCGGCCCATCTCAGCTTTATTGCCTTTGAAGGTATACAAAAGAACCATTCAATATAAAAGGAAAGGTAATAATGCAATTACCCACAGTTATAATAATGGTTAGGAATTAAGTTATTGCAAAATAATATTGTTGTCTGTGGGAGGATGCGCACCATTCATCATACATAATTAATAAATCATAATGAAGGCCAACGATAATGAAAGTTTGATGAAACTTACGACTTTTACTATAGTCTCAATGTGCTTATGTACTATTTTAAAGTGTATCAAAGAAACTTGATTGCATCATATTTATTATAAATAGACAGCCATTCGACAATAGAACTAGACAATGAATTATTTGTTTTTATAATCTTTGAAGTCTAGGTTTTAGGGTTCCGTACCAAAATGGTAAAACGGAACCCTTATATTGAGACTCAGTCTATCTGTCTGTCTGTCTGTCTGTCTGTCTGTTACAGCTGGATATCTCAAGAACTACTAATGCTATCAACTTGAAATTTGGAACAGTTTTAGATGACGTTTGCTCAACTGTATAGAAAATAAGAAACAAATAAAAATATATGTATATTTTTTTGGTACAGGGAGACTAAAAGGGGGTCTGAAAAATTCGAAGTGGAGCTATTAGGGCATAATATGGGGTATCATATGAAAGAGCGCAGTTTGCACATTCTCAAACATTTTTTTTTTTTAAGCCACATAGTTTTCAACTTTTGATGAAAAATGTAAAAAAAAATACCGTCCCCACCCTTATCTCCGAAGTTTGCAAAGAGAAAAATCTGAAATAATTCTATGTGACAGAAGTTTATATAAAGATTACAGGAAAGATAAAACAAAGTCTCTAAATAGCACAATTCTGCAGAAATCATCAACAAAAGTTACATTAATTCAACTATCGGTGAAGAGATGGCACTCACATAAAACTGCAATATTCTCTACCGCAGTGCATAGTGTTAAAATTCTCTGACGAATGTCTCGCCGATGAAAAAAATATTAAAAACATGATGGTACGGAACCCTCGGTGCGCGATTCCGACTCGCTCTTGACTGGTTTTTTCACTGCTGAATGGGCCTGCACTTGACCTTGATCACGCCTGATGGAAAGCGATGGATGAGGTATAGTTTTTCTATTTTCCCCCAATTTCCTTAAGGTTTGACAACGAGAATCATTATTGAAACAACTGACAATTAAAATTACTGCATCATGTTTACTCCTACTCACTAAACCAGACCGTAAATAACAGAATCCTCAGATATTGAATCTGGGCTCCCAAGGACCACCATATTTCTTGATCAACCTGACAGCTAAAATAAATCAACAACTTAAAGTCCTCCCTGAATTATAAATCAGTTGGAATCACACGGTTCCAGTCACATGAGTGAAGCTGATTCATCTCGGAACGGAGGACCAATTAAAGGTAAAAATGTTACGTAAGCGATATCAAGGTGTCATAAGAAGTGTCTTTATACGGCCTGGTCACCTTTGAGCCGTGGGCGAAAATACATCCTGTAGGCAAGGAGATGGCGAAGATTAATAATTTACTCAAGTTTAAATAAAATAAAATAAAACTGGCCAAGTGCGAGTCGGACTCGCACACGAAGGGTTCCGTACCACAAGGCAAAAACGCCGAAAAAAACATGTTTGTTGTATGGGAGCCCCCCTTAAATATATATTTTATTTTAATTTTATTATTTATTATTAAAGTTAAAATACAACTGAGTATTTTGTGAATATTTCAAGTGCCTACCTGTTGCTATTTTTGATATCGAACGAAAAAGGCAATTTCAACTGTCTAGCTATCGCGGTTTTTGAGATACAGCCTGGTGACAGACAGACGGACAGACAGCGAAGTCTTAGTAATAGGGTTCCGTTTTTACCCTTTGGGTACGGAACCCTAAAAACTAAATATAAGTATCATTAACATTTATTTAAATCTGGTTTCTGTCCGCGACTTGGTCCGCGTGAAATTTCACCCACGCATCCTATCGCCAGCCCACGCTATTACTTCGTTTTCTGACTTTTTTCTTTTTGCTCGTTTTCTAATGTTGTAGCGTGATGTTAAATAGCCTATAACCTTCCTCAAGAATTGCGCTATCAACTGCAAAAAGAATTATTTAAATCCAACTAGCAGTTCCAGAGATTAGCGTGTTCAAACAAACAAACAAACTCTTCAGCTTGATATGATTAGCATTAGTTTACGTATAGATAATAATCTATACATATAATAAATCTGTAGAAGGGTCAATTCTGTACATTGAAAATATTGAAAAAATAAATAGCGGGGGGTGTTGCTGGATCGATACCAAACCCAAATATGTGATTAAAAAAATTTTTGTCTGTCTGTCTGTCTGTCTGTCTGTCTGTCTGTCTGTATATGCAGGCATCACGTGAAAACTAACGGCTCGATTTCGATGAAACTTGGTATAATTATACCTTATTATCCTGGGCATAAAATAGGATACTTTTTATCTTGGAAAAATACGTAGAAAAAAAAATCTTATTTTTCGGTTTTATTCATAGACGTTGTTCTGTAGAACCGCGAACACACGTTGCATTACCCGTAGTGGATAATTTTCCATTTCAATTTAAGAGAATACAGTTTCCTGTAGCTTTGTGTTATGCCATGACAATAAATAAGGCTCAAGGTCAGACCCTAGGAGTTGCTGGCGTAGATCTTACCGCGAGTTGTTTTTCACACGGGCAACTTTACGTAGCTCTTTCCCATGTGAGCAGTCCAAGAAATCTTCATGTTCATATTCTGGACGAGCTCACTAACAATGTTGTGTATGCTGAAGCTCTCAATTAACTTTCTGTCGCATTGTCACGATCACTTTTTTATTATTGCAAACTTTTCGTCACTGTCAGTAATTTACTGCTACATGCTACTTATCAAGTTCGGAATTACTATGGAAAAAATACTTACTACAGAACGCGAGCTCAACAGCAGTAGCTCAATAGAGGGATCTCCTTAATTATTATAGGCTTAGCCGTATTTGGGTCCAATAGATATTTATAAGATGTCATTGGCACAACTCAAAATGGAGAAATAAACCATCCACGCGAAGACCGACATCCACGCGGACGGAGTCGCGGGCGGAAGCTAGTATGGTCTAAAAACGTACGTACATGGGGCGAGAGGTTAAATGCCGCGCGAGACCATTCCGGCGGCCATTCCGCTAGGTCATAGCCATTTCCATTAGTGGACAGTAACTAATGAACACAAACGATCTGAATTTGTCGTTAAAGATGGCGGTGGTAGGTGGTACAGGCATTATGGGAGAGGCATTGAATTTAGTATTATTTCAATAAAGTGTATCATTTTGTTCATCTTTAATGACACTTACTAGGTATACATAAAAATTCGCTGTTCATGACTGTCAGTATAACTGCATTGTTCTTCTAAACTACAACTGTTAATGGGGTTTTACTATCATTTTGAGGATTTATTTCGGAAGTTTTATGCCTATAAAATATTGCTATTAAATTGACATTACAGTAATATTATAAAGGCGAAAGTTTGTGTGTGTGTGTGTGGGTGTGTTTATATGTTTGTTACTTCTTCACGCTCAAACGGCTAGACCAATTTTGATAAAATTTTGTGTGAAGGTAGCTGACACCCTGGATTAACATATAGGCTACTTTTATCCCGATATTCTCACGGGATCCACATTTACGCGGGTGAAACCGCGGGGCGCAGGTAGTAATGTATAAAAGAAATTTCGATGTTTTGTCAAGTCATAAGATCGTGCCAAGCAGGGGCGAGTCGCTTGTAACAGGCTATCTATCATAATCTGAATCATTTTGAAGAAAACTGCTAATTCATCACAGTAATATTATAAAGGCGAAAGTTTGTGAGTGTGTTTGTATCTTTGTTACTTCTTCACGCGCAAACGGCTGAACGGATTTGAATAAAATTTGGCACACAGATAGTTTATAACCAGGATTAACATATAGGATACTTTTATCCCGATATTCTTACGGGATCGGAACATATGCGAGTGAAACCGCGGGGCGTTGCTAGTAATAATAATAAATATCTTTATTTCCCAAAAATACAGATATAAAACATGTACATATAACATTTGGATGCTGCAGGAATCTGTACGCAATAGATTAATCTCTGTCTCTTAAACTAGGGTATCCTGTATCTTAAGAGACAGTGATTCGCAATGAGGTTCCAATTGATATTATGTATGAGTGGACTGTGTCAATTTGCCTTCAGAAGAGAAGAAAAGAAGAAACAAAAAAAAATTATAATTTACGTTACAGGTTTTAACTTTTTGTGAGAGTATGTGAGAGTGTGAGGATGTGGGTAAATGAAATTAAATGAATGTGATTATTGGTGTGTAGGTGTGTGTGTGTGTGTGTGAGATAGATAAGAATTTCTTCAGGTACAAAAACTACATTGCTAGTCATTAAAATCGGCCCTAAATTTGTAACTATAAAAATATCCTGTAATCTACTTATTTTTATGTAACACAGAAATAGGGAGATTTTCAAAGGTCTAAAGTCTGGTTTTTCAAGAATGACATTCTTACAAATAGGTATATTAGAAGCTATCTGAGTATTTTCCCTTAGGTTTTTTTTACTACTAAATAAGATGCTATTCAATTATAATGTGAGATGGGACTAATAACTAAGTAAAAACTAACTAAGTGCGATGGGCATTATTGATCCTTTATGATTGAACAACAAAGTTTTTAATCTTCTTTTTTCTTCTGTTTGCGTAATTAATTCAATTGTATCAGAAAAATTGTAGGTGAGATATGATTCGCAAAGGCGAAACAACAACACATGAAAAATACTAAACAAACTGTGAGTCAGAATTAAAAGATTGTTAGTCATTTTAATAATTTAATCAGGACCAAGAAAGTGCATTGTCGAACATGGAGCTCCCAATATGCGTTGGACTCCTAGTCAATGGTAAGAATAAGGGGTCCAAAAAGGGTAAAAATTTCAATAAAGGCCAACATTTGTTGCCGACAAACTTATTTACAGTTTTTTCAAATAAAACTGCTACACAGTGTAATATTTTGTGAAACAATAAACAAACAAACAAAATAACGCATACGAAACATGGCAAATAAATTAATACATTAACCAAAAAACGCATCGCAATTCAGTCGATACGTCAATATAACATGATCTGTCTCCGAGCCTACATTGTCCCCCATTTACGAACGGCACGAATGGATTGGCTTATAAAGTTAAATGGCATGTATGGCTTGTATGAGTTGTATGAGCGGCGCGATGACAGACAAAGAGAATTTACGCTTCTTGTTTCTTGTATGTGGGAGTTGAGTGTTTTGAGTAAGAATGGGTAGTTTTCTATCACCTTCAGGATTTCGTAAGTCTTTCAGACATTGTTATTATATTATTAGGATCTACGTGAAGAGAGTCGAAGCAGAGATTTTGACTGTCATTTGACAAATAAAGATTCGGAGGACAAAGGTGCAAAATAATAGATACACAATCAACGTATGACGTACCAATAAATGGAAGATTTTAGGCCCATTACCATTCCTCATCATCCACAGCCCGACTTTACCTACAGCTGAAAAATAGCATGGGCCTCTCTTTTCTTGTGCCAATCCCCACGCTCCTGTGCGAGCCTCATCCAGGTTCTACCCACGTTAGTAACAATACCGTCCACCCATCTTGCCGCCTACCGCTCGTTACCCACTTAGGACGATACGCCGTATAATAAGACTGTATAAAAAATCGTGATTAAACGACATTTTTCAATCATCTTTGTCACGGTTCACAACATCATTAACATTCATTATAATCTCCTCATCACAATCAGTGACCATATCAGTACCTACTTGACCATAAAAGCATACGAATGTGTGAATCAACGCGCATCTCATCCGGTAGCCAATTACTAACAATTACCATATCTAATGGTATTACCACGAAATAGGTGATTTACAGAAGGCTGGCTCTAAACAACGAGCAAATACACACGCATCACGCACCGCACAGACACGCGTCTACGTAGAGCGAATGCAAGCGTTCTCACGACTGTCATTCGTTTGACTTAATTTAAAAGTGTGGCTTTATGTGTTTTTAGGGTTCCGTAGTCAACTAGGAACCCTTATAGTTTCGCCATGTCTGTCTGTCCGTCCGTCTGTCCGTCCTCGCTTAATCTCTGTGACCGTTAGCACTAGAAAGCTGAAATTTGATACCAACATGTATATCATATCACACCGACAAAGTGGTAAAATATAATTTTGGAAAATATTTTTTTTTAGGGTAGTTCCCCTATATGTATGTGAAGTGGGGATGAATTTTTTTTTCGTTGTCTACCCCATCGTGTGGGGTATCGTTGAATAGGTCTTCTAAAATGACTTCAGGGTTGCTAAAATTATTTGTCGATTTAATGCTCCATTTATGAAATATTAAACATTAAAGTGAAAATTTTCGTTCCAGTAGGGCGTCCCCCCCCTCTAAAACCTAAACTGCTGGCTTGAAAAATCTGGAAAAATTCACGATGATAGTGCATTTCATGAACTTTAAAGGAAAACTATAGCGGTTAAGATAACTTTATTAGTTTAGCAGTAATAGTCGTTGAACTTGGGTGTTGGATAATTTTGTACCAAATACAAAATCCTTAGCATTCATCCTTTAAAGTGATTAAGATGAAGTAGTTGCTTGTTTATAACGGGTAAAGACTTGCATTGAAAAACAAAATATGTTTTTTTTTTTAATATTCAGAATAAAGAACAACAGAATCGTACTACATTGTGATAACGGGCTACTACGGAACCCTACACTGTGCGTGGCCCGACACGCACTTGGCCGGTTTTTATTCTTCGTATGAAGCAAAGGGTCTAGACAAGTGGCAGTCGTTTTCAAAGCGTTTTGTAGCTCTACAATTTCTCTTCACTTTCAACAGGATTGACATAAGTAAGCTTTTCGGTAGCTTATGCCAATCCAATACATTTTTGACTCTTCAATAATCGTTATCTAATTTATCTATACCTACTAAAGATGAAGAGTTTGTTTAATAATAAAGATGAAGAGTTTGTTTGTTTGATCGCGCTAATCTCTGAAACTACCAGTCGGATTTAATTAACATCACGCTATAATCCTTAGGTATCAAACAAAAGAAATTAAGAAAGAAAGCTAAGTAAAAGCGCGGGTGGTAAGTGGGAAAAATAAATTTCACGGTGACGAAGACGCGGGCATAAGCTGGGTCGTTGATACAATGTCACTTTGTCGAGGCCCTTTGGTCTTCTGCATCAATCTATTCAGTGACGCTAATCACCGCGGTGTGCCTTCGTGACTTGAATCCTCTTGTTACGTAACAAATTATGAACATTTTTTATCGCTCCTTTGACCTAGTGATAATAATGATAATACTAGAATTTACTAGTCCCTGACTAAGTAAATAGTGGGTCAAGAACGTAACTCTATAGAATTTATCTCGGTTTACGGAGTGTTGCTATATTAATTAAGGCTATTTTTCCTTTGTGTGTGTGTGTCTGTGTGGTGCCAGACTTAAAGAATAGCACCACCCGGGAAGTAAGTTCCCGTGGGTGTCGTAAAAGGCGACTAAGGGTCTTACCGGAGAATTCGCAGCAGCGTTCTCTATGCATTCCACCATCATACCATACTGCGACCGCCAACCCGCCTGCCAAGCGTGGCGATTATGGCAAACCCCCCGAAAATTGGGGGAGGCCTATGTCCAGCAGTGGACGTCTATCGGCTGAAATGATGATGATGATTTTTCCTTTGATCGAGTTTACGGCTACGAAAATTATATCCATTAGTGGTCTGTCAGTTTACGACATCCAAGGGCCGCCACGTAGGGATGCTCTGTGTTGGCTGAGAACAACACTTCTGTTTTAAGCTTTATAAGTAGAGGTACCAAAGAAGATACCCGGGAACCAGGGTCGTCGGATATAGTGGAAGTTTAGTATGAAAACGGTAGATGTTTTCGAATAAAATTTTATTGATTTAATAGAAAACAAACAAATCAAATTAACTGTTTGTCGAACACTGAACTGAATTATTATGATTTATAGCTATTACCATATTGGTGGGTGTGTGATGAGAAGTCACGTATATTGTTCATCATCGTGTCACGTATGTTGTACATCAGCATGTCACGTATTGTTCAGGGTTAAGTTAAGGTAAATATACTGTTCTCTGTAGGCTTAGTGTTAGCACGTAGTCACGTACTATCTATGTATATTTAAACCATCTATTAAAGGAGAGAGGACAGTTGAGGACTGTAGTTGAGTACAGTTGAGTCTCAGTTCACAATTGACTCTCAAAGCAGCGACTACCTCTCCGAGTGTATGTCACAGAGGTCCCAAGTCGATGTTATATATACCGACTACAGCAAATGTTTTGATCGGATAGATCACGTGATCCTGTTGCGTAAACTTTTATCGGTGGGCATCAGGGGTGACCTTTACCGTTGGTTCAAGTCCTATGTGGAGAACAGATGTCAGACTGTAGTCCTGAATGGATACCGCTCTAAACCTATGAATGTCCCTTCGGGGGTTCCCCAAGGATCCTTGCTAGGGCCACTATTATTTAATATTTTTATTAACGATATCTCTTCTTCTTTCCGGTATTCAAAATTGTTACTATATGCTGATGACATGAAGATAATGAGACAAATAAGTACCGTGGCAGATGCTCATCTATTACAGACAGACCTTAATAATTTTCAGAATTATTGTATTAATAATAAGTTGGACTTGAATGTCTCCAAGTGTTATGTTTGTTCCTTTACACGGAAACCTATCCCGATCATCCACAACTACATGCTATTGGATACAGCACTGAATAGGGTCAACACTATTAGGGATCTGGGAGTTACTTTTGACGCTAAGCTCCTCTTTGATGCACACATAGACAATATAGTAAAGAAAGCGTCAAAAGCCCTTGGTTTCATTTTACGGGTGACCTCAGAGTTTAAAAATATAAAGACTATTAAAATATTATACTGTTCTTTTGTTCGCAGTCACTTGGAGTATGCCTCTCAAGTCTGGAACCCCAATTATAATGTCTACATAAATCGTATTGAGAGCATACAGAAAAGGTTTTTAAGGCACATTCAATATCGGTCTAAAACGTTTTTATCGAATTATACGTACCGTTGCAAAAAATTTCATATACTTCCACTTTATGAAAGGCGAAAAATATCAGATCTTGTGTTTCTTTTCAAAATTGCCAATGGAACAACTGGTGTTACCGAGTTGTTACACAAAATCGGGTTGCGAGTGCCGTCTGTGTTCTTACGTAGACCTAACTTATTGCACACCCCGGTGGTAGCCACCACATACAGACGGAACTCGTACATGGTGAGAGCGAGTCGTATGTACAACGCAACCTGCCAGGAAGCTGATATCGACATTTTCAATACTAGTGTTGCTAAATTGAAGAAAATTTTATCTAATTGCTTCTTTGAGCGTAAATAGTAGTTTTTTTTTCTGTTTTGCCATAGAGTTTATTATGTTTTTTTTTTTCTGTTTCATAATGATTTAAATATTACATGTGGAAACTTGTAATTGGCCTTATTTTGTATAAATTATTACTTACTGTATTTGTTTAGCTGTAAGTTTTCCTAAAATAAATAAAATAAAATAAAAATAAAGTAATATACGTCATGTTGTTTACTTAACCCCTCCTCATCCCCACATCGCATCGTGTAGTATTGTATCAAAAGCTTTCTGGTAGTCTATAAACCCTATGTAGAGTGGCCGTTGATATTCTTTATATTTTTTCAATAAGCAATTCCAAAGAGTGGATGTGGTCTATTGTGGAGTAACTCTTTCGAAACCCAGCTTGTTCGATCGGCTGACTTTTTTTAGAGTGGTACTGATTCTCTCCTCTATAATTGATGAGAATAATTTGTAAAGTGATAATGATATAAAAAAGTTACAAGTAAATAAAATTATGATAGTAACAACTCGCTCAGCAGCCCTAGAGTATATAAATGAAATAAAAAGTTTATCTTACCTGACAGCCGGTGTCGACGTCAGCATAGTACCCTGAGCCTCGGCCCTGACATGAGAACCTCGTCGGTGTGACTTTCTGCTTCTGACCACTCTGCAACAAAGAAAGTTTACATTAGGAACAATTCGATAAGAGATGAAGGAGTTTTTCTGATCATTGTTCATTATTTAGTCTCCAAGTGTGAGCACTACTTATGAAAATATTTATTGACGTAGGTATAGCTACTAGAATAGAACAGAATACTGTTTATTATGTAGGTACCCCATATGGATTCATATGGATTATTTCGATATGAATCAAACAGGCATCTTCTGGGCACGCTCGTTCCACTATAGACCTCATCCATCGCTTTCTGTCAGTCGTGATCGAGAGGGTGACTTCGGAGATGATGGCTAACATCAGAATGACATGAAGAAGAGTGATGAGTGAGTGGATGTATAAAAGAAGAAGACATGCGCGTCGACCCAAAAAAAACTGAATTGCTAAGGCCTGAGTTCACCGAAATTCAAACCACCGCGCGGTTAGGTATTTCAACAGTTGGTTTATGTCAAACCTAAGGAAATTTTAAGAACTGATTAAATATTTGATTAGTTGATTTAAATGTTGTAAACACAAGGCTAAGTAGCAGGACGAGGTAGTTACTAGCTACTAATTAATGACACCAACGTTCCTATTTGCATGGATTAAAAGTCTTCCGCAGAAGATTGGCTTTCATTATCCCCTTAAATGGTAAACAATGGTCATAACATGATAATTATCACATCATCAACGTCATTGCTGAAGAGATTAATGGTTGCAATAAAATAACATTATTAGTTATTCAAATGAATGCAATGCTAGTGGTACCTATCACAAACAGAAATGGTATTTTCTCAAACCTATATTGATACAAATATAGAACCTGCATAATAATATTAATATGTGTATATTTATTATAACACACAACACTCATACACGAGCGTATGATGGTAACAATCACAAAAATAATAGAACCAAAATACCATAATAGCAACCTCTCAAAATATGTTATTGGAATATAAACAAAACGAACTGACAGAAATCGTGAGATAGCAAATGGATGCATTAGTGCAGAAACATCTTTGAATGTACTTAATTGGAACCACTTTTATTGCAGTAACACAACGAAAATGGTCAAGTTAAACTCGCAAACCTAGGCTCCGTATAAAAACTTGACTAGTAAATTATAACTCGGTCTCCAGTATCAGTGACTGATGGAGTTACGAAAACAGGTGGTTAAGAATACAATGATAATCAAACTCAAAGGCAAAGCATTTATTTCAATTAAACCATTTACAGGCACTTTTGAATTGTCAAGAAGTCGGTCAGTCAAAAATATGAAGCTACATAGTTGCCCGTTCCAAAGTGTAGTAAGTACCTACAGGAAAAGAACGGGCAAGAAACTCCATCAACATCATCTGCCTAGCCTTTTCCCAACTATGTTGGGGTCGGCTTCCAGTCTAACCGGATGCAGCTGAATACCAGTCAAACTCCATCAACAATCTTTTAAATTATTATTATTCCTCTTTTGATATTTCTCGGGACCCTATGGGGTCCCGGACCTTTGGAAGGCGTACGAATGGCCGAAGCCAACTCGCAGAGGCCCGTTGGATGTTTTTAATGAAATTGGAAAATGAGCCTGTTATGTCAACTGCAGGGCAAAGGTCAAAATTTAAAAATAAATAAAATTAAAAAATATTGTTGTTGTTTTAAATTATATTGTTACAAAAATATAAGTAACATCATTAATTTAGATAGAGATCTAAGGGAGGAACTGGTAATGAAGAGAGATGAAAATTCAGAACGGAAAGACAAATATTACGTCAAAGAAGCCAAAAACAAGCATGGATGTGTCGGGTATGTAGGTACTCTTTACCCTTTTATGGTCTTTTGCAACGTAACCCTAAAAGAAGACACTTTCGCACGAGTCGTATAAAACGTATTTAATCACTAATGACGGGTCAGTGAGCATTCATAGTGAGCTCTGCAGTTTAATTACGAAACTCATCGTTAATGTATGTAACGGAAATATATTGCGTAGTTTTTTAATTGGTATTATGAAAACGTTAATTTTATTTCACGATCGTTTACTAATGGGTGAGAGGATTATCTTTTGTTTGATTGTATTTAATTAGGTTTCGGCTTGTGTAAACTGAAATGCAATACCTAACGCTCTTGCTCAGGTTTATTATATTCTAGCAGCGCCCCGCGGTTTCACCCGCATAAGTGTCGATCCCGTGGGAATATCGGGAAAAAAACTATCCTATGTCCTTTTTCAGGACTCAAGCTATCTCTATACCAAATTTTGTCTAAATCGGTTCAGCGGTTTAAGCGTGAAGAGGTAACAGACACTCTTTCGCATTTATAATATTAGTTTGGATTGTTTGAATGAAAACGAGTCATCGCATTTATAATATTAGTTTGGATTGTTTGAATGAAAACGAGTCATCACTTTTACCATCATGCTCCTGCCTTTATCCCAATTCATTTGCGGTCGGTGCAACTTGTAATTTCGGAATGAAAATATGGTTTTCCAGTAATTATGATTTTTTTATATGCTCAGGAATAAAAAAAAATGGTCTTTGGTAACTCACTCCGACATTTTACGTTAAAAGTTTCAGTTTACTACCGGCTACTATTACTTTCACTCAAGACGACACAAAAGTTCAAAGGACCAAATCATAAACCACATGTTTATGGCACTTACCGCCACAATAGCCATAATATGCAAAGTTCAACTAATACATTAATAAAACAGTCGCCTTCAAAAGCAAAGCTTGCAAATTCTCGTAATCTACGTAAGTGGCAAAATAGGTATGTGTTTCCCAACGTCGCTGAATAAAGCCTGAGTGTGCACATCTATTCAAGATGGCTCCAACAAATTTAGGTAATGCGTGGATAAAGAAAAGAAACTATTTGGAAATAGTGAGAATCTTGTCTGTAAGCCCTGACTTGGTTAACTGAATATAGAAATGGCAGGTTGATATAGAAACATAATATATGGATTGATCGCATCGATAAAAAACTGGCAGATTTCTCAACACGCAATTCAAATAATTTCAATAAACTCTTTTTAGTATATTTATGTATATTTATTTGTGCTTATATTTATATTTGATTAAGTATGTATTATATTTATAGTTTTTTTAGTTTTAATAGGCTTAAGTATGCGTATCTTTATTTTAAAATATTTATTCCTCAATTTTCATGATTGCACCTAGGTACAACTGTTTGTCTCTGCAAAGGTTGACTGGTAGAAAATGCCTATGGCATTAAGTCCGCCTCTGTACATTTATATGTGCTTGAAGTAATAAATAAATAACTCATATAGGTAACCGAACCTTTTAATATGATAGCATTTTGTTTTATGTTACTGTATGAATAACTGACCAGCTCATCTGAGGGGAGGTGGGCAAACACACCCTTCTGACAAAAGTCAGTACGTTGGTAGTACTTCCCCAGACAAGGTTGTTAAATTAATATCAGAACCGACCACTTACAAATAGATATGTACCGCTCGTCACAATGAAGTTAAACATAAATTGAAAACTTGCTAGTTTTCCATTGACGTTCTAGAACTCATACGTTCAATTGTTTTACCCGAAAGACCATGCCTATTGTCATGTATTCATACATCTATTCATTGAAACCATGCGTTGCTCCATCCCACTGACTTACTAACGCGCACCCATCATAAAGATGTCCTGATAAACTGCTATTGTCGTGTTTATACCACCACTGCCATTGTTCAAATCTACACGAGAACCAGCTTACTTTTGCAGCCCCCACTACACACATGTCTATTGTACTTCAAAGCAAAATGCACATAAAATGTTCAGCGTTATAATTCACGAGCTGCAAAGTTAAGTTGGTTACATTTCTGCAAGGCTTGCTTGGGATTTTTTTGCCTTGTCCGTTTGTATGGATTTCGTAAACTGGGTACATCTTCATTAACTTGCTTTGTTTAGTCCGGTTGTGCTCTAATTATTATGTTTTAAACAAAACGTTTAGCTTCACTAGATTTTAAGAGAGAGAAGAGAAGAGTTTCTGAGGGAGAAACTCCAAATGAATTGAACAAAGAAGCCAGTGGGTGTATTTGTGATCTCTGCTTGAAAATAGTTTCAATAATTACCTACATAAAAAGAAGATTCTAAATATTATTTACAAAGTCAACTGTAGTGATAAGGCATTTACATCAAGGTATAAAACATGTATTCTACATATTGTGTCCATTAGTTTTACTGATCGTTTACACCTAAGTCAAGTCATCAAGTTGTAAAGCCTAGTTGTATACAAAACTTGTCAGTATTGTAAAAAAGTAAACAAAATAGACTACAATAAATATGTAAAACATCGTCAATATGTGTACGATACGATCGACTTTATATACGACATGTTTTTGACTTTTAAAAGACCTGTCGAAAACAAGCATCATAACTTCTATACGGGTAGACCCGAGGTAAGACGGTCAATGTTCATAATATCTTCTTAGCACCTTTATACAATTGCTGTGAACTTCAAAGAGCGCCATTCATCCTCTTAGCTCTCGGAAACACTAACCTATTGAACGAGCATACCTCCTCAGGTCTAGATAAGATCGAGATAACAAAACAAAACAATTCGTAATATTATAGATCCAGTTACAAGATTTCTAACACAATGGCCATAGCATACTAAAATGGGAAGTGTTGGCAGGTTTACCCCTCTGAGCATCATGCAGGCAAAATCAACATAATCATTACGATCGAAAAAAGATAATTAAGTAGCACGGAATCTAAGACTAAACCTGAATAGCTCTTTATTAAAAACATTTAATATCATGATCATCTTCCAGCCTTTGTCCCATGTTCCTTGGTGTCCTCGCAACACGTTTTCTTCTTCCATTATCCTCTGTCAACCGTCACGCTATCATTCTCTGCATTTTCATTCATCTTTTTTCTTCATTAAGTTTTTCGTTTCTTTCTTCATTAAAAACACAATATGACAGTAAAAAATCAAAGCAACGAAACTGTAAGTTCTAAAGCTGGTTTAAAGAAACGTTTTTTGTATCCCGTGCCTCGTTTTCTATAAGCTCAGCCACTCAGCATGTTTCGTACCGAAGCTCATTGCCCAAAGTGCGCAAAATGTTTTGATTGAATAATGTACAGACGCCAGTACATCAAGCTACCCGAAACTATCAAATGTTCCCATTCAACCTTGAACCTTATACTGTAGCGATAAAGTTGAAAATCTATTGAAGAAATTTGACAGATTGCAGTAGCTTGATGTGCTGGCGTCTGTACTAATGGCACAATATTTATGAAGTCTGTTTTAAAGGATCGCAAGTAATAAATCAAATTGATGTATTCACAAGTCAAGTTTATTTAGAACGTAATGATACCTATGAAACGATTTGTATCCGATCAAGATACGGACACAAGATTTGTTAGACAATAGTCTTATTGCCAGGTTATGTAACGCCAGGAAGGGTCCGCGATTCGCACGTAACTGCAACCGCTCGTTGTGTGTAATTGCACAGTAAATTGCTACCAATTTGTGTAATAAGACATTTGAAGATTTAGATCGAGAGAAATGGAGAGAAGTTGGGTTTTTACAGACTTCCTATAAGCCTCTACTACTATACTGAAATGTTTGTAAGTACGGCACACGCTGAGCAGTCGGCCCTGACTAGCTTATATTTTTGAGTGATCGTGGGTTCAAACTCAAGCAGACACTTTGTGTAATTTATTTCACCCCACTGGTCTCAAACGGTGAAGGTACATCTTAGGGAAACCGGCATGTCATTGAACCAAAAATTCAAAGACATATGTAACATCTGACAACCCGCACTGGGCCCGCATTGCGGATTACTGCTCGCGGGATCTCACAGGCAGAAGCTCTGTGTTCCAGTGAGAACGGTATAGTGTGTTTATATGCTTATGTTTATTTTGAGCTTTCCACATTGTACCGATAGCATGAGCCATTTTCACATACCGAGTTTTCTAAATAAATAAATCTAAGGTCAACAATTTAATCGTTATAGATCATGGGAATTGATCTTAGATATGTACGAACAAGTGTACCTGTTGCGGTCGGACCATATGTGAAGATGTTGCGTAACTTTACATTAGCTTAAACTTATGTGTGACCTCTCCATATAAGGAGCTGCCGACACAAGCAGAAGTTTTCGGTACTTTTGTATGAGTCAGTAGCAGTGACCACTGTAAGTAGGTACGTTATTTATACACCAAGGGAAGGCACGCCTTTAGGACCAAAACACGTAAACATTTTGCCAGAATTTGAGGAAATATAAGAAATAACCTGTATATTTTATTATGTAAAATTTGGAAATATACAACCTGGTACCATAGATTCAGGACACGGTTCTAGACCCCCTAGCGTTGAGATTTTCCATCGATTATTAAAAAAAAGCTGATCCGTCAAAAAACTCTATGCGATGGGGTCTAGAATAATGTATAAATTCATGCTTTCTGTTAGCGCGTCAATGTTCCTGCCACCATGTTTAAATTTAAAAAATTGCTTTGCCTCATGATTACTTTAAATAGTACAGGAAATAAACATTACAAAATCATATATATTCGTTATATACGTGAGTTTAACACGATATTTACTTAACTAAAGCCTTATTTACCAACATATCACAGCTCTCTCAATGTCAAAAGTCAGCTGATCATAGGCCTGCAACTGTTGACTTCAAATAATGGGTTTTGTGCAATATTTGTTAAGTTCTAAGCTAATGTTGTGTTTAAGTTAATCTTCTGTTAAAAGTATCTTTACTTAGGATGCTATGTTGTAATCTGCTGTTTATTTTGTACACGCAGCGAACATAAAGTGTTCGTTTAAATCTGTTGAGTAAATTGGTTGATTTGAGAAAAAACTAGATGGAGAAATTGACTTGATCATTCTTATTTCTATTGAGATAAGTTTCAGTCAAGAACTAAAGACTTATACAGACTTGAAACTTTTGGACTTTAGAAGTAATTTTGACTTCGGAATTTGTTTCTGTCTTTCTTCTCAGAGTACCTAGTTGGATAGGAAACGCCGAATTCATCTTTTCAATTTTTAAACATAGGTAAGTAATTATTTTTTTAAGTATTTTTGTAGCAATTAACATAAATGAATATCATAACGTTCTTGCCTTAGCCGATTGATTATGTTTCGCTTCATCATGGTGGTCCCATGACAAATTAAAGTCTGAAGCTATTCTGACACACTTCCCCATTTACCTTCTAAACTTACCTACTTTTTCAACAATTAGCAATTTATACAGTGATTTGCGAAACCAAAATACAGGTACCAATCAAGTTCTAGGCAATCAATCAATCAAATTGTCATAAAGTCGAAATCTAACCGAACCATAGACAATAGAAAGCAAATGGCGGCTGACGACGTAAGTTTATGTTTACGTGCTCTTACATAAGCTGTGAGTCTGTGACTCAGACTTAGATTTATTACAGGCTAGGTTACCTAACTGTAGTAGCTATTTTACTGGGTGACCTATGAATTTGGTCCTAAGAATCGCAGATTTTGAAACCATACGTAGAGAGGTAATGTCATTATTATTTGGAGACGTCTCCAAATAATAATGACATTACCTCTCTACAACGCAACGCAATTCTCTCTCTACGCAATTCACGTGAATTGCATAGTTGCAGATCTAGTGTTCTACAATTCGAATGAAAACAATGCCCAATCACTCGTTCACGCGTATCAATCTTAAAAGGTTATGAAAACAGCTAGCGTAGGTATTCCATAAAAATCTCACTGTGAAAACTAAGGTGAAGAGAGCTGTCACTACTCCTAGGGATTTACACGATTGACAGATACACCTAAGTTTTCACGGTGACATTTTTAGGACCTTATCACACTGGCGATTTTCAATCGAGTCCAAAGCGAGGCGAGTGCGTAGCGAACTCGCCGCGAGCTCGCCTCGCTTTGGACTCGCTTGCAAATCGCCAGTGTGATAAGGCCCTAAGGGGCCGTCTCCACGAGCGGGAGAATCGTGGCGATATTATTGTCGTGCCACGTATTTCTATACCTACACTCTCTTAGAATGTGTCTCCACACGGCGATATCATCGCGGCGAAAATTTGATGGCACTGCGAGACCATCGCCGCGATTCTGTTGCTCGTGGATACGGCCCCTTAGAGAATAAATCGGCCGATATCAACTTGTACATGAATGAAGTCCTTCTTGACACCTCTGATAGTCTTAGCTAAGCCTATTTACAAACAAAGATAAAATTTATTTTAGCGTACCGAATCGGATACTTAACTTACTACTGCTGATCGTCAATCCAAATAAGGATGTCTAAAGCGTCCTCCTGCATGTAACCATCTTAGTACAGCCTACTTAGTGAGGTTAACACACTACTAAAAATCAATCAGAATCAGCAATAATCCGTTCTTATTGGATACATTCACAACTTAAGCAATGTAAGCTCAGCTTAACAAACGAACTAATCAAGATTATCTGGAAGCAGTAATAGTGCTAAGTAACAGCGCTAAGTACCTAACAGCTTTCAAGGGGATGTTTTTGTAGTTGGCAACACTGACCCATTTTCTGTTTTTTTTGTGTTGTAAGTCCTGGGGGCCTAAAAAGGCCACTTTGGAGAATCATAAAAGGATAACACTATGAATTATAAAATGGCGAAGACAATCCGTGTTTTTCTTTTTTTCGCTGCACTACATAGGTACAATCAAAAAGATTGGGATTGGATTTGGATTGGATTGATTGGTATTTTAGCACAGACAAAAAAAATTACTGGAAAATGCTTCACCAACGGGATTTGATACGATTAACTAGTTAACTGTCCATTCTGTTATCCTTTTATGATTCTGTCAAAGTGGCCTTTTTTGGCCCCCTGGTCCGCCAGGCGTTCTGTTTTGTGTTCTTATTAAGCCAGAATTCGAATGTGGAATGGTTGATTTAAATTAATCAATATCGGTTGCTGCTGGCCACTCAGATAAATTACTAGTTACGGGAAAAATACTTAAGAATTTTATTTTTTCCTGGAAATGGAAAATTTTAAATGCGAGCATTCGAAAAAAAAACAACAGTTTATACTAACAGTCACCAGACCTTCTACAGGCTCAAAATCTGCGTAGACTTTTCCCAACTACATAATTAGGTCCCCAATATCTGTAGTTAGGAAAAGTCTAGACAGATTTTCGGCTTCCAGTTTAACCGGATGCAGCTGAATACCAGTATTTTACATGTAGCGACAGTCTATCTCAGCTCCTCAACCCACTTACCCACTGGTAAGTCCGGTTATCAGGCTTTTGGGCTCCTGAGTAGCCGTAACGACTGTCAAAGAACTACGAAAGAAAGCCAGGACCAACGGCTTAAAGTGCTTTCCGAGGCACGGAGGGTCTTAATATGCGGCTTGCAGCGGCTTCGGCAACCGTTAGCTTAACCTTCGACCTGTGTGGCTGTTATTATTAAGCCGCAAGCCTCATTGATAGTCCGATCACCTTACACCATACCTACCTATTGATATTATAGGCCCATGTTCAATAGTCACACCGTTTGGCGTCTAGACATAGTAATAATTTAAGAATTGCATTCTGACATTTTGAACTCTGTTTTGTAAGCAATAAAGTGTATGAATGGGTTTATTGACATTGCGTATAAGCATTAAAGTGAGTAATAAAGTATTTCTTAATTGATTCATTAGTCGTTTGGTGCAGCTGCTGTTCGAGTTCCTGGTTTCTGGTTAAGGCTAAGCGCGCACTACGAATTTTAATCGTTGCGATAAATAATCGCCCATCTGTAGACAATACTAATACACTAGAGTCCGCGCACTGCGAAAAAAAATCGCTTGAGAATTCGCTTGAAAAATTTTTGTGTTTGCGATTTTATAACTAAATCGCAACGATTAAAATCGTAGTGCGCGCTTAGCCTAAGGCTTAACAAAACTTGTAACTTTAATCAACTGAGTGGAGAAATTAGACAGCCATTATAATTGTCGGTTAGACAGACACCTTCATTGCGAAAAACACTATTCATCTCAATCTGCATCATTTTGAAGCTCAAAGTCAAGTCAAA
This sequence comes from Mesoligia furuncula, assembly GCA_916614155.1. Lineage (NCBI taxonomy): Eukaryota > Metazoa > Arthropoda > Insecta > Lepidoptera > Noctuidae > Mesoligia > Mesoligia furuncula. The sequence goes on along the minus strand of OU744807.1, from coordinate 1,555,850 downwards.
TCATTTATTTCAAATAGACACATTAAAGGCACTTTTGAACGTCAAAAATTACAACTAAATAGAATTGATTCTAGTCGCCCATTCCAAAAGGTATTTTCCGTAACGAGAAGAATGGGCAAGAAACTCCACCGTTACTCTTTTAAAATGTTTTACAAGGTCTTGTATACATAATATAATTATATATGAAGACGATGCACCTAGAATAAAATTAGTCTACCACAAAAGGTAGGATATAAGGAAGGATATTGCGAATCCATTGCTTCATATGTTCGAAAAATGTGTCTGCTCAACAATGTAAAACACGCAATGAATATTGTTGAACTGTCAAAATGAAACCCATTGCTACTGATAGCGTGTTACGCAATTACACTGAGGATGAGGCTGGTACAGGAACGTGTGACTGGCACAAGAAAAGAGAAGCCTGTGGCCAGCCTGTGGCAGTGGATGTAGTCAGGCTGAGATGTGATGCTGATGATATTCCTTCTATATACAAATATGCGATTTGAATGCAGTTTGAATATGTGATGACTCCGTATTGCACGACTCATAATGCGAATCATTAGAGAGTGCTTTACGACCGAAATATTTTTTTCCCTCCTTTCTGTAACTGTTTCTATTGTTATACCTACTCCTGCTAGTACACAGAACCCTCTGTGTACTAGCAGGAGTAGGTATACTTAATTTATATACCATTCTATAGATAATTTAATGGAGATTATTTCTGTACTTTTCAAAAATGTTTGATATAATGCAGCAGAAACGAAAAAAACATCAAAATATTTTTTTAAATTTCCGTCATTCAAGTGTGAAACCTGAAAACATTGTAGCTTGCGATATAATCAATTAATAATAAACAACATTTTAAATGAATATTAATTATAATTAATATTTTATAGTCATTTTTTTTATATAGATTCGTTTCACCCATAGTAGGAACAATATTGAAAATGTCTATTTTATTCAAAGTATTTTAATTATAATTAATAAAAAACTAACTAATATAATATCTATATCTATGGTTTTTTATACGATCAAATGAGCATCATGAGTCGTGCACTTTTTTTAGAACTACAAGGAAACAACTACACAAAAAGGAGAAACCCGTTTCTGGGCCTAACCGTTACACGAATAAGATATGTACCAAAAAAATCGTCTATTTTGCTAAATTAACCCATTTAAATCTTAGCCTCATTTACAATGGCCAAGTGTAGAAAATAATTAGATTTCTATTTTTTGTTTTAAACCACCTTTGTAAACCGTTACAACACTTATTTTGTTATACGTCACTAACTTCACAAATGCTGGTATTCTATCAATTTTTTGACAATTCAAAAGTGCCTGTACAAGGTCTAATTGAAATAAATGCTTTGAATTTGAATTTGAATAAATAGAGCGTACCCTAAGAATATGAACGATTTAGTGGAAATCGATGCTGATACAAATAATTAAATAACACTCCATTGTTTTAGTATAAATGACTTTTTAGATATTAAAATCATTGTAAAACAATTAAATCTGGAAACTAATTGATATTTAACGTAATCGCTATTAAAAAACATTAAAAGAAATAAATAATCGATAATATCGACTGTACCATGGATTGCACTAGTAAACGGCAAATGTCAATGTGTTGTTTTTCTGTATTTCTGGGGATTTATTTTTTCATAAGACCTCTAATCGAATACTGGTTTCCGAAATTGATTGCATTCTGACTGACCCTCGCTTGAACAATGGACACCGTTACATAACCTGCCACCTGTGCTGACTTTTGCTGGAAAACCGGATCTGATTATTGCTCTTTTTGACGACTGACACGACATCATAAACCTGTGCATTAATTGCGGAATAGCAACGGCCCACTGCCATATAATAACTAGGAAGGCGACGATTGGAAGATGAAAATGATTCTTTCAATTGTACAGGAATGGGTCGCGCGCGCCTCTAAAGCCCTTCTCCCATTACGATACGCACAGGCGACTCAAGTATCCTGCAAGTATCGGAACTAGTCGCCACCAAGTATCTCACATACATTTGAATGCAGGCTCGCATACTACGCTACTGGTATCCTACGCGTCCGCGACTAGTATCGCGCGACTCGGCGTGTCGGTCGCTTGGGCGTCGCGTCTCTTCCGCGGTAGGCATGTCGATTCACTTTAAAAAATATCGATCTCGATTCAAATTGAACATACTAGAATCGATTCTTGTTTATATCGAGCATTAAAAGATCGATTCTCGATTAATCGCGCCAATTTCAAATCGCGTCAAATCAATACCTATGTATATATCACAAGAAGGTGAAGAATAATAATTATAAAGTACATACCAAAATTTAATAAACATTTAATTATGTAACAATGGAGTATTATTTACTTTAGGGTTATCAGAATCCTTACTTCCGCACTAACACATTCTCTGAATACTGTATTTTTACCGACTTCACAAAAAGGAGGAGGTACTATGTTCGGATGTTTGTATGTTTTTTTTTTTTTATATATTTTTTTTTTTGTATGTTTGTTCATCGATTACTCCGCCAATTGTCGACGGATTTTCAAAATTCTTTTTTTGTCCGAAAGTAGATAGTTCTGAGGTGGTCCCATTGTCACCAAGTTAGGATCTGATGATGGGATCTTAGAGGAATCGAGAGCAACCCTCAAATTTTATAGGCTCACTTATTGTTTTTCGCATATTTTATGAAGTATCTTGTGTATTTGCGTACGGTTGTCACCATCTCAGGTAGCTGGGCTGATGATGGAAGGTTCAACTCCTTAACCTAAGAAGTTACTCGAACAGGCAAGGACTATTTTAGTAAATTGTTTTGATGTTTGATAGGGCATTTGCCACATTTGGTCTCATGAGCATCAAGTTATGACCTGATGCTGCAGTCAGGATAGTCTGCAGAGTACCTAACTGCTCGACAACTAACAGCAGATATATCGTGTTTAGGCTCATTGAAAAGGCCTCCATGTGTGGATAAACGTACTGTTAATGAGGAACACCGAAGTACATAGAGACCTGATGCTGAAGCCAGTCGAGCATCAGAAAAAGTACAAACCTTGAAATTACAGTACCGAAGTCGTGTTTGGGCTCATTTTAAACAGGACTAAATTTTAAGTTCAATGCAATGTTGTCATAAGTCTGGCCTGATGCTGCAGCCAGGATTATCAGCATCTAGTCTAAAAACTAATAAATACTTCTTGAAGTGAAATACTTTTGCGAGTTTTTCTTCTGTATAATTATCCTAACAAAGGTTGCCGGTAGTGGCTAGATGAGAGAAGCGGAGGATCGCGAACGTTGGCGCAAACTTCGGGAGGTCTACGTCCAGCAGTGAACTGCAATTGGCTGATGATGATTCATAAAAACCTCAATCGTTGCATTTCACGCAATGCCTTTTCGTCATGAGGTCTATTTAGCAATTTGGTAGGTTCCAAGTCGCATAATACAATGTCATACAGCGTCTTTACACGACTAAGCGTAACATAAACTTGGCCCTTAGCAAAATTTTTCTTGCCTAAGTCTATTATTAAAGTAACTTGAGCATTTGCTCTCGGAAATTATGATTTGGTAAAGTGGAGCTGATGATGAAGACCACAAATGGCACTACTCAATGACAAATATTTCACGGGTTGCGATTCGATTACTTTAATATGGCTGCTAAGCAATTTATGCTCATTACAATGCGTGGTGGAACTCATTACAGAAGTGGAGCTGATGGTGACTTCTCAATAAGCTCCAGTTCTCCTGGTTCTTACTAGGAGAACTCCTCAACAATTAACGTCCATGCATCGGGAAAAGCAATATTTTGTAAAAGGTGATAAGTAGTTGACATTAGGCTATTATAACTTAGATAAATTACAAACTGACCCGATAAAAAGTGAAAAATAAAAACTTTTTTACAAAAAAAACAACCGACTTCCAAAAACACTATAAATAAAGAGAAAAACAACTTTAATTTCGGAAGTCGGTGGCAAAAACTAAAATACAAATCCAAAGACACCGACTTCCGAAATTAAAGTTGTTTTTCTCTTTATTTTTAGTGTTTTTGGAAGTCGGTTGTTTTTTTTGTAAAAAAGTTTTTGTTGATGTATAGCAGGCTTTAATAATGCAACAAGATGCAGATTCGGTAGAAAGATAAAAATTTATTATCATCATGTTGTAGTTCTTGTGCTGCTACAAAAAGTCTACAATTTATGTTTCTTTCAATAGGTATATGGATGAATCCAGTATTTTCTACTCTTGTAGAAAGTCTTCTGTTTCTATAGAACAGAAAAACCGCAAGGGCTTCTTCGTCACTGGAATCGCTTGACATAACGTCCGTCCACAAAAAACGAGTTAGCACAAATGATGAATTTAGTCATTTTTCAGTAGCATAATATGCGAGCGTCGAGTGGCGAACTAGTATCCAACCAGTATTCTACTCAAGTATCGTATCCTACAAATATCGTAATGGGAGAAGGGCCTAACGGTTAGTATCCGATATTTCTATATTGTAACATTTTTGTACAATGTATGTAATAATTTAATGTAGTCGAACTAAATAGTGTTATCGCATTTGTTCAGTTGTTTGTTAACGCTTATGTTTACCCAAATGTGCCACTCAGATGTTTATTGCTAAATGCTAATGCTTGACCTAATAGTCAAATGATAAACGTATGCTTCAGGTAAATGAAAATGACTTTAATCTGCCAAGCTTGCTGGAATCATGCCAATGCTGTATCTCTTGATGGAAATATACCAGAAGGGAGTGAATAGACACCTACAGGACACCAACGAGTACAATTCACTGTGTACGTTCTCTTCTGATAAGAGTTCGTTGCCATCAACTTACGACTACTGGTACAGTGCAAGAACACAGAATACACGAAGTTATAAGAGGATGGATCCTATCACGCACGATTAATATAATAGTTTTTTTCATGCTTTTTTAATAACATTTTTTTTTTAGTTTAGTTTTGATAAAAGTTTTATTTGGTAGGTATGCTAAAACATTTAAGTGAATTAGAACAGTGTGATAATGGTTAAGCTAACTCAGGCTTACTAACCTACATCAGGATTTCTTTAGATCATTCTTTTTCAAAGTGGGCAATAACACACCACACATCTCTGGTGTAAAGGTACTCTTTTAATGTAGATATATTATTTTGAGGTGGGTGCTTCAAGTGTTGTCTGTCACTCTTGTTGGGTGCGAGCAAATAGAGCATCCCGGAATTTCAAGAGCTGTCAACATCGGACTCAAACTTAAGAGGAAGAATAAAGTCGAGGCATATTAGTAATATGATGTATTTCGTTTATACATTAGTCGACAGCTCTCTAAGTGGAAGGGATGCTGTAACCGAACCTGTATCGTTAGCAAAAGAACGGTTGGATGCTGTACCCACACGGCACCAGGGTAGTCAATTGCCTCCTGCACAATTTCTGGATACCTACTGTGTTATTATAATATTATGATAATCCTAATGAAGAAAGTAATTAATAAAACCATCACAATTTCCTGTTTTTTTATTTTAATATATTATTGCAATCTCTCTCACTCTCTCTCTCATTATTACTGTAATCTGAGATTGCATCAAATCCCTAGGTATAATATTAACAAATGCAAGCCAGTAGTGATGTAAGTGGGCCTTGTATAATAAGTATAGTTTTCTGCTGAGGTTTTCAGTACCGCTACAAGAACAATAGATAAATCGGAAGTCATCCCCTAAGCGCTTTTTATTTATGTTCCTAAAACCTCATCGTGATAGGCGGCAGGTGCTGCAGCACAGCACATGTGCGTTCCAGATTTACGTAGGAAACGAAAGTCTCAAAAATATCATTGTTTAACTAGGTACTAAAAATAACCTAAAAAGTGAACATTGTTGTCTGATTTTACCAATTTGGCCATTGCTGGGAGACGTGAAAATTGGGCTCGTGAAACCTTCCTAAATACTCTAATTTATGGCCAAATTCCAGCCCTGTAACGCCAGGCCCAAGTTTCTATGGAGTTTGGGTTTCTCCTTTAATCGCGAGAGCTATCTGGAACAGATTAGAAAACATCGCTTCGCTAATTATTTCTCAGATTACTCTCACCGATCTGATACTTTTCGAATGCCAGCGAAGAACAAGTTGCAACTAATATCATTGCGAGCCCATCAGTACATGTTTCCATGTGTTTCCTCATATCCAACCTTTAGACGTGTTAATCGCTTATTAATTCTAATGTGTGGGACATAAATATTTAAAGACCGTTGTGTAGGTAGCTTTCTTAGTAGGTAATGCCCAAAGATTGGGGTATAATTGTATTTAATGCACGGATGCATAAATTATGTGCGTGTGGTGTGAGGGCCACTTTGTTAAAACTCTTTGAAAATGTGCTTAGGATTTAGTGAACATTCCCAAAGAATTGTGAAAGTTGGTATCAGATTTTGTGAAAGTCTAATAACCAAGTTATAGACTGTAAAGTTGGGCCCTCAGTTCTCACATAGAGGATTGAGGGCCCACCTAAAACTGATAAACTATGGACACTACAGAAAAAGTCTTAATGCCAAAATCTAAGCAAATGCCAAACAAAATTTGTGAAAACAAGATAGTATCGCAAAACACTGTCCTACTTTGTATATCTTCGTACAAAATGGGCCCTCAATTCTCATACACGTAAAAGTTTATTACGCAATTATAACGATATCATTAACTTACAGCTACTGTTTGAAATCCTATATGCTACTAAATAAATTGTGAAAATTTATGAAAGCAAGAACATGTCACCACCTTTTGTTGTTTAAAAGTTATGACCTTGATAAAATTGGGGCCCTCAGTCCTCCATTTTATTTTGTTTTCAATTTATTACGCTTATCGTATGAAAGATAAGACAAATACAAAATTGTCGCTTTTTGTGAAAAAAATTGTGCAACAAATGCGATACCAGAAAGAAATTAAAAGACCCTTTATTGTATAAGTAAATCGAGTTTTATTTTTATTCTCTGTATTAGGAAATAGGGTGACCACAATTTCTTTTAGATTGCAGTAAAGATTAGTAAATGTAGAGTCATAGGTTTTAATAAACTTTCTTCGATTTTTCGCTTATGATCGTCATAGCATTTGTACTCAAGTTTCGTGATAAAAAAAAAATAATTTCGGAAATTGAACGATCACATAGAAAAATACTGTTCCCCAAATCATTTTTGCTTGAAAAATCGTTCGTTCCGAAAAAACTAATGACAATAATCAAATAATTTATTTATTATTTTTATAAAGGCTTTTGCCCAGCAATGGGACAATGTAGGCTAAATATAATCCTAACTAATATTATGCGAAAGTAAGTTTGTTTGTTAGCTTTTCACGCATAAACCACTGTACCTTTCATCCCGCAAAAAGTGCTGTTCCCGAGGAAAACAATAATAACGTTATTATGATAATAGATGGAGCCATATGACTTTCAAATTTCGCGCGGACGAAGTCGCGGGCAGAAGCTAGTACCTAATAAAGCAGTGCGTTCCTGGATGTTTTTTTAATTCCTAGGTTGGTACTTGCACAATAACAAAGATGTTTTCTGGAGTATGTAATAATTATATTTTACTTTAAAAACTTTACAATTTATAAATAGGTGAAATTGAATTAAACAATTCTTAGAGTGACTATCTAAGTACTATTTAGTAAAATATTACATACTTAAAAAATTATGAGTAGGTACCTATGTATCAAAACAAACTTACCTTGACTGGTGATATCTTGACCGAAGACGATCGAGTGTCATGACCGAAGATGTGTTTACGTAATAAAAAAATATTATTATTTTTATTCTTCACTTTTATGAAACAGTTGTCTGTTTCATAAAACTCGCCTTAATGCTTTATTACCTACAACTTCCGCTGCACTATCATAAACTATTGTTTAGTAACTACACTAAATATTACAACTATTGTGCATATACGTAAACAACAATTATATAATACATGTAATAATATTTTTAATATAATATTAGCTAGTTATTAGTTTTATTTATAATATTAGTTAGGATTATATTTAGCCTACATTGTCCCATGGCTGGGCAAAAGCCTTTATAAAAATAATAAATAAATTATTTGATTATTGTCATCAGAACGAACGATATTACAAGCAAAAATGATTTGGGTAGCAGTATATTTTTTTTGTGATCATTCGAATTCCGAAATATTTTTTTTATCACGAAACTTGAGTACAAATGCTATGACGATAATAAGCGAAAAATCGAAGAAAGTTTATTCAAACTTATACTCTACATTTACTAATCTTTACTGCAATCTAAAAGAAATTGTGGTCACCCTATTTCCTAATAAAAATAAAACTCAATTTTCTTATACAATAAAGGGTCTTTTAATTTCTTTCTGGTATCGAATTTGTTGCACAATTTTGACACAAAAAGAGACAATTTTGTATTTGTCTTATCTTTCATACGATAAGCGTAATAAATCGAAAACAAAATAAATGGAGGACTGAGGGATAACTTTCAAACAACAAAAAGTGGTGACCTGTTCTTGCTTTTATAAATTTTCACAATTTATTTAGTAGCATATAGGATTTCAAACAGTAGCTGTAAGTTAATGATTTCATTATAATTGCGTAATCAACTTTTACGTGTATGAGAATTGAGGGCCCATTTTGTACGAAGATATACAAAGTAGGACACTGTTTTGCGATAATATCTTGTTTTCACAAATTTTGTTTTGCATTTGCTTAGATTTTGGCATAAAGACTTTTTCTGTAGTGTCCATAGTTTATCAGTTTCAGGTGGGCCCTCAATCCTCTATGTGAGAACTGAGGGCCCAACTTTACAGTCTATAACTCGGTTATTAGACTTTCACAAAATCTGATACCAACTTTCACAATTCTTTGGGAATGTTCACTAAATCCTAAGCACATTTTCAAAGAGTTTTAACAAAGTGGCCCTCACACCACACGCACATCATAAATTAATTGGTTACCCCCCGTTGAACGTGTTTGTGAGCGGGATAGGTTGGTACCCAGTTAGTGCAGGCACAAAATACAGATACCTAGTACAGAAGGCAATCTACATACAAAGTGCGCTCGAGCTCGATTTATATAATAGTTTCGTATTTTGAAGTAACTTTTTTGTAAGGTAAATTCACGACACAAACGTAGGTTGAAAACATGATTTTTTGTTTGTGTAGATATTGTGTTATTTTTAGTGTCTTCTGATAGGTTTAGGTCTAAAACGGATAGGTCAAAATAAATTGTGTAAATAGGGTAATCCGTTTTGAAGTTATTAGGGATTTTCGATAGTAAAAATTGACAAATGTAAAATTTTATATGTTTTCGTTCTGTAAACTTTTTGTATTGTAATACTATGTCTATTGTTTTGTTTTAATATTGTAGCATAAGGTCAACAATAAATCAAACACCTAGATACGAATGCCACTTCCACGATAGTTTTTTGTGCATAAGCCAAAGTTGACAACCCTAGCGCGACCGCCAAGCGTAGGTATGAAAAGTGAAGTACATACATGTGATTGCCTTCTGTACTATCTGTATTTTGTGATTTAGGTGACAGCCCTAAGTGTTAAGGCTATTATCGCTCACTCGGTGCTCGAGTTGGCTTTCTTATTTGTTTTTTCTATGACGACACTGTGTGAAATTTCGCACTCGCAATACTTGTATACTACACAACTCTATCTTCCGACAGCGTGTGCGAAAGTTTGACGTTTTCGATAACATATCGACACTCTAAGCAAAACCTCAAGATTGCATGGCAACGAGTTATTGTGTGAGTAAGCAAATGATATGCAGGTAAGACCGGCTCAAGGCTTGCATTTAGAAAGTAAAGGAATTTGTCGATTGTGTACCATTATCATTGTGATTATGGTTAGGCTTGTACATTCTTAGCGAATGAAACAGCTATTTATTGGAAAATTTAAATCAAAATTGGTGATTTGTTTTTGAAACTTTAAATTTCGAACAAAAGATAATCTCCTTTAAAAAGTTATGGGTACAATTCGCTATTTATAGATTTCATAGTAATTAAGGCACACTCACAATTTATCTCAAACCGTGTGAGATTTCAATGCAGCAGATGACATTTGATGGTATACATCACATGGTTGTGTATGGTGTATACATCTATTTAGATAATATTCCAAAGTCCTTACCGACTGATATAATTATCAACGCACAGCATAAGCCGCTGGTCCTAGAGACATGAAGTTTGGAGGGTGTGTTTTTTGTGCAGAGTAGGTATCCACTAAAAAAGGGTTTCTCGAAATTCCACGGTAATATTTTCCCATTGTTGGTCTTATTTCTTTTTAGTAAGTATATTCATGTATTTATGTATATTTATTTGTGTTTATATTTATATGTAATTAGGTATATATTATATTCCTAGTTTTGATAGGTTTATGCGTATCAATAAATATTTAAAATATTTATTACTCAATGTTCTTGATTGCACCTACCACTGTTTGTCTCTGCATCACCTAAAGGTTGACTGGTAGAAAACGCCTATGGCATTAAGTCCGCCTCTGTACATTTATGTGCTTGAAGTATTAAATAAATAAATAAATTCCACCCTCAGATGGGGGGGGGGGGGGGAATTTCACATGAGGGAGTGGCCACGCGGGCTCAGCGCTGGTTGGTGGATGATAGTCTGTAGACGGGAAGTAATTACGAATGCACTCTGTGTACGCTTTTGTAACAAAAATTACAGGATTACGAAAACCTCATAAAATAATAAATCAATAATCTAAGAACGAATAGCTACATTAATAAGCTATTAATAACACAAATAAATTGTAGGAACCTTTATGACAAAAGTAATCGTCGAATATGACGACGATGGGTACTCTCAGATGCAACAACAAATGAGGTGCTAACTAGCTAATTAGCACCTCATTTGTTGTTGCGTGCAATTAACCCGTCACTGCAAGCAAGTTCGAATTTTATAAAATACTAGCTTCCGCGCGCGACTCCGTCCGCGCGGATGTCGGTCTTCGCGTGGATGGTTTATTTCTCCATTTTGAGTAACTCTGACAATGACATCTTATAATTATCTATTGGACCCAAATACGGCTAAGCCTATAATAATTAAGGAGATCCCTCTATTGAGCTACTGCTGTTGAGCTCGCGTTCTGTAGTAAGTGTTTTTTTCATAGTAATTCCGACCTTGATAAGTAGCATGTAGCAGTAAATTACTGACAATGACGAAAAGTTTGCAATAATAAAAAAGTGATCGTGACAATGCGACAGAAAGTTAATTGAGAGCTTCAGCATACACAACATTGTTAGTGAGCTCGTCCGGAATATGAACATGAAGATTTCTTGGACTGCTCACATGGGAAAGAGCTACGTAAAGTTGCCCGTGTGAAAAACAACTCGCGGTAAGATCTACGCCAGCAACTCCTAGGGTCTGACCTTGAGCCTTATTTATTGTCATGGCGTAACACAAAGCTACAGGAAACTGTATTCTCTTAAATTGAAATGGAAAATTATCCACTACGGGTAATGCAACGTGTGTTCGCGGTTCTACAGAACAACGTCTATGAATAAAACCGAAAAATAAGATTTTTTTTTCTACGTATTTTTCCAGGATAAAAAGTATCCTATTTTATGCCCAGGATAATAAGGTATAATTATACCAAGTTTCATCGAAATCGAACCGTTAGTTTTCACGTGATGCCTGCATATACAGACAGACAGACAGACAGACAGACAGACAGACAGACAGACAAAAATTTTTTTAATCACATATTTGGGTTTGGTATCGATCCAGCAACACCCCCCGCTATTTATTTTTTCAATATTTTCAATGTACAGAATTGACCCTTCTACAGATTTATTATATACACACATCAAAAGTGTCTAGGGATCAAGCATTTTTATGCGGATTTCTTGAGATTGAGATGTGGCTTTGTAATAAATTTATGATTTTATAAATTTATATGGATCCTTTTTGGTGCATTTCATAATTTGAATCAGGAACTGTGAATCAAATTCGAGTGAAAGATGAAAATCAGCTGTCAATATTTTCCCTATAAAAACATACAACGCATTGAAGACATTATTAGTGCTACTGTTTCCCTACTACTGATTAAAACCAACGTTATTATGGAGCGGCGACGTCATTTAAGCAGGGAAGAAATGCTCAGAGCCGTGGGAATGATAGAAGCTGGTTCCCGGCAACGTATTGTGGCTTTAGCTCTGAATACAAGTCAGAGTGTTATCAGTCGACTTTGGACACGTTACCGAAGCACTGGTACCGTGGCTGAGCGCCATGGAGGACGGTATCGCTGCACCACACGGAGACAAGACCGATACATTCAAATCTTAACTCGAAGAGCTCCAACAATAACCGCCATGATGTTAGCCGTGAGGCTTCATCACTCTTCAGGGAACTTAATTAGCGACCAAACGGTCAGAAACCGCTTGCATGAAGTGAACCTTCATTCCCGAAGACCGCTACGGGTACCACCTATAGCAATGCACAATCGTAGGATTCGATATCAATGGGCTCTTGAACACAGAAATTGGGCAGAAGAACAATGGCGTTTCGTGTGCTTTTCTGATGAGTCTCGTTTTGGTATGAGACCGGATACAAGACGTATACGACACTGGAGAACCCCTGGACGCCAACAGCGATTAAAATCCTGCCAGGAAGTCCATCCTTATAGTGGTGGAACCATCATGGTATGGGCGGGTATTTGGATCGGCGGAAGAACTGAGTTGATTTGGATCAGAGGCAACCTCAACGCTCAAATTTATGCTGAGACGATTGTATCAGACGTCATCGTTCCTCTACAAGTGCAAATCGGTCCCTTATTTCAGTTAATGCATGATATGCACGACCGCACACCGCAAGAGTTGTAAGACAGACTCTCGCCGCAGCTAACATCAATGTCCTGCCCTGGCCTGCTCAGTCGCCAGACTTGAACCCGATTGAGCATGCATGGGATATGCTACAGAGAAGAGCTCTGCCGAATATGGAGGGTATCCAGTCGCAAGAAGACCTTTTTTTGTTGTTGCAACGAACATGGGCGGCCATTCCACAGCGTGATTTGGATGAACTCATTTTGAGTATGCCAAACCGATGTTCTTGTGTTGTTAGTGTTCGCGGTAGAAACACGGATTATTAATTGTTTAAGTTACCCAATAAAATTTTAAAGAAAACTGTTATTTCAGTCTTTTTTTCGAACTTTTGTGTTAGTGGTTCAAATGTCAAAAATCCCTTTATTAGGAAAATGGCAAATTTCTTTATTAATGCAAAGGTGACTTGGTTTATCGTTACTGTGACAAACGAAAACACTTTATTTGATGAATCCTTAAAGAAAATTTTAATTAATATCAATCAGGAGAAAAGTTATTGCAAAAATATATGTTGATCCCTAGACACTTTTGATGTGTGTATGTATAGATGTATAGATTAAAAGTAACGTTTTATCAAAATCATTGTAGCCAGCATCTTCATATGCTTGCGGTTGCGGTTGCGGTTGCGGTTCCAAAAAGTTAGAAACAAAGCTGATACTATCGGTTTTTCTTAAATGTATAGTATTTTGTGCATAAACCAAAGTTGACAACCCTAGCGCGACCGCCGACGTTTTCTTATATTTTTTTGTTTTTAAATGTCTAAACTCTGATTTTTAATTTGCTAGACTGAAATGACAGCTGCGGTTGAAGTTTTTTTTTTGTCTATATACTATTAGGTATTTAATCTATATTAGCTGACATTTTGGTCTAACAAAACTTTTTTCAACAGACTTGCTCGTAAAGTGGCTCTTAATGAACCACTTTTAGGTCCATAATGCAGTGGTATAAAATAAAATAAATAATAATAAATAAAGACGATTTATTGGAATAATAATTTATTGGAATAAATTATTGGAATAATAATGAAACACCTGTACCAATTACCCATGTTTGCAAATGAATAAATGATTATGATTATGAATAAGTTTACAAAAAGTGTACATATGGTTCTGTAGTATATATTAATCTAGGCCTATAATAGGATTAAAATAATCTGAATATAGACTATGGTATGAGAAATATGAGATAACAGTCAAAAATAGTACTCTGAAGGTAATGTAGTGCGTTGCCTGATCTAGGTTTATTTAATCCTGTGTTTCAGGCCATATCCATGAAAGTATTTGTCAAATAGGATAGGTATTAAATATTATATAAGTATTAAACACGCGTGCTTTTTACTTTATGTCATCGCACCAGTGCGGTAATGCCACAGATAACCATTTACAAGTCGGAGATGTTCGCTTTTATTAATCTCATCAAAGAGACTTCATGCCAAAATGAATCCTTTTTTTTAATTCGCACAAATAACAGGCTAAGCTGAATCCGCGGGCCATATTTCACAATTTTTTTAAATAGTCTGAATTTTCCTTGGTTCCAATATTAACTAAAATTTATTTACCTTAAAATGTCCGCTAGTCCCTCTCGGAACCAAACGGAAAAGACCGGCGTTCTATTATTGCGGATTTTCACTGAACTAATCTATATTTCTCTATGCCAATAGTACTTTCTAATTCCATACTAGCAAAACTACAATTTGACATACGACAACACTACGATCAGTCTAAACATTATTTTGTTTTTATTATATTTTTATTACAGGCTGTTTAGCGGTTTTGTCAGTGTCTTTACACCTGCACGTGCATCGCTAGCGCGGCGCGCAGTAGGACAAAACCAGCGCGCCATTTTCCATAAAAGTTAAGAACAAGAAGAGTCGTATGAAACGCGCGTGCATTGATCATATGTATCATAATGTACTATTATAATATCAAAACTCGCAAGACAAAACGACCAATTAATCACCAGCAATGAATCAACCTAGAAAAGGCAAAGACAATTTTTACTAAGCCTTTGTGAATCACTTCACTAATTTGACTGCATGACATAAGTTGGATATCACTGGGCTGTTTCTTACCAAGCTGGTCACCGAATATAGACATCAAGGAGGCAGTTAGACAACCGGAGAGGCAGTCATGACAAGGACGATACGGTTATGGATTGGTGCATAATGTGCCTGACAGTGGGATTTCATAATGGGATCAACATTGCCAAAATCTGACCGGCTTATTATAAAAACTATGAATTATGGACATTTTGTTGTATTTTGGAAATGGCTAGTTATTATTTAATAACATGATTTTGACTAATAATCTAATGTTTATATTGGATAATCTAATGTTTGAAAAAAAATAGGCACTTATACAGTCCTCGATGATTAATAGATTTATTTATCTATAGGAAGAATTTCTTTGAACCAAATTAAAAAGTCTCTCAAACACCTAGCGTTTTCCTACAATTGCGTTTGCATACAGTCCTAGGTATTTTTTAATTAACAAAAAAATCCTGCACAGAGTTCCTGTGACAAGTAGTTTTTGTGGGAATTTGAATTTGGTTTTTCTATTTCCACAGTATCTTATTTACATGCGAAGTATCCAAAATCACTGAATGATTACTTACGAGACGACATAGTTGGCGAGGTCACTCAAAATGTCATAATTATGTCACAATCTTAAACATAAAATATGGCGAACATTGTGTTTCTGATGTAAATGTACCTATGCAACTCATGAATTATTATAGGTTTGATTTTATTATCTACGAGTATATATTATAATTTGATTAAAGATATATCATATATAGCTATGTATGTAATTTATATCATATAATATTATATGGTAATACCACCCATGGACTCTACGAGACAGGCTCGACCTAGGGTGGGGTTCATAAGCAAAATGCTTCCATTGCGTCTTATATTTGGTGTTTTATGAAATTTAATGTAGACTATAAGGAAAGTAAGCACTGTTTTTGGCAAATAAACATTCTTTGATGAAACCATTGACTTAGATTCCTGCCTATTCTAAAACCAAACCTAACGAAACCAATCCAAACAAACCAACCAATTAAGATTTGTTTAATTTTCGTGTTCAGTAGAGCATGTTCTATCTATTCATCCCAGAAGTCTGAACAAGCTGAAGAAAAGAATTTGCTTAGAATCAAAATGGTCAAAAGTAGGAATTTGTCACTTTATGGCCGATGACAATATTTCTGCATATCAATATAAAAAAATACTTTAAAGATTTTTTTAAACTGAGTTTTTATGATTCAAGGCGATATCAATCAAGTCAGATAAATGTATACATGTAAAGCCCGTCGTCCACGACGCTACTTAAAAGTAAGTAAGTTGCAAGCTCAAATCACCAATGACGCCAGAATATCATCACAGCACGACGCGACATACCCACTACCCACTCAGCATCGTCCACGATGAGACTTACTAATGCGTTATTAACTAGTTTGTAATTTGTTTGGTTGCGTGTGAAATACTAGTGCTGGGACATTCTGGTTACTCATCGGTAAATTGATTTTGTAACTGGTAACTTTCCAGTAGCGTCGCGAACGATGGGACTTAGGGTAAGATAGCCTAGCATCTTTACTTCTATACTAATATTATAAAGAGGTCAAACTTGTGAGTTCGGAAGTACCTATCCGAAAACTCTTTAAAAAATGTTAATACAAGTTCTACGCGGACGATTCCGCAGGCTGAAGCTAAGTATGTATTACATAGTTGAGAGATAGTCAGTGTTTGCATATCAGTGACCAATCGTTGTACCTAATTTACGACGTCGGTAATGAGACAGTTTCCCTCGATTGTTTCAGCAGAGTCTTACGAGTGGTTACAGATAAGTGCACTTTACTAACCTACACATGCATTCACTTTCCATCAAGATTAATTCTTTCAATTTGAGATCAGCTTGTAACAGAATGTGATGAAATTTAAAGCAGTAGGTACCTTACTGACGACAGTGACGACTGTCTGTCTACAGAAGCTGCTAAAATTGTCTGAATGAAGAAAGATGCATCATCAAGTCAATATTTATTTATAAAAATCATGACCAACTTGAATTCTTAATTGAAGACTAGGGGTTTATTTATAAACGTTGCTTAAAGTTTAAGAGTCGTTTAAACATCAAAAATGTATAAATAAACTACTAACAATCCTAAAATAGTCTGAGACACAGAATATTCGATCGAAACAGAAGAAGCGCCAGTTACTCAACTGAACCGAGCGCTCGGCGCATCCTGGACAGTCACAACCAACACCATATTTGACTGACGAATTCTTCGCTTGCAGAACCTAACATTTTAATTTCCATACATAATTACATACCTACCTATGATAATAAATAATACATATTAAGTGTAATTATATCCCGGAAGAGACACTGATACATTTTCAGTTTTCTTTCGTCAGAACAATCATAGTATTATACGAATTCGACTCATATGATATCTAGACAAGGTCATCCGAGGTCAACAGTTTTTCACCAACAGGTTTTGAACAGAAATAATATTATAACCATACTAATAAAATTCGAAAGTAACTCTGTCTGTCTGTATTTTCACGCCTAGGCACTGGACGGATTTCGATAAAATTTGGCAAGGAGACAGGTGGCATCTTGAGGCAGGACATAGGCTACTTTTTGTCTCAATAATAGTCCTAAACTTAATAAATGCTAGGTTTCTCATACCCCCCCTCCCCCCGGGTATGGGAAACCCAGCGTTTATTAAATTAGAGATATGATAATTCACAAAAATGTATTTAATATTTTTATTCTCGTGTAACTCTTTTTAAGCGATTTATGGGATTAGAAATATGGTCTGTCTGTTAACTTTTCATGCCTTAGCGGCTGAGAGGTATTGGATAGACCATGACCACGGTTAGAATATTAAGATACTTTTTCATCCCGGTAGTAGGTAAATTCCCGAGGTATAATTTCAAACAATCATGCGGGCGAAGCCGCGGACAAAAGCTAATCTATCTATATATTCTAGTGACACATGTACCAGGCAAAAGCTAAACTATCTATATATTCTAGTGACAACATGTACCAGGCATGTCTAGATTTTTTGGATCCATCTCAGTGTGTCTGGGGTAAAACGTGTTCTTTATATTTTATTGTTTTACTACCACTGCAGTAGTAATAATCCAAGGCTGTTAATTAAAGTTGTGCAATACCATGTACCAAATGGATAAAAAATGTCATTTGTTTCGATACCAATCGATCACACCAATCTTAATTAAATACATTTTGAATCACAGACTCTCTTCCTAACGTTCAAGGGTTCGTTATACAACATTTTCTAAGATACCCAAATTCATCATCATCAACATCATTGCAGCTGAAAGACGTTCACCGCTGGACCCAAGCACCGCCTCTATGACCCATTCAGTGCTTTTTCGCGTCCAGCGGATTCCTGCGGCCTTCACCAGGTCATCGGTCCACCTTGTGGGAGGGCTTCCAACGCTACGTCTCCCGGTACGCGTTCCAGAACCTTTAAGCCCCATCGGTCATCTGCTCTACGAGCAGTTTGCCTGGCTACTGCCACTTAAGTTTACACTACGTTAAGACTACACTTAAGTTTCACCCTCCCCCCATTCACCCTCTTAGGGGTGGAATTTTGAAAAACCCTTAATTCTTAGAGGATACCTACTCTTCACAAAGAACACACCCTCCAAAATTCGTCTCTAGGACCAGCGGTTTTGGATGTGCGTTGATATATCAGTCAGTCAGGTCAGGACTTCGAATTTTATATATACGAAGAAGAAGAAGATGAATAAAATAAGATGATTATAACAAATAACAATTTTACAAAATACGATGGCAATGATTCCACATAGAATGCTGATGCCTTCATACTTGTCCCACATTAATAAAAATAATTATAAATGCACTCACGTAATTAAATTATGTATGATATGTATGTGCATACGCAATTAATGTAATAGGACTGGTTACTCTATAATTAATTCGTAATTTATGACAGCTCGTGGGAAGATGACTAACTATAATAAGTTAATAACTGCCATCATAAGATTCCTGGCTGACCATTATATAAATATTAGTCATTTTCTTGCAAGATAACTTTTCCGTGTGAATTAACTTGTGCATGATTATTTTAAATGTAAATTTTGTGGCCACTTTGCCCCCCTTTATTCATAAACGTTACTTAAACTTAAGTAGTGATTAGCGACTGCTTAACCATACATTTTGACGTTTGAACGTAACTTTAATCATCGGTTATAAATAAACCCCATATCACAGCAAAAGTTCGTTCCAGCAAACTTTTTTTTTTTTGAGTTGCATTCGTAGAACCAGGTTTCTACCTTGCAAAAGACTAGTATACATATCAGTACCTAACTATGTATTTGTGTAATAGGAGTAGGTTAAACATACAAAAACAAAAATCTAAAAATGTAAAAAATATTTCAAGTTGTTTATTAACATGAGATAAGCATACTTGAAACATAAATATTTGTTATGAAGTGTAATACACACACAGACATGCATATCTCATCTTCATTTCGACAGAGAAAGACAAACCATTTTTCCTTATTTGAGTCACATACAAAAAGATAAAAGTTCCCACTACAGTTTGTCAAGGTTCTTGCGAAAGCTACATTTCTTCATAATTCAAGGTAACACCCAAATCTCAATCTAAAACTTAAGCCTCACAAAAAACTTTTTGCAAAATTTTTCAGTCCAAGGACTGGGAGACGCAGTGTCGGTCGCCGAGTCCGGGGACGATAGATAGAAAGATAAAACGTTTATTCAGTGCAACAAAAGACACAATACAGGTATTAAAAACAGGTGAAAGAAAAAAAGAAAAAACAAACATTAAAAAGATAAATTGACCCATAGACACCTAGCTCATGTACATCTATAACGGTCGATCACTACTGGGCGGTGTGTGTCTCATGGTTGCACCGAATGGGAGTCCAGCTCAGCATATGCCAGGTACAATACCTGACGCTGGCCGACGACACGCTGGCGGACGAGATGGGCGAACGACATTGTTACCATCACGGGTAGATCCGGATGAGGCTGAAGAGAAATCGGTGGCAAACACCGAAAATGCGAATCCAAGCCTTCCTCATTCAGTCTGTCTGTTTTTAGGGTTGCAATTTTTTAATACACGTAGGTACCTATATGACATAACTATTACCTCTACTATTTCTCTATAATAATCTATATAATATAAATTATACTGTTTATATCTTTTAAAACCGCAACAAAGTACAAGACTTATTTTCTGGATGGAAATATTTTTTTAGATATTTTTTCGAAAAACTCAACGGAAGTATTGTTTATTTTATCTTATTCGGGTATTTTTTACTATATTGACTTTGAAAAGACGTTTAGATAACAAGTATTTAATTTGACTACGAGAAAAAAGATAAGTTAAACAGGTAACCATAAATAACCTTCTTAACAAATCAGTAGGTAATTATATTAAAGCAAATCCCATTTATTATGGATTATTCTCTTAATCCATGTTGAATTATATTAGCCCCGATGAGTTATGCCGGCCATACACACTACGGTCCACCGCAGAGGTCTGCCTGTGCAGGTATGCCTCCGCAGGTGAACCGAAGAGTGTGAGACCTGTGCAGTTTTTTGAACCTGCGCAGGCGACCGGCGCAAAATCGAAAATCAATTCTTTCGAGTGACACCGTACGGTGAACCTAAGTCCCCATACACGCTACCGACGTGCGGTTGACCTGCGCAGGCAGACCTGCACAGGTAACCTCTCCGGTAGACCGTAGGGTGAATGGCTGGGTATTCTAAATTACCATTTACTAATTAATAATATTCGTGCGAGTGTGCGACCATTTGACCGGTCTCCAATGAAACTTGTTTTACTAACTAATTATCATTTTAGACTAGTCCTGACACATTAATCATGATTGAAACGATTCATTTAGATGTTAGGCTAAAAAAACTTTTTTCATTCGGTCCCATTCATAAAAAAATCGGTTTCTGATTGTGATCTAAATGCTTTTGCATCATATTAAAGTTAGGCCACAGACACGTTCTCCCTACGGCGCGGGTTATTATATACCGTACCATATAGAAATCGTTCCGTTTACAAAGAGCCTTAGAGTCCAAAAAATAACAAGCAAAGATATTCGTTTCAACGTCAAAGACTAAAGAAGATACCGTGTAAGGAAAAGGAGTGAATGATGGATTGACGGCTGACAAGGGAGAATGTAAGAAAAAACCGGTCAAGTGCGAGTCGGACTCGCGGACCGTGGGTTCCGTGCTAATTTGTAGATGTCTAAATTTATGGTTTTCGTATTTTTCCCTTTACTTGTGCTACATGACTTTGCTTCTTGCCAAGTTTCATGATTCCAGGTCATCGGGAAGTACCCTATTGGTTTTGATTCCCTTGCGAGTGTCAAAATATGCGAATGACATAATATGCGTATGTTTTGATTGCGTTGACTTAGAAGTTTGATTTTTCACTGCTTCAAGGGATTACAGCCCTAAATATTTGATATTAGTTTAAACTTAATAACTCCACGTGTTCCTGTGGAAAAGGGTCTTGATAGACGGACAGACAGACGGACAACGAAGTGATCTTATAAGGGTTCCGTTTTTCCTTTTGAACCCTAAAAAACGTAACCAACAAGAAGAAGAAGGAGTTTGTATTAACATTGCAGTGGAAAACATGTATTTTACTAGAGAAAAAAATAGCAGTCGTCAGAATTTGTACGAGTAGGTAAGACCGGAACCGAGCGCACGCGAAATCAATTACTATAATGATTATGACAATGATCTAATAGACAGGGGTCAAAGGCGAGAAACTCGCTATAAATCGCTATAAAAAGACACAAATTTATAAGGGCAACGATATTTATAATGTATGTCAACCACCTAGAATTCTTGCACTCTACGAGCAAATAATAATTGCTTATTCGACCATTACGCTGCTAGGTCGACTTGTCCAATCAAACGTGTTTACACGAAGATAATCATGACTCCAAGTGTATCCGTTGATCTTTTCGATATTTCGCCATTTATATGCTAATACCATACCGCGATATTTATAACTATCTTAATATTGCTGATGATATAACTAGAAGTCACATTTGCTTTTCAGAAGGTACAAAAATCTAGTTTTATAAACTAGCTTTCCAAATCTTTCTCAAAACCGCTAACTTTTTGAAAACGTTAGGCATTTAAGAACAACGCACAGCTTATAATAATTATAGTCGTAATCAATCCATAATAAATAATTAAATAGGATACATATTTTATTAATTCTCTTACATTTCTCGGGATCCTAGCTTTAGAAGGCATAAGGACTACCGAGGGTGAAGCCAACTCGCAATAGTTTGGTGGGCGCTTCCTTTTAGATGCTTGTAACGAAGAGGCACCAACCGACGATTTTATCTCTGTACACACTATGCAAGTGTGCCTAAGGGCAACCCTCGGTAGGACTATTGCAGGAAACGGAGACAAAAATATTGGACTATGGGTTTGGGTGATTAAAGTTGACTGGTTACTTAGAACTATGGAAAGACTGTGGCCCCTGCCTGGGCCTCAAGTCTGCTATTACAATAGTGTCAGAATGGTCTATCATTGATTTCATAATTGTTGATTTTCACAAGTTTGGTAATCTACTAATATAATGGCGCACTGACACTCCATTGAAAGAAATGGCATAGAATGGTAATCTCGTACCTACATAATGAAAAATGAATTACTGACTTAGGCGCTAATCTGCAAAAATCTTGACAGTTCATTTGATCAGTGACCTACCATTAGAACGTCATTGTGCAGTCATTGCTTTTAATTCGTTACGAGTATCGTATAATGTTCTGTGCCATTGACCGACCAATGATCAACCATTATGAATTTAGCAGATTACGAACTTTTAGCAAAATTACAATGGAATGGTGGTGGGATTGTGTTGGAATGACGAATTTTATAAAATAGCAGACTTGAGCCCCCGGTCAAAGTTTTATTATATTTTTAAACAAACATAGTTCCCCACAGAATTTTACATCTCTTTTTCAGCATTTCTTCGGCCTACCTCGCCTCGGCAACACCAT
This sequence comes from Mesoligia furuncula, assembly GCA_916614155.1. NCBI lineage: Eukaryota > Metazoa > Arthropoda > Insecta > Lepidoptera > Noctuidae > Mesoligia > Mesoligia furuncula. Next base: position 1,532,971 of record OU744807.1, on the reverse strand, counting down.
TCCTCAGACTCTCAGCGTGAAGACCCTGGCCCACCACTCTGATGCTTATTCATAATAATGTTGATTAATTTAATTGACACAAGTACTAGTCATCCACTAACATGTTTATAATGCATTCTAACTTGTTCGATGCGCGCACGCAATTCGTAATGTGTGCAGTCTCACGATTTGCATCTATCACTGTCTAAAATGTTTTAGTTAGATGCACTGCGACTTGTTTGAAGGACATAGTTGACAATGGCAGTGCATTATTAGGTACATCTATATATATAAAATTCAAAGTCCTGACTGACTGATTGACTGACTGACTGATATATCAACGCACAGCCCAAACCGCTGGACCTAGAGACTTGAAACTTAGAAGGTGTGTTCTTTGTGAAGAGTAAGTGTCCACTAAGAAAGGATTTTTGGGAATTCAACCCCTAAAGGGTTAAAATAGGGGATGGAAGTTTATATGAAAGTCCGACAGTTTTGAAGTTAGGATCTTCTAATTTTGTATTTAGGCTGACAAATGAAAATTAATTTATACGTGTCTCAGCGTTTTTGATAATTCCACCCCCAAAGGGTTAAAAAGGGGGATGAAGTTGTGTATAGAAAGTCATTAATTTTCGACGTAAAAATCACTAAATTTATTATCTAGGCTTATGATTGGAAGCTAACACAACGGTGTTGTTAGAATTTCATCCATTAAGGGGGTGAAAAGGGGATGAAATTTTGTCCTGACTGACTGATATATCAACGCACAGCCTAAAACACTGGTCGGTACCGCTGGGTAGAGAAATTAATTTTGGAGGGTGTGTTCTTTGTGAAGTGTAGATATCCACTAAGAAGGGGTTTTTGAAATTTAACCTTTAAGGGGTGAAAAGAGGGGATTTTGTTTGTATGAAAAATCTTATTCCTTGAGTTAATAACCATGAAACTTGGCACGAATACTTATCTAAATAAATTATGAAGTTTGGCTTTTTTTTTCTAAACGGTAGTTTAGAAGGGGGATTCCCTGAAGGGGGATTGGGAGGTGTCAAAGTTTGTATGGAAGAATTTTAACGCGTGGTCCGATTAACTCGAAACTCAGTATTTATACTTAAGACCGAAAATCAAGAATAACGTGTATCATCGTTTTTCGAAAATTTACCCTTAACGGGGTGAAAAGTTAATTTTATAGGGGAAGACTTTACTGCGTGGCTTGATTAACTCGAAAATTAGTATAAACAATCTTTGAGTCGAGTAATGAACACATCCCAAACAATTTTACGAAATTCCACCCCTGTGGGGGTGAAAAACGGGGATACAGTTTATAAGAAAAATCTTATTCATTTGGTTAATAAACTTGGCAAGACTACTTGCCTAAACAAGTAATAAAGTTTATCATTATTCGTTTATCAAAACACCCCAACACCCCTTGTGTTGGGGTGTTAAAATTTGTGTGGAAGAATTTTAACGCGCGGTCCGATTTACTTGAAACTCAGTATTAATACTTTTGACAGAAAATAATCAATAATAACAGCCGTACAGATCGATCGATCAGGTTAGCAGGCTACGCTTGCCGCGGTTGGTCTGTTGATAGGTGTCCATCTTTACGTACCGTGACCTCTCCGTGCCTCGGAAAGCACGCTAAGCCGTTGGTCCCGGCTGTCATTCGTGGATCTTTGACAATCGCTAGGGGTGGTCGGAAGCCCGATAGTTTGACAACCAGTCTTATCAAGGGGTATCGTATTTGGGTTGTGGAGGTCAGATAGGCAGTCGCTCCATGTAAAATACTGGTACTCAGTCTGCATCCCGTTGGACTGGAAGCCGACCCCAACATAGTTGGGAAAAGGCTAGGCAGATGAAGAATCAATAGTAAGTGTATAGGGTTTTCGAAAATTATTGACCCCTGACGGGACAAAAAGTGGTAATTCGATTTATAAGGGGATTTTAATGAGTGCCTTGATAAACTCAAAAAAAAATGGTACAAATAAATTTGGACTTGAAACTTGGCACAAATTATTATAAAGTTCGAATTTTTTTGGAATTCTAAACTAACCCAAAAGGGGAGATTGGGGGTGTCAAATTTAGTATGGAAAAATTTTAATGCGCGGTCCAATTAAGTCGCAACTCAATCTTGGCAATATTTGGGTCAGTAAATAATAAAGATTGTCACTTTTAGTTTAAAAATTCCCTCACACCTCTGTGAGGGATTTTTTAATCCCTCACACCTCTGTGAGGGATTTTTTAATTTGGGAGGTGACAAAGTTGATGGATTAGAAAAATATTTAACCCGCTGTCGGATTAACTCGGTACTAGGTACTAAAACAAAAAATACTTTAAAAAAGTGATTTAGGGTTTTTCAAAAATTGACTCCTACGAAGGTGGAAAATTCTACTGCTTGCTTCCATTAACTCGAAAATGGGTATGGGTCTTTGAGTCAAGTTATGAGCACATCCCAAATGATTTTTCAAAATTACTCTCCTCATCATCTGCCTAGCCTTTTCCCAACTATGTTGGGGTCGGCTTCCAGTCTAACCGGATGCAGCTGAATACCAGAAAATTAAAAATTACTCTCCTGCGGGGGGGAAAAAGCTGGGATACAGTTTATTTGAAAAATCTGCTCCCTTTGAGCTATAAACTAAAAAATTGGCCCGAACACTTATTTATATCTAAATAAATGGTAAAAATCATAAACATACATTTTCAAAATTATAAGAGGAAAGTACGAATTTCACGCGGACGAAGTCGCGGGCAGAAGCTAGTTTTCAACTATAATTCCTAACGAGTCAATTTACTGTAATATTACCTAAGTACCTGCTTATTCTTTGGAAGACGTGACATCAAACTTCACTGATTTCACAAGGTATTTAAGTAAATAAAATAATCTTTTATTCGGATAAGCAACACTCGTAGGTAGTGAGTAAAAAAGAAAGAAAGACCTTGTAGTATGTTAGAGTAAGATCGTTGCTGGCCGTAGGAATCAAATTCTTTGCCTGCAAAATTAAATTGTGCGCTGATCTTCGTAGTAGCAGAATAAAAATAATAATGGAGAACACCAATGTTTATTACTGCATTAAAAACATTGCCACTTTAGGTGGGAATTTGATTAATACGGTCGTATAAAAGTGCCGATCTTACCCCAACTTACTACCTATGTTGGTAAAAAAGTATAGGTTACCTACCTATTCAGTTACAAGTTTATTTTGTTGGATTCAGCAAGCGTTCTCCGACAGTCGTTTGTATACAGATGTATACGGAAAAATAACCGAACTATATACAGGCTGGCAGAGAGATCGACGCGCAAACTCTAACTATGAATTCGGCGTCATGATTCTACCGCACGATATTTATGGTCAGTTTAAAAAAAAACTGCCAGCATTTTTTTTTTAAACCTGCAAAAAATTTTATGGGTTTCAGAATCATGTACTGAATCCATGGTGTAAGGTTGTGCATTTGTCCTGTTATTAACATATTTCTAACTAATCGATGTCTGATTATTATAAGATAATAACAAAAAATCCTGCATCCATCAAAGCTGCTTAATTGAATACTAGCTATGCTCGCGACTCCTATAGGCCATTAAATTTAATAGTTTGACAACGTATTATGGCCTTAAGAAACTAGGGGTCAGTGTCACATAGGTAATTCTAATGAGTGTTTATTTTTATGAATTCAACAGCCGTCATCAGTGTTGTGAAATTCAAGATAAATGATTGATTAAAACGTTCTCTGTTCTTTACCGATGTTACTAAATTGTTGACATTTAATTCATCATCGCCGAGACAGTCAAGTGTACGCAAATCCCATTCTAATTGATACTTGCCTTTTACTTATTTGGAACAGTTACTTTATCTTCAATTTAATAACTAAAATCTCAAGGTAATTTAATAATAGCATATTATAATACGTGTGACATAAGTAGCTCATCAGTTAGTCATTTAATTTAGTATCTAATAATAATAATAATAAAGCTTTATTTTATTCCATACAGGCTACAGTTAAGTTTTTTTATTTTTAATAAAAAAAATTTATATTAAAATTTAGTATCTAGTCTAATCTAAATATAATCACTTGCCATTTCTTCACTGTCAGTAGCTCATTATTGCACGGCGGACGGCATTTAGTACTACTAATTTTACGCCGTGCATTAATAAACTAGGTACATAAGTCACACGTATCATATACTATTTTATAGCACGACAAATATTATTAAACATGATTTTTCTGTTTTAGAAGTGTAAATTATTGTTTTAAGTGTAATTTATTAACTTTTTAAAGTTATATCAATTAAAATTCGTAATGTATTTTTAACATGATATTATTGAGTTTAGGTACCTAGTAAAGTTTTCAGTAAAAGATACAATCAATATTTATATGTACAGCGTGCACGACAATCACGCCTGCTGATAGTAACATCAATAACAAAAATAGGTTAATGATAATTATGAAAAATCTATGCTTTAAAAATACTATGCTATTTTCGTTTTACAATTAGAACATTTGATCGAGTTATAAGTTAAATAACTCACCTTGAGTAAAGAAGCGATGCGCATCGGTGACAAATATCAAAAAGCAAGAGCAGCTGTTGGTTATGATGATATCCGTAAATTATCGAGAGAACACAGACGTGCCTAACTTAGAATAGAATAGAATAGAATGCGTTTGTTATTTATCGTTTTTTTTTTTTATAAAATAATAATGCAAATTTAATTTGCTTAACAATAAGGAAAGATAAAAATTTCAAATAGGCTCACTTTGAACGTCAAAATTTATAAAAAATAGAATTGATTATAGCCGCCCCTTCCAAAACGTAGTTTCAAGAAGAAGAATAGGCAAGAAATTCCACCGTTACTCTTTACAATCACACTAATATGTATTTTAAAGGCGAAAGTTTGTGAGTGTGCATGTTTATAATATGTTTGCTACTTCTTCATACTCAAACAATTTTGTATGGAGGTAGCTGACATTCTGGATTAACATATAGGCTACTTTTTATCCCCATTAATCCCACGGGATCGACACTTACGCGGGTGAAACCGCAGGGCGCAGCTAGTATTTTCTATATGTCGGTACCAGATCTTAGATTTGATCATTTTTCATGAAGTGTTTGGTCATTTCTTGAAATGGTCAGCTAAAATTGACCATTTCGATTAAACATTAACGTCTAATGATAGGTATGTCAGTTGACGTTTGGCCATATCATTAATGTAGGGTACCTATACATGGTTTATGGTGTAAGTAGTCAAATTTTTAAATAAATAAGAAACTTTGAGTAATAGTTGAAGAAACTTTTGTATTGCTCTTGTAAGTACGGTCACCTGCAAAAGTGCATTTATACCCTAAAGGCTATTTTCCTGTGAACGTTTGAGTTCAAGTTTTCTAAAATAAACTAGATGGCGTTGGTTTCTTCACAACTGTGACTAATTTACGAAACGTAAGTAAGCAGTTGGGAAGAAACGTATTGAGAAAGGAGTTACACAGCCAATATATTGATCTAACTATTGCATTACATTTGCTAGCATATGAAAAAATAATAAAAGAAACCGATAGGAATAATTAAGTATGCGCAGTGGCGCCCTCATCGTTTGTTTGGTTATTTCTTACTTACTACTAACAAATGAATATTCAATTTTAACATAGTAGGTTAATAGTTAGGAACAATTTTTTTTTTAAAGTAAATATTAATTATAAATTGTTTGAATCTTTGAAGAGACAAAAAGAAACTACAAAAATATTTTGTCATAAAAAGCAAAGCAACGCGATCTAGTAACAGTATAATGAAATTTTGTTAGTCGTTAACTGGTTTTACGCCAAATACGGTCATTTCTCGCTTCACACGATTATATTTCTGAACTATCCATGCACTTTTGCAGCCCTACTGTACAAACAATAGTAAAAAAAAAACTTTGAATAGTATTTTTATCTTCCATTTACATATTTATTAGCTTTTCCAAACGAATTATTATCTACCCCCATAATGCACAACAAAAACAAAGCGATAAGAAGCAGTGGATTGGTAATCTAACAATTTTACGATATGATCACTAATGTTTAGGAACCATATCATGAAGTAGGCGTGCATTGAACTGTTCATATCTATCGTTACTGGGTAATACGATACGCCTTGGTAAAACTGGTTGTCAGACTTTCGGGCTTCTGACTACCCGTAACGACTGTCAAAGATCCACGAATGACAGCCAGGACCAACGGCTTAACGTACTGTCCGAGGCACGGAGGGGTCTCGGTATGTAAAGATGGTCACCCATCCACAGACCAACCGCGGTCATCGTAGCTTAACCTGATCGATCGATCTGTGCGGCTGTTATTATTTAGCCTCGGACATATACATTAATTATATTATTTTATGTGAAGACGATGATCCATCCGGAATAAAATTACTATACCACAAAAGTTAAGAATTAAAAAGAGCAATGACAGGTAATAATTATGTGATAGAGTGGTACCTAGTAATGAGTAGTAGTAGGTACTTATCTAGATAGACATCATTTACATGATATTCTCTTATTTGACGGAGATATAATGTTACAAAAAGTTTAATCTCGTGATAGGAAATGAATGGGTCTTAAAACGTGTTGTTCCAAACAGTACCTACATGTAGAAAATAATGAGGTTGGTTCGTTGACATCAGTTTGAAAAACTTTTATAAACGTTTAGATTAACTAGGAATTACGGTATTTTTAACCGACTTCTAAAAAAGAAGGAGGTTCTCAATTCAGATGTTTGTTTTTTTTTTTTTATGTTTGTTCGCGCATAACTCCGTCGCATGCACACCGATTTCAAAAATTCTTTTTTTGTTAAAAAGGGTATACTTCCCAAATGGTCCCATGAAAATTTTATCGAAATCGACAAGCGGGTTTTGAAAAATCAACAAAAAATCAACAAAAATCTAAAAAATATTTATATTGTCTACATTAACGATCTTTTCGTTTACTCTGCATTGCGTTTTTTGTTCGCGAATAACTCCGTCATTTACGAACCGATTAGGAAAATTCTTTTTTTGTTAAGTAACTTGAGCATTTGCTTTCGGAAATCATCATTTGGTAAAGTGGAGCTGACGATAAAGACCACATCTGTGGTCTTTATCATCAGCTCCACTTTACCATCGGAACTACTTAATGACAAATATTTCACGGGTTGCGATTCGATTACTTTAATATGGTTGCTAAGCAATTTATGCTCGTTACAATGCGTATGGTGAAATGGAGCTGATGGTGACTTCTCAATCAGCTCCAGTTCTCCTGGTTCTTATTAGGGGAACTCTTCAACAATGAATGTCCCTACAACGGGTAAAGCAATATTTTGTAAAAGGTGATGAGCAGTTGACATTAGGCTATTGTAACTTAGATAAATTACGAAAATGACCCACTAAAAAGTGAAAAATAAAAACTTTTTTACAAAAAATAAAATCAACCGACTTCCAAAAAACACTATAAAGTGTCAAAAAACAAAAATACAAATCCGAAGACACCGACTTCCGAAATTATAGTTATTTTTCACTTTATAGTGTTTTTTGGAAGTCGGTTGTTTTTTTTTTTGTAAAAAAGTTTTTGAACAGTAGGTAAATATCTATAGACTTGATGGGATTGCCGAATACTAATATTAATACTATTGATAATCTATTAATTCCTTTTTGCCTTGCTTCCTTAGGTACTGCTTGATTCAGCAGATCGCTAGTGAGACCCAATTTTCATAATTTTAAAAACGTTCACAGTCCGATCTCAGTCTCAATCTATTAAAGAAAACTCCCTACTTTCCCTACATTTTTAGGGTTCCGTAGTCAACTAGGAACCCTTATAGTTTCGCCATGTCTGTCTGTCCGTCCGTCTGTCTGTCCGTCCTCGCTTAATCTCTGTGACCGTTAGCACTAGAAAGCTGAAATTTTGTAAGAGTACGTATATCAGTTACGCCGACAAAGTGGTAAAATAAAATTTTGGAAAATATTTTTTTTTAGGGTAGCTCTCCTACATGTGAAGTGGGGATGAATATTTTTTTCGTCGTCTACCCCATCGAGTGGGGTATCGTTGAATAGGTCTTCTAAAATGGCTTAGGGGTTGCTAAAATTATTTTTCGATTTAATGCTCCATTTACGAAATATTAAAGTTTAAAGTGCAAATTTTTGTTCCAGTAGGGCGTCCCCCCCCCTCTAAAAGCTAAACTACTGTCTTGAAAAATCTGGAAAAATTCTCGATGAAAGTGCATTTCATGAACTTTGAAGGAAAAGTATAGCGGTTAAGATAACTTTATTAGTGTAGCAGTAATAGTCGTTGAACTTGGATGTTGGATAATTTTGTACCAAATACAAAATCCTTAGCATTAATCCTTTAAAGTGACTAAGATGAAATAGTTGCTTGTTTATAATGGGTAAAGACTTGCATTGAAAACTAAAATATGTTTTTTTTTTTACCTATTCAGAATAAAGAACAACATAATCGTACTACATTGTGATAACGGGCTACTACGGAACCCTACACTGTGCGTGGCCTGACACGCACTTGACCGGTTTTTTATTACAATTATTGTCGTTGAGATGAGATTGCAGCCAGATTTTGAACATTTTTAATTACGCCTTTGTCGACACTCTGTACAGACCAAGGATGCATGGCAAAGCAAAAGGGAGCCTATACTATAGTAATCATACTATAGTGACAGCCAGATCCATGTATGCGTTTATTACAATTTTTTTGATGTTGACTTGAAAGAGCATGGCAGTTGAGAACGTGTCTTGCTCACTTAAATGTCTCACCGATGGTGGCGCGTGTGTTGGATCATTCGGTTCCCTACAAAATAGTTGAGCTGGATGGTGCTGATCCACGCATCATGTTCGTGAACAGGCGCCGTCGGTTGAGACTGGTCATCTCTTAATTGCCAAGGCTTAATTCTAATCTTGTGTTTTGAATTGTTTCTTCATTTGTGTCTTTTTTTACATTGTTCTTACATATAGAAGCCACAAGTATAGGTAATTTATCCAGGATTTTGTAATATCTTGATTTAAAAGAGTGTCCATGGAGTTTCTTGCCCGTTCTTCTCCATAGAGATCTACGTTTTGGAATGGGCAACTAGCTTCAATTTTCTGACTAACTGACAGACTATTTAATTTTGACAGTTCAAAAGTGCCTGTACAAGGTTTAATTGAAATAAATGCTGAGTTTGAGCCTGCCAATAATGATGCCTCCTTCCTACTAACAAGTATAGAGGTATGAGGAACAACGTGTAAAGTTCACTCATACTCTACAGAAAAGGGAGGATCCTCCGACCAGACGGGTGTTGTGACTGGTGGGCAACTGCCCGATATTTCATGTCGGACCGTTGTATCTATGCTAGTTGCGCGGTAAACTCTGCTTGCGAGATGCAGGATTTTGCGTGACGCAGGGATGACGCGGTGTTCGCATGTAGCGTTGTAGATACCGCTACACAAGTTAAGAGTCAATCTAGTTTCGAATTTCTTCATCGATACGAAATAAGATCACGATGTCGAAGACAATTTAGTCCATTGAAATGTCAACTGAAAGCAAAAGTCAGGATTATGAAATGTTATCCTGAAGTTTTTTAATAACGAACTGTCAACTGATCAAGAGAAACTTCGCAAAAGAATCGATGACCTTTAGATCGATCGAGATAAAGTAATATTAATAATGACACAAAAAATACTTTGCGACATGACACGAGAACAAGATGACCCGTATCGATTACATCGAAAATTTCTCGGTCACGAATCGATTGTAACTCGATTTGTCGATCGAATTAGTTACGATTGGGGATACTTATCTGCTGTTACGTAGAAGTAGTAGTTTCAAGATTTCGTCAAATTGTGGCCAATGTGACCTTATGCACTACGAATCGCAAAATCGTAGTAAATTTGTATTTTTCAAGTAGGTGCCGGTTATTTCGTCAATACCGTTTTGTAAGATATTCAGTTTAGATACGCATTTAGGTGTATTACAAACAGTGCACTTTTTATGAGTGCGATTGAAAGTTTACTAAATGTGTAAATTACAATTCGACGGAAGTATAGGTTCCAAACCTCTTACTCACAGCGTCTACGTAAATGCTACTGCTTTTATAGTAGACCGTATGTCATTCCTTATCATTTTACACTCATTTACTCACTCATCATAATTGTATATTTAGCATAATACCATAATCAGCCTATGATGTTCCCAGTGCTGGTACACTGGCCTCCTCTCGTCGAGAGGGAATGTGCTCTATCACGCGGACCCAGCAGAAGTCACATATATGTCTTCCAATTTTTGGTTCTAGGACATGCCGGTTTTCTCACGATGTTTTTCCTTCACCATTTTGAGAGCAGTGGTGATGAGATTATTTACACAAAGTAAAGCGCCTTTCGGTTTCGAACCCACGACCTACAACTCGTAGGTCGGAGCTGTTACCACTGACCTCCTCATTTAGATCCTAAAAATTATAAACACCGCTTTTTAATTCTAAGCACTCCGTATTGCACAACTTGATGTATATCACATAAAGATCCGAATCTAAATTACAATACAAAACCGGTTGAGAAGAGCAATAGAAAATCTGAATTAGCATTTAATCAAAGGCAGCACAGAGCAGTATTTAAGTGTGAGGGACAAAGGTTGACGTCGTGCGTACGGTTGTCGTGCATGCTACAAGATGCCTAACCTGGAATTAGTTGAGGAGGCACGCAACAACAAACTTCTAACTGATTAAGAAATCTATACTAATAATAAGGGTGAAGGGTTTGGTTATTTGTTTAAATACACCAATCTCTGAAACTACTACCTGTCGGGTTTTCTTTTTACATTTGATAATAATAATAATCCTAAGGGGCCTCTGCGAGTTGGCTTCGGCCCCTCGTACGCCTTCCAAAGGAAGGGGACCCCAAGGTTCCGAGATATATAAATTCAAATAATAATAATAATCTTTATTGTTCAGAAATGATAGCTCAATTCTTGTGGAAAGTTATAGGCTACTTAGCGTCACGCTACAAAGCCGAGGAAAACGAAAAAAAAGTCAGAATACCGCTAAAATAGCGCGGACGAGCGATGAGCGACGCAGTGGTCTGACGGCCGAAAATTCACACGGACGAAATCGTGGACAGAAGCTAGTAGGTGGATAAATGTATGACTGGAGAAAGACAAGACGAGTTACGACAAACGGTCAGATAAACGGCCCTTCCCCTCCACCCAGTGCGGGAGGGGGGGTCATTTGATGATTTCTCATCCTGAAAAAAAAAATAGCCCACATATGTACACAGTTGTAATATATGTGCATAGTTGAATATTAAACAGGGTTAAACTAAATGCATTAATTCCACATAATGTAAAGCGACGTCCTTTCCATTCACGTCACGTCACATCCATTAAATCTATTTCTCGTCTTAGATCACGACGACACACATTTGCATCAGTCAACATTACAGGTAACAAATGGTTTGCGTTGTGACAGTCTGGCATTACTTTATACTAGAATAATTTGAGGGTTGCACTTTTGCAATTATTAAATTCAAATTATTTATTTTCTTCATGACAAACAAATTGAGCATTATAGAACTGTATGCATGTGACCAAGTGGTTATATTGTGACCGAAACTTTAGTAATCTCTAGATAGACATCTCAAAACATTTCGATCATATTTTATATCCGAAAACACGCCGTTCTTTATTTCTTACTTACTGTCATTATAATTGCCAACCGGTCAACAACAAGTGTTCTAGACAAGCTATAAAGTCTCCAGTATGTACGAGTATCCTAACTACGTAACATATTCCGACATACATAAACTACAGAACGCTACCTGCAGACGAGATTAATTTATCGAATGACGTGAAAAGTCTTTCAATTCGCTAAGTAGTAACCACCTACAATGAAAACATGTGCCTCGGTCATGACTGTAGCTCTGACACGAGTGACACGTGTTTACGAGGTTTTGTTTTTAATGTCATCTAGCAGGGCTGTCGACGGCTTAACCGGCTTTCTTGAGGATGCCTTAATAAATAAAGGCTACCTCTGGTTTCCCTTCAAAACGTATAAATTGTTCGTCTTTTGTCATTGTCACACACACGTGTCATGCATTCATTTATACATTGTTGAATAAAGCAAAGTAGCTACGCTACCTACTTACCGCCCGACGCTACACGCCAATGCAATGCAGCCATAGATGGCTCCAGTGCCGTATGACATTTTTAATTTCATGAAAGCGTACAGAGTAATGAGATACATAAAAACGATCGACTAATCAAGATACTGACAGACATTGACACCTCACTCTCCAAGACGCACAACTCAAGAAACCTTACACTGTAGGAGATGGATCGTATCCGTACCCAAGGACCACCCATTCATGACTTCAAGCTAATAAGCACCTTTTCCAAGATCACGATCGCCGACAGCCAACATTTGCAGTCGGTGTGTGATTATCAAATCGTTCGCTTCGTGGCGGTCTAACAGTGCCAACATCCCTGTAATTTGAGAGCTGAACCCATTATTATATTATGCAATGTGGGCCTTGTGAATGTAACCGTTAGTGCCATGTTGCAGTGCAGGCTAGGCTAGGCAAAGGAAGCTTCGAGCTAAATTAATATTCGAACACGGACTATATCGCCTGTATTACCCAGAGGGTCAGGCAGGGACGTAGGTATAGTTTGTTGCCCACAAGTTAATCTAGCAGGCAAAATTAAACTTCTAAGTTCTAATGATCTCTATTAAACAATTATTTTTCCTTATTATTATATTATTTTTATTTGTATAGTTAGATAGTTATTTAATTTAATATCAAGAGTAATTGGCTAGTTGTATAATAATGTACTATTGTATATGAGCATTATCTATCAAATTATATTATTACAATTTACATTATTTAAGATTATCCAAGGCATGCATCTGTCTTGGTCGTAAACCCTCTCTTCGACAAATAACTGATTAAAATCGTGTCGACAGAATGTAGGTAATTTGTTACCGTGAATGGGAAATCGTGCGACCTCCCGTCGAGTGTAACTTTGGATCGGAATGCTACCTTTTCAGAAACATAGCTTTCTGTGGACATCTGCCATTGAGAGATCAGCCCAAGGGCTTTCATGATTTGCTATGCAGAGCATCGAAGTAAATATTTTAAGCTGCACTAGAAACTAGAAAACGGCGTTCGTAAACAAAAGGCTACAATCAGCAATAGCTCATGGATAACATATAGCCTACAGTCCAATAAGTTATAGAATTAAAGCTATAATTTTATCAACACGGCTTGAGTCTTATATGTACCTACTGCCGGAACAATTTTGTTTTTTTTTTTTGTTAGCCTATTTTTGGCCTATTTAGGCAAAGGCTTTTTACTTCCAAACCTCCCTGTCTTGAGCGATCTCTGGCCATGTTGGCCCTGCAAATGATATTAGATCGTCACGCCACCTTCGCTTTGGTCTACCTCGACGACGATGTCCTGCCTCTGGCGTCCAGTGAGTGACGATCTTTGCCCAGTCTCCGGGTGCATTCGTGAGACGTGTCCGGCCCACTCGGAACAATAGAATGAAGAATAGGTATCCGTGCATAGGTTTTATTTTCCCAGTGTATCATAAACGTAAGCGAGGTAGAAATTAGTAAGTCTAGCTCAATATAACAAAAATGGAGTTACTATTAAAACTGCCTTCACAAAAGAACGATACGTAAGTTAATGCGGCACACCTGATCAGTCAACCCCACAACTAACCCAAGATGTTTTGTAAAGCCATTGCTATAACAAGACCTCTCTGCTAACATTACGAGAACCGAAGAGACCTGCACACAAAATTACTGACCCGTGTCAAAAGATGGTTGACCTTTGACGTTACAGGTCACTGAACATCAAGTATCCACAAACTTGTGCAAATATAGCACGGTCTATCTCTAAAAAAAATATAAAACCACAACCTTTCGTACAAGGTCGGGCGAAAGCGTTTGATAACCTTTAGTGCGTGTGCGCAACCTTTGATGTGTCCTAACTCGACAATTATTGTGTTAACCGCTATGACATCGTCGACCATACAGCCGTGGCTAGCGAATTAATTGTTGAGCCCGTTTCCTAGTTTCACATTATGAAACTTCCTATAGTTGTTGATGTAACTTTTTGATTGAAGATATTATAATGGATGCAAAGTGCTATGCACCCGATTGCTGAAAGGCTTTTAATTCTTTGATTGGATGTTGTTATCTCGGTTAACGAATCACAAGAGCTGACTTAGTATTTGGAACAGGATTTAATGAATAAGAATTTGTGAACTGGGTGCCTCATCATCATCTGCCTAGCCTTATCCTAACTATGTTGGGGTCGGCTTCCAGTCTAACCGGATGCAGCTGAATACCAGTATTTTACATGGAGCGACTGCCCGCCTGACCTCCACAACCCAGTTACTGGGTAATACGATATCCTTTGGTAAGACTTTGCTACTGACGACCCGTAACGACTGGCAAAGATCCACGAATGACAGCCGGGACCACCGGCTTAACGTGCTTTCCGAGGCACGGACGGGTCTTGGGACGTGAAGATAATCACCGATCCACGGACCAACCGTGGCAAGCGTAGCTTAACCCGATCAATCGTCCCGTGCAGCTATTACTTAGCCACAAGCCTCTCATTGGCAACAACTGGGTGCCTATTGCTAGCTTGTTTTGTTTATTTGGTTGTAGACTAGAGCAGGTTTACTTGTCATAGCAGTTGAATACGCTTAAGAATTTTTAGAGCAGTTGTATGTTTGCAAATTTGCATTAGTTATCTTGAAGAGGTATAATGCGGTAATTTAGAATGTAGCTGCGCCCCGAGGTCTCACCCGCGTAAGTGTCGATCCCGTGGGAATGTCGGAATAAAAGTTTCTTCAACAATTACTCAAAGTTTCTTATTTATTAACAAAATTGACTACACCATAAACCATGGATAGGTACCCTATATTAATGATATGGCCAAACGTCAACTGACATACCCATCATTAAACGTTAATTTTTAATCGAAATGGTCAATTTTAGCTGACCATTTCATGGAATGACCAAACACTTCATGAAAAATGATCAATTCTAAGATCTGGTAACGACATATAGAAAATACCAGCTGCACCCCGCGGTTTTACCCGCGTAAGTGTCGATTCCGTGGGAATATCGGGATAAAAAGTAGCCTATATGTTAACCCAGGGTGTCAGCTACCTCCATACAAAATTTTATCAAAATTAGTCCAGCCGTTTGAGCGTGAAGAAATAACAAACATATAAACACACACACACAAACTTTCGCCTTTATAATATTAGTGTGATTTAGTAATGGCGTACCTACACTGAAATAAATAAGCAGTAAATAAAAATGAAAAACATTGATTTGAACTGCTTTAAACAGTTCCATATGAGCCTGATCTGAAACCAATTAAAACTTGAGGCAAAATGTTACCGTCATGTCAGTAAACTTTAACGTTTTAAGAAGCTAAAAGGTCACAATATTAACTGTTTTATTCAATGGTGATATCGTACAAACCATTGAAATTTACTTACATTACAGGAATAGTGGTTTTCCTTTTTTTGTTGGTTTTTTCAGTATGTTCAATCATTAAAAGTTACTGTTTTGTCTTTGACTGTTTTACAAACATTTCATCTTACTATATAAAGTCAGTAAGTATTAATGAAATCGCTTTAATGTGCTGTAGTAAGAAATTATTTTTTTCAGTGTTTCCCAACACTAGTTACTATTACATGCGTACATTAATTTAAGGTTAATAGTAAATAAGCAGCGTGCAAAGCTCAAAACCCAAAACCGCATGGCCTGACAAAACATTTTCAAAATTCGCCAGACACTCGTCCTTAAGGCGAAAGCGCCGGGCTATCCTGGCGCTTTCGCCTTAAGGACGAGAGTATCATTAATACAACTTGTTAAGTTAGTATAGTTCTAAAATGTCAAGATTTCATGAATTAGTCATTCAGTCTTAGAGAGTTGTGTTGATGACTTTAATGATTATAATTCTGTAAATACATATTTGTTATGGCCGCGAATCATATTTTAATCAACGTACAACTTAATACTGACCAGCAAATTGCAAAAAAACGTAAGAAAAATTGAACTTCGCGGGCTACCTTAGCGCTTCCCCCTTAATGTCAGAATGTCACTGACACAACTGACACAGTCGCACGCAACAGACATGTCATTACACAATTATACAGAGTTATGACACGTGCATCTCCATGCAATAATTGTGTCAATAATATAATTGAATGCGAATCTCTCAAGTGTGTCGGTCTCAATTCGGTGACTAGGTAATAATTATGATTTTGAATAATTGTGCTAACTTTAGTTTGTGTGATGTAAGATGAGGTTATGCAAATGTATGCTATTTTAGGATCAGTTAGAAAGACAAACGACCTTAAATAGCCGGCTGGGATAGACTGGATGCGAAAGACGGATAATAGAGTGTTGTAGCACAATTTGGGAGAGGCCTATGTCCACCAGTAGACTGCGATAGGCAAAACTTTAGTACAAGCTGTGAGTTTTGGTTAGCAATGGTAAAAAATAAAAGAACTACCTATAGATAAAGACTTCAAAACATGGGTTATTATTATAGTCTACGACATTAAAAATAGTCAGGCCATGCACCTTTTCCAAAAAAAAATCCAGATATTGACAAGATTCATTGAAAATGACTAAAATAAATAAAAGAAAAAAACGCTACTCCGTGCCACCATAAATCGTAGCCGCAAAGCTCATACATCTTTCAATACAGGTTGTTTTATCAGATCATCGTTGTCATCTTATTCAATATTTTTTGTTTCTCAAACTCAAACTGAAAGCATTTATTTCAATTAAACCATTAGCAGACACTTTTGAATTGTCAAGAAGTCGGTCAGTCAGAAAATATGAAGCTAGTTCTATTTGGTTATCCACCACAACAGTAGATCCTGGACGTTGCTAAATAAACGATACGTGGGTACGAATTATACTAAAATACTAGCTGTTGTCCGCGACTTCGTTTGTGATTTTGGATGAAAAGTAGCCTCAGACCTTCCACAGGTTGAGCTACCTATCTATTAAGAGTCATAACGATAGATTCAGTGGTTTAGGCATGGAAAGGTAACATACTAACCGACAGAGTTCCATTCGCAATTTTTTTATTACTAGCAACGCCCCGCGGTTTCACCCGCATTAGTGTCCATCATGTGGGAATATCGGGATAAAAAGTAACCTTTGTCCTTTCCCGGGACTCAAACTATCTCTATACCAAATTTCATCTAAATCGTTTCAGCGGTTTAAGCATGAAGAGTTAACAAACAGACAGACACACTTTCGCATTTCTATTAATAGTATGGATAAGTAAATAAGTATGGATTGTAATCGAAAATGACATAATTACTTAGTGTGCTTTATAACTAAAAGGATATTCAATATAATTATCTTATATTAATTATTTAGCTTAGCCATTCTAATGATGAACTTTAAGCTAGTTTTAGTAACAGCTTGTGTCATCCATCACAATTTAATCGTTAACGTTATTCAGTTAACTTAACTCACCTACTTACGTAACTTGAGTTGCTTCCTAAGTAATTTTACTTGAAAGGCTGCCTAAGGCTGTATTCAAGATACTAGCACCTACTCTGGTAGCATCTACAGCATTTTGATACAATCACATGAAGATTACCGAAAGAGCCCATATCTATACATATAATAAATCTGTAGAAGGGTCAATTCTGTACATTGAAAATATTGAAAAAATAAATAGCGGGGGGTGTTACTGGATCGATACCAAACCCAAATATGTGATTGAAAAAATTTTTGTCTGTCTGTCTGTCTGTCTGTCTGTCTGTATATGCAGGCATCACGTGAAAACTAACGGTTCGATTTCGATGAAACTTGGTATAATTATACCTTATTATCCTGGGCATAAAATAGGATACTTTTTATCCTGGAAAAATACGTAGAAAAAAAAAATCTTATTTTTCGGTTTTATTCATAGACGTTGTTCTGTAGAACCGCGAACACACGTTGCATTACCCGTAGTGGATAATTTTCCATTTCAATTTAAGAGAATACAGTTTCCTGTAGCTTTGTGTTACGCCATGACAATAAATAAGGCTCAAGGTCAGACCCTAGGAGTTGCTGGCGTAGATCTTACCGCGAGTTGTTTTTCACACGGGCAACTTTACGTAGCTCTTTCCCGTGTGAGCAGTCCAAGAAATCTTCATGTTCATATTCCGGACGAGCTCACTAACAATGTTGTGTGTGCTGAAGCTCTCAATTAACTTTCTGTCGCATTGTCACGATCACTTTTTTATTATTGCAAACTTTTCGTCACTGTCAGTAATTTACTGCTACATGCTACTTATCAAGGTCGGAATTACTATGGAAAAAATACTTACTATAGAACGCGAGCTCAACAGCAGTAGCTCAATAGAGGGATCTCCTTAATTATTATAGGCTTAGCCGTATTTGGGTCCAATAGATATTTATAAGATGTCATTGTCAGAGTTACTCAAAATGGAGAAATAATCCATCCACGCGAAGACCGACATCCGCGCGGACGGAGTCGCGGGCGGAAGCTAGTCCTAGAATATGCTTAGATCCTTGCAATAAATATTTGAATTAGAATCAACAACCTCTTCAGCCAAATTAGCACCATGGTGTCAAACGCAAGCCTATCAATAATAAAATAAATACCCCGGTAAAAAAGAATGAGCTAAGATAAGAAATTAAATATGCGACTTCTATATAATATGGGAATATGGGGTTTGTCTTTACGCCCAGTACTGTGGACATTACAGCACATTTGGTGCTTAAATGCAACCTTTATAAATACTTTGAAAAGTAGATGGCAGAAATAAGAGTCAAACAGGAATTTATAAAAAAGAATAGAAAAAACAAGCACGGGTCAGAATTGGCTGACAAGAAAAAAAATGTAAAAAGAACGAACCTTCTAGGAATAATCATTGAAGTAATATGAGATACTGTGGTTTTACTTACTCGTCCCGGAGAGCTCGTAAAGCTATCACAGAACCTTCAGCTTGCAGTAGAGGACGGTAAGGGCTGGTTCCTTAAATAATAAGGGCTACTTCTTATTTGTTGGTCGAGCGAGAGTAAATCTGTATATATAGTTAACTAAACCTTAATGTTTTCTATAAACCATAGTACCCAATGGTGTCCAAATCTTAAAATAAAAATAGTTATTTAAGTAAATAATAGTTCCTGACAGTATGTCTGTATTGTCTGTGAGTCATAACATTCTGTCCGTAGCTTAAGCTGACAAAGTCGTCAGTTATGTTGACATATTACATACAAGATTTCTAGTTATGCAAAGTACAATCATGTCATCGTTTTGTCTATAATTTAAATACCTCCTAAAAGTAATGTCATATCATAATTATTCTATTGCATTTTTCATCTATGATTATAAAGCTGCACATTTTTATTTTTATTTCCAGCAATATAATTCCATCCTTTTCCGCAAAATTATATCTGCCATGTTCTAGCTAGTACCTACCTACTTATATTAAAGTTTCTAATAGACCAATCAGTTAAGTATAGTGGATAGTGCCCTTTGACAATTCAAAAGTGTTTAATTAAAATTAATGATTTGAGTTTGATATTTGTCTAAACTAATATTATAGAGATTTGATTTTTTATATATTTGTTTGTTACGCTTTCACGCTAAAACAGCTGAACGGATTAAGATGAAATTTGGCACATGGGTAAACCATGACCTGGATTAAGACGAAAGATACTTTTTATCTCGATATTTCTATTGGATCGCGATTTCTGCGGGTAAAACTGCGATGCGCAGCTAGTAAGGACGCCAGCACATCAAGCTACTACAATCTGTCAAATTTATTTAATAGATTTTCAACTTTATCGCTAAACCATAAGGTTTTGACAGTTTCGGGTAGCTTGATGTGCTGGCGTCTGTACCTAATACACACAAACTTGTATGCAATACCCTACAAGTTAGACAACCTACAAACACACAATTAATGCAACATTTTTTACAAAATATAAATATCTAATATATGTATATACATAGATACATTAATAAAAATACATTATCTAATTCATTATAGATAAACAGTTTAAAACAATATTAAAGCAAAAATATAGAAACAATAAAATCATAACACAAATAAAATTTAAAATTAACTATCACTAAAAACATATAGGTTCTCTTAGGAACAGCCTGTATCAATTCAAAAACTTTCCATCACTTTTTGTTCAAAGGATGGACGGCCGGATTGGTCACTGATGTGCACTGATTAGTTTTTAGCTAATAGTTCGCTTATACTCGATGTAATTATTTTTTTTGTTGTTACTTTTTGTCTAAGTACCTACGTAAGAGGTATTCTCTAAATTATGTAGTCGATGATTTTGGTGCACGGTAAAACTACACCAACTTAAATGTATAAAATGTATGTGTACTACTGAATATATAAATAACATCTACAACAATCAATATAAAAGACTCAAATCAGTCAGAACTGTCAAAGAAACGCTTTCGATTTTTCTCAAGCACGCGTAGCCACGGGCTATGAGTCAGGTTGTCCATATCGACAAGATAATTAGTGACGCCCACTACTTCTACTAATTCATAAGACTTGTTGTAGTGGCGCCTGACACGAGGTTAGTAGCTTACTACACAAGTTATTTAGTACTTACAAAGTGAGCTTTGTTAAAATGATAATGTACAAATTGCTAAGTGATATTAGGTAAAGCGGTGATTTCATATTGCTACAATCAGTAATAGTTCCCCATGGTAGATGACTCTTGCACGTTCTCTAGCGAGATAACTATCACACAAAAAGTTAAGCAAAACTAATCATGGTGTAAGTAAACACTAACTTCATAGGTGCTTAGTATACAGAAATAAAAACATAAGACTCTTGGTAGGGACCGTGAGTAAGTAGTTATCATAATAATAATATACTGTGCTCGTCCTACAACTACTGATATAGGTACTATGTTCAATTATAGGCGAGGACGCTGGCACCCTAAACACAAGTTAAATCTTACTTTGGGTGCCAGACTTCATCGAAATCACTCCATCCCTTAGTTGTAACGCTGCATAGTGTTTAGATAAGTGTTTTTGTACAACTGAAGTTAATAAAGAAATTTTTCCTTTTTTTTATTTTTTGAGTCTAGACTAGGGTAGAAATTTTTCGTCGGTTCGTTTCTGAATCCATAATAACAGGTTGGGCCGACGCCCAACCTGTACCACCAGACCAGATCGACATCTGGTATCCTGCTTATTATACTTAGAAACTTGGTTCTTACTTAGTCACAAGCAACTCTCTACTTCATTAATTAGTTCAATTGAAACTTTTAACCATGCAAAAGAAAGAACAACAAAGATGCGACATCTTTCAATTAAGCCTTACATTATGGAATCGTCTCCTAATTCCGTAACACAAAAAGGCTATCGTTCTCAATAGTTTGGCACAATGTCAGTAATTGGCGAGACTGAACGTTTATTTTGTAATTATTGTGCAACAGCCAACATGGTCGAAGCATCTCCGCGCATATCATTAGACAATGTCCTAAGAAGCGATGCTTTTTTGTTTTCTTAGTGCCCGTGTCCGTCGGTCTTTATAGCAGCCTACAAGGTG
Source organism: Mesoligia furuncula (assembly GCA_916614155.1). NCBI lineage: Eukaryota > Metazoa > Arthropoda > Insecta > Lepidoptera > Noctuidae > Mesoligia > Mesoligia furuncula. The sequence continues at coordinate 1,511,429 of OU744807.1, read as the reverse complement.
ATTCTATATGGTCTGCACCCTAATTGAGTAACACATATCACAACCTGAATAATTTTGAAAGATATGGCTAATCCATTGCTTCATGTGATCGAAACATTTGTCTGCTCAACGACGTAAATAATGGCTACAGTTTAGCCAATGTCAATGTTTGAAGTTAGATTTAATTAAGCTAGAAATATTTTTATTACAGAAGAGGTATGATGAGTGGTATGAATGGTGAAAAGCGTGACCACATTGATAGTCATCATTTCAGCCGAAAGACGTCCACTGCTGGATATAGGCCTCCCCCAACTTGGGGGGGGGGGGGGGTTTGCCATAATGGCAGGCGGGTTGGCGGTCGCAGTATAGTATGGTGGTGGAATGCATAGAGAACGCTGCTGCCCACTCTCCGGTACGACCCTTAGTCGCCTTTTACGACACCCACGGGAAGTATGGGGTGGTGGTATTCTTTAAGTCCGGCACTACACAGACATTGCACATGCCATTGATAGTATAGAGGTATGAGGAACAGGGTGTAAAGTTCACTCAACCTCCATAGAAAAGGGAGGATCCTCCGACCAGACGGGTGTTGTGTCTGGCGGGCAACTGCCCGATGATTCATGTCGGGCCGTTGTATCTATGCTAGTTGCGCGGTAAACTCTGCTTGCGCGATGCAGGATTTGCGTGACGTCAGTATGACGCGTTGTTCGTATGTGGCGTTGTAGATACCGCTACATCACTCCCCCCCGGAGACTGGAGGTCGATAGTGGGCTGAGTCTTGTATCTTGCGATGCTTGCCAGGCCAGCTGAGGTTCCAGTGAGTCGGAACCGGTTGCCGCATAGTTCACGGTGAGTCGGAACTGTCTGCGAAGATGTCCCCAGTGAGTCGGGGTGGCGCTGCGTTATGCTCCAGTGCGTCGGATGTGGTACAGCGCCGGGTTGAGACTGACTGCTGGCGTCGACCAGGAGAGGGTTTCTATGACTCTGCTTGTGTACCGGCCGAAAATGCAGTATGCTGTGCCGAGGTTGCTGATGAGGCTGAGGGTGATGACCAGGTATGCGCGGTCGCTGCATGCTGGTGGTCAGGATACCCGTTGAAGCCGTGGGTGCTGGCTGGCTGGGTGACTCGCCGCTCTAAAGCTTGCGGGAGTGATGATGATGACGTCACACTGGAGTAGGTGCACGAAGGCTGCGCTGACGTTCATGTTCGGGGTCACCAGTATAGAGGTATGAGGAACAGGGTGTAAAGTTCACTCAACCTCCATAGAAAAGGGAGGATCCTCCGACCAGACGGGTGTTGTGTCTGGCGGGCAACTGCCCGATGATTCATGTCGGGCCGTTGTATCTATGCTAGTTGCGCGGTAAACTCTGCTTGCGCGATGCAGGATTTGCGTGACGTCAGTATGACGCGTTGTTCGTATGTGGCGTTGTATCTACAACGCCACATACGAAAACCGCTACAATAGTAAAAACAAAAAATAAAATTATATAAAAATAATAAATTATATAAGTATATAAAAATAATATTAATAATATAATTATATATTTATTTATATATTTTTTTTTTTTTATTGGATGTAAAAAACGGCTGAGTAGATGCGATATTGAACAGCGTCATTTACGTCACAATTTTGACAATATAATAACCTCTTGAACTTGCTTCAATTAATAAATCATGACGTGTTAAGAGACAAAATTTTAAAGTGAACAATTACAAAACTTCAATACGAAATAACATTAGGTACAATGACCCCTAACATTTCAATATCTAGATCAAATTCTAGGTGCTTTCTCTCGACAGAAAATAATTATGAAACGACTGAGGACGGCCACATTACGCAAACGTTTATGGTTTAACGGATGGACAGTAAAACCAAATAATATTGCATCATAATCCATACCGGCCTCCTCTCGGTGAGAGGGAGTGAGCCGTAATCCACCACGCGGGCCCAGTGCGGATTGGCAGATGTCACATGTCTTCGAATTTTTGGTTCTAGGACATGTCGGTTTCCTCGCGATGTTTTCCTTCACCGTTTTGAGAGCAATGGGGATGAAATAATTTACACAAAGTAAAGCGCCTGTCTAGGTTCGAACCTACGACCGACTCGACTCGTAAGTCGCGGCCGTTACCCCTTGGCCACCATACTACTCACAGCAGCGCCCCGCGGTTTCATCCGCATAAATATCGATCCCGTGGGTTTATCGGGATAAAAACTATCCTATGTCCTTCCCCGGGATGCAATCTATCTCTCTGCCTAATTTTATCGAAATCCGTTCAGTGTTTTAGGCGTGAATAGGTAACATACAGACAGACAGACACAGTTACTTTCGAATTTATAATATTAGTATGGGTTACACGGTAAGAGTACTGTACCGGTAATGTTGTTGGTAATTCTATTATCTAATGTAGATAGTGCCTGCAGCCTGCAGGCATTCCGGTTGCGTGACGTGAAGGCGGAAGAAGAACTGGATTGTTTCCCGTTGTGCGCAAGACTTTGTATTTAACCGACTTCAAAAAAGGCGGAGGTTCTCAATTCGGTTGTATTTTTGATTTTTTTTATTTATAATAAAATTTATAATTGATAGACCTATTAGAAAATCGAAAGTTTGTGAGTGTGTGTGTGTTTATATGTTTGTCACTTCTTCACGCTCAAACGGCTGCACCAATTTTGATAAAATTTTGTATGGAGGTAGCTGACACGCTGGATTAACTTAAAGTGTGTTTTTTGTCTGTGTAGTGCCGGACTTAAAGAATAGCACCACCCCATACTTCCCGTAGGTGTCGTAAAAGGCGACTAAGGGGCGTACCAGAGAATGGGCAGCAGCGTTCTCTATGCATTTCACCACCATACCATACTGCGATCGCCAACCCGCCTGCCAAGCGTGGCGATTATGGCATACCCCCCCTTTTGGGGGAGGCCTATGTCCAGCAGTGGTCGTCTTTCGGCTGAAATGATGATGCTTTTTATCCCAATATTCCCTCGGGATCGACATTTACGCGGGTGGTAATAATAAAACTTATTTTTAGAGAAAGTGAATGGGAGTAGGTAGTCCCTTATGAACATAACTATGAATGGGAGTAGAGTCCCTTATGAACATAACTGTGAATAGGAGTAGAGTCCCTTATGAACATAACTGTGAATGGGAGTAGAGTCGCTTATGAACATAACTGTGAATGGGAGTAGAGTCCCTTATGAACATAACTGTGAATGGGAGTAGAGTCGCTTATGAACATAACTGTGAATGGGAGTAGAGTCCCTTATGAACATAACTGTGAAAGGGAGTAGAGTCCCTTATGAACATAACTGGCAGAGTGAGGGCCTGCTGTACACCTAAGTCTACCACATGTGTGTGTATGAAAAGGATGCGTAACCATCAGTAGTCGCGAAAAATAAGACAGTACCCCATTCTACTTTACGTTAGCTTTTCTTCTTTAAGACGAACAATACCTATATTAGTCAGCCAGAACTGTTACGAAATAATAACATTATAACGTGTGCAATAAATATTGCAATATACTCGTAGATGGACATGGTGACAATGAAACGCGTCCGAAATGACACGAGTTTGACTTTAAATGACCTTGATGGTTTTTCAATATAATTATCGTCATTTGGAACCTGTTTAAAATCCTCTGCCTGGCCTATGGTCTACAGTGACCAATTTTGATAAAATTTTGTATGGAGGTAGCTGACAACCTGGATTAACATATAGGCTAATTTTTATTTCGATATTCCCACGAGATCGACATTTACGCGGGAGAAACCGCAGGGCGCAGCTAGTTTAAAATATTTTTTACATTGAAATTAAATAGTATAGATAAAACTAGTGACACTGTAAGTATTTGGTTGTTTTACACTCCTACATTTTTAAGTATAATAATAATAAATAATATTATCGTTTATTAACAAAAATAAAAAAACCGGCCAAGTGCGAGTCGGACTCGCACACGAAGGGTTCCGTACCACAAGGCATAAAACGCCGAAAAAAACGTATACTCCTTTAAATTTTAACTTTATTTATTTTTATTATTTGTTGTTATAGCGGCAACAGAAATACATCATCTGTGGAAATTTCAACTGTCTAGCTAACACGGTTCATGAGTTACAGCCTGGTGACAGACAGACAGACAGACAAACGGACAGTGGAGTCTTAGTAATAGGGTCCCGTTTTTACCCTTTGGGTACGAAACCTTAAAAATGGTGCAGATTTACAATTACATAAGTTAAAAATTATAGACGACACAGTTGGTCGTTTTCCTGAACTAGGTAGCTAGGTAGTATGGTGCTTGCAAAATGTTGCAAAGAACCGTGTATGTCAAATGCAGTTCATTTATATTCAGATTCTTTTTTTTTTTGTCGGGGGAAACCTTCAAAAGGCATCCGACCTCCGGGGAGGGAGGTCGGGGAGTGTGGGGTTTTTACCTCACTAAAACCACCCCGGTGATCACCATCAGTACATAGGGGTGGTCCCGGTTCCTCTTAAAAGACCAATTCCAAAACCCCCCCATGCAACGCCTGAAAGGCACATGAACCTGTGCCTCTTTGAGCTAGTCCTTCAGACCGACTTTTGGCCATGGCGACCAATAGCAGCGGAAACCAGCCTTCGGTGCGTGAGATACAGTGCACAATTGTATGCGCAGACATAGGTGCCTTCTCCCTTCCCTCACTCTCATAGTCCGTTGGGACGGCAATGCCACACGATCGGAGAGAGATAAGGAACAGGGCCACCGAGGCGAGGTGGTATCACACCGCCAACTGCTAAACTCCTGGCTGTTATTTAGAAAATCCCTTTACCACTAATACCTGGGTGTAGGTATGTTCAACTGTAGTCAAAACTGAGGGTGTATATTAAACACATCTGATACTTTATGTTCCAACACTCCAAATTACAAGTTACAATGTATTGCAACTTATAGTTGCAACTGTGCCTACACAATCTTAACCTATTTTAACCGTTTGAATAGAACATAACGAAGTTCAAATAGTCCTGCAATACTTAGACTATTATGGAGACAAATCTATCAAAACTCTTACATAAAAGTCTATAGATTTCATTAGAGTCTATTGAAAGTTCTAGATAACAATAGTGGGTATATAAATCACGTTCTTAAAGTAAAAGGATTCTATAAAATGGCTGGTAGTGACGTCATCCAGTGAATATAAGGTTTGCCCACGCGCAGGTGACAATGAGGAGATGAGCTTCTGATTAATGAGGTGGAGTATTTGAATTGAAAATTAATGTTTTGTTCTATAATGGATGGAAAATGGAACATACAGATAGTTTAATGGACAATAAATTTTTGTATTTCTAAAGTCATCTAATGTTTAATATATGATCAATAAATCATAAAAATTGATAGTCTCAAAGTATAATTTCTGCGTTATTAATATTAAAATGACAAAGTAAACAGATGTTAATCTATACATATAATAAATCTGTAGAAGGGTCAATTCTGTACATTGAAAATATTGAAAAAATAAATAGCGGGGTGTGTTGCTGGATCGATACCAAACCCAAATATGTGATTAAAAAAATTTTTGTCTGTCTGTCTGTCTGTCTGTATATGCAGGCATCACGTGAAAACTAACGGTTCGATTTCGATGAAACTTGGTATAATTATACCTTATTATCCTGGGCATAAAATAGGATACTTTTTATCCTGGAAAAATACGTAGAAAAAAAAATCTTATTTTTCGGTTTTATTCATAGACGTTGTTCTGTAGAACACACGTTGCATTACCCGTAGTGGATAATTTTCCATTTCAATTTAAGAGAATACAGTTTCCTGTAGCTTTGTGTTACGACATGACAATAAATAAGGCTCAAGGTCAGACCCTAGGAGTTGCTGGCGTAGATCTTACCGCGAGTTGTTTTTCACACGGGCAACTTTACGTAGCTCTTTCCCATGTGAGCAGTCCAAGAAATCTTCATGTTCATATTCCGGACGAGCTCACTAACAATGTTGTGTATGCTGAAGCTCTCAATTAACTTTCTGTCGCATTGTCACGATCACTTTTTTATTATTGCAAACTTTTCGTCATTGTCACTAATTTACTGCTACATGCTACTGATCAAGGTCGGAATTATTATGAAAAAAATACTTACTACAGAACGCGAGCTCAACAGCAGTAGCTCAATAGAGGGATCTCCTTAATTATTATAGGCTTAGCCGTATTTGGGTCCAATAGATATTTATAAGATGTCATTGTCAGAGTTACTCAAAATGGAGAAATAAACCATCCACGCGAAGACCGACATCCGCGCGGACGGAGTCGCGGGCGGAAGCTAGTTTATAAATATTTATCACTTCACTGTACTTAAACATAAAAACAAGAATGCACGTGCATGATGACGATATCTATTTATATAAAATAAAGTTGGGTTAGTAACACCATTTATAACTCCAGAACGGCTGGACCAATTATTATGATCTGTGATTTGTTAGATTTGTCTCCACCCTGAAGAGCAGAATAACTATAAAACATGGGAAAATTTCACGAAAACAATAGTAATGAAGATTAATTCAATAGTAATTTTCTCATAGATTCTTTATTATTGATTCTGAGGCGATACGAAGTTCGCCGCTACGAAGTTCGTCAGCCAGTAAGTAATAAAATAAATGTATCTGTTTATTTATTATTAACAAAATGTAAAACAGAAGAGCATCATATGATTATAAACACAGCGCTGTGATTTCCTTGCCAACAATAATTAAAATCTAAGTCAAATTCTTTTATTGTTTCATAATAATGAAAACCATTCCACGTAAAAAGCATCCATGTATACAAATTATATGTATTAAGTACAGAGGACATTTTCTCCGAATTATTGAAAAAATAGCAACTCTTTCTAAATTCTTCGTTCTTACCCGTGATCGGCAAATAATAATAATAATACGTACGTACTTGACGGCACGGTTGGTGCAGTGGTTAAGCGCTTGACTGCTGCGCTGCGTGTCGCGGGTTCGATTCCCACACGGAACAAATATTTGTATGACCTACAAGTAGTTGTTCCGGGTCTGGCTGTTTGAGTATGTGAGTTTAAATGTCTGTAAACGCACCCAAAATACAGGAGAAATTCCTAGTGTGGGGCAACGTTTAAAAAAAAAAAACGGCAACGTTATTTTTACAAAGACTATTGAGCAGGTGTGTACTATAATGGCCTCCTCTCGGTGAGAGGGAGTGGGCCGAAATCCACCACGCGGGCAATCCCAGTGCGGGTTGGCAGATGTCACATGTCTTCGTATTGGTTCTAGGACATGCCGGTTTAGTCACGAAGTTTTCCTTCTCCGTTTTGAGAACAGTGGTGATGAAATTATAAATTTACACAAAGTAAAGCGCCTGTCTGGGTTTGAACTTACAACTCTTAAGAGGAAATGCGGTCGGAGTGACTTTTGAAAAAGCCTAAGTAAAAAGTCATAATTCGAGGTTTGGCTCTCGCCTATTTCCTCCTCCAATATTGGACCAATTTAAAAGGTATTTCATAAACCGATTAAGAAGGATATATACTGTGTCCCTATGTTTTTATTTTTTCATTAATAGTTGTCAAATTTGTTCACTAGGCCTCTGTTGACAGCGGTTTAAATCGGCATTTTTTGTGGGTTCTAGTACTTATAAAAATAATGTATCATCAATAAGGAAAACATAGGGACATAGAAGTAGTTAATAATTATTATTTTATAAAAAAAAATCATTGCTTTATGGTCACTAACCATAGAGAAGGCAAGAGCATTTCTATGGAGAAAAGAACACTCGCATTTCCTCTAAAGTCGCGGCCGTTACGACTGGGCCACCATTGCTCATGCTGTGTATACTAAAGATTATTGACAATAAAATTGAATAAACAAAAACAAATTACATCAGCGGTCACAATAGTACGTATAAGGGTCACACAGATCGCCATGTTATCTATCTAGGTCGCGGTGTCAATACTCCGGTAGACTATGTGTAATGTCAAATGTCAAGTTTTTGTGATTAAAGATTGTCTCAGTAACAAGTTGTACGACTTCTTTAAGCTGGTTATGTTTTATTTTTAGTTTTTATACAAAAACGTGTGACGGCCTCAAAGCATCATTATGATTGGTTCTATATCAAGAGCAGAGTGAGACAACAGCGTTTTTAACCGACTTCTAAAAAAGGAGGAGGTTCTCAATTCGGATGTTTGTTTTTTTTTATGTTGGTTCGCGCATAACTCCGTTGCTTGCCAACCGATTAGAAAAATTATTTTTTTGTTGGAAAGGGTATGCTTCCCAAATGGTCCCATGAAAATTTTATCGAAATGTGCTGATGATAAAGACCACAGATGGCTATCGGAACTACTCAATGACAAATATTTCACGGGTTGCGATTCGATTAGGTACTTTAATATGGTTGCTAAGCAATTTATGCTCGTTACAATGCATAATGGTGAAATGGAGCTGATGGTGACTTCTCAAACAGCTCCAGTTCTCCTGCCTCTTATTAGGGGAACTCCTCATCAATTAACGTCCCTGCATCGGGTAAAGCAATATTTTGTAAAAGGTGATGAGCAGTTGACATTAGGCTATTGTAACTTAGATAAATTACAAACTGACCCACTAAAAAGTGAAAAATAAAAACTTTTTTATAAAAAAAAACAACCGACTTTTGAAAAACACTATAAAGTGAAAAATAACTTTAATTTCGGAAGTCGGTGGCATAAAATTAAAATACAAATCCAAAGACACCGACTTCCGAAATTAAAGTTATTTTTCACTTTATAGTGTTTTTCGTAAGTCGGTTGTTTTTTATTTATAAAAAAGTTTTTATATAAGAACAAAATTCAATTATTTAATAAATAATTATAATTAATTATTTTTTTATTTTATATATTTTTTTTTATTATTATTAAATAAATATTTTTTTTTTAATTCTTCGCGGGGCCCCTATTTCTATCTACACCTACAGGGTTTAAAGGAACCTAACCTAACCCAAGTCGGGGTGCCCCAAGTCCCGAGATCGCTTATGGAAACCATTCTTTTTATAGTTCATTCAAATACCATGGAAAAATACACCGAACAAATTTGTTAAAAAATAATTCTACTGTTATCTTTATAGTATGCCAAGTGAAATGACGCCAAATAAAATCCTGCCATCTTAAAAGTATGCCATTGTAAATTCGGACATATAAACATTCGGCCAAACAATAATCATGTTAAATAATTATTTTTACGCCTTAAAAATATTCGTTTAAAGAAGATTATGCCAAGTGTGTTATGCCAAATAAATTTCGGAGCATCAATATTCTACCAGATAGAAGGAACCCGAGTTAAAGTGATAAGAAACGCCGATTCAGCTATGATTATTTGCACAAGTACATTACATTGGAAATTCCGGAGCTCAGTCAAGTTCACGCAGATTAGTCCTTTTAGCTGATAAATTCCCAAATCTTTCATCTGACTCAGGCGTAGTCTCCAGAAAAATTTAACTAATAAGTAAACCAATGAAGACTCAAGGTCACTTAATTAAACATCATGGCACTGCCACCACAATCATCACCACTGCACGCTAAAACACCAGTCACCATTTACAAATGCAGATGGCATAAATTACACTAATATTATGATCAACTGGTTAAACTAAAACCTGTGATTACTAACAAGACAATACATTATTCATAGCATCATAACAGCGGTTAGCGGAGGTGTCGTTAACCTTAGTGGCAATGGTTCCATCGTTACGCTCCGTAGTTGGTTGGTGGTTTGGTGGGTAGGAGGTTACTTACTGTGACGCGTTGATGTCTTTTGTATGGCGAGCGATACGGTGACTGGAGTTATGGGTGACACTGTATCTTCATCGGAGTAAGGAAGTTCTTTGTTTTATACTTTTGTTGGACGCTGCAACGGGTTGTGCTGACTAGTTTTGAACTTAAACTGAGGTACTGTCACAAAAAGCTTCTTCTTCTCAGAGACTTTTTTGCTTATTAAATAGATATTAATTATTATGAAAGTTATATTAAAGCTACTTACAATCGGAGGGCAAGTTAGTTGTTGAACCTACGTGTACTAACAAAAAATAAATATATCGCTACTTGATCCAAGCTCAATGTGCGAACTCTGAGCAGGAATCAATTTCATTTCAGGTGAAGGAATACATTCGTACATTATGTATTGAAAATTAGGTTCATAAATTGTGCGTATGTACTGTGGTTTATGTGGGCCTGCATACATTACGTTAATGACAATGTGGAAATTAATAGCAGATCTTGAACTTACACCCACCGACACTGAGCGAAGGTAACGCATTAACTTATGTACTACAAATATATGATTAATTGAATACATAGGTAAAATGTCGCGAAAGGAGATTGTGAATGTGTAACTACTAGCTTCACGTAAGCTTCGTACCTACTTGCTAAGGTCGATCTTCTGGATGAAAAAATCTGTTAATAAAGTGAATCAGTATTTTTATGAAATTATGATTCACGACAACCATCTGACACCTTAACTCTGCTCCTAAGACGACCCACTAACCCTTTCATTACTATTTAATTAGATGCTAAATCAAACTCAAAGCATTTATTTCAATTAAAGCATTGGTCCGAGTACTCATTGCTTGTTTAATGAAATCTCTAAACGGCTGGTTGACACTTCCCGTGACCCAAGGGCTGGCTTTTACCTTGGCCAGAGGCTAAGCATTGCCATAAAGCATGGCAACGCCACCAGTCTCTTGGGTACATTACCAGTCGACAGCGATACGGAGGAATATTTCGACGCACATTATATTTTTATTTTAATAGTTTATTAACTAATTTAGTATTAATAAGTTTGTCCAATTAAACCATTTACAAGCTCTTTTGAATTGTCAAAGAGTATGTCAGTCGGAAATATGAAGCTAGTTGTCCATTCCAAAGCGTAACAGATACCTATGGAGAAGATGGTTGTCGTTTTGCAAAAAATACCATTTTTAGCGCCAAAATATGTTTTTGGATGAAGATTTCGCCATCAATTTCTTGTTAACAATGCCATGCGTCTCATGGGATCTACCATCGGCAAAAATTCCGAACTTCCATTCAAACTGTCATCTCCTAATTAACCACATAATAAGGCCGATTTTTCGAAATCCTGCAAAAGCACTGTGCTTAGAATCTTCATATAAGGTAATCTTGTGCATTTCATGACACTGTTATGTGCTTCGCGTTGAACATCAGTGAATGAATTTATAGTTTTTTTATTGTTAATTGTCATAACATATTATGTCAAATGTATGGCATAAAATAATCTTATTTCTGCTTTAGACTCATATTTCTTCTGCCGGGTCAGCGGGATTGTCCGAAAGGGTTACCGCTGGCCCGGAACATAAAGGGCTAAGGAAGGAACACGGGTGGGTTTTAGTCAGTAAGAGTCTGACACTCCCTTCCGCTACACCCAGAGCGGGAGGAGTCATTTGATGATTTCACAACCAAAAAAAAAAAAAAAAAAAAAAAAAAAAAAAGACTCATATTTCTTATTTGGTAATCCAGTCAGATTAATTTTATATAAGTGAATGTTGATAGTTTCACAATTAACATAATTGTATGACTTTTAATGTTTATCAAATGTACAGACGCCATCACATCAAACTACCCTAAACTGTCAAATTTTCCAAATCAACTTTGAACCTTATGCTGTAACGATAAAGTTGAAAATCTATTTAAAAAATTGACAGATTGTAGTACCTTCATTTGCCGTCTGTACATTTTTATGTTTGCATATTCACATACCTATGTATGTATAATTTAAATATAAATCTGGAAATGAAGTGGTTTTATAATGTATGTGCATATTTTAACTTGAGTTTAATTGTTAACAATAACAGGTAAGTTCGTATGTACTGTACAAGTAATTATCGTTAATTTTTATATAATAAATTATATTTATAACTAAGAAGCAAGGTTCAATGCCGAGAAATTAATCAAAATATCCCCGTACGTTGAATAGGAAGAGAAATAATTAGGTACTTACTTATAAATAAAATTGTATCAACTATGTACATAAGTAACTACTCTAAACTTATGTGTATAAGTCGAAGGTAAAAGTCACCATCATCATCTGCTTAGCCTTCTCCCAACTATGTTGGGGTCGGTTTCCAGTCTAATACCAATATTTTACATGGAGCGACTGCCTATCTGACCTCCACAACCCAGTTACTGGGTAATACGATATCCCTTGGTAAGACTGGTTGTTAGAATTTCGGGCGTCTGACGACCCGTAACGACTGTCAAAGATCCACAAATGACAGCCAGGACGCATGGAGGCACAAAGGGGTTTGATATGTAAAGATGGTCATCAATCCACGGAACATCCGCAGCAAGCGTAGCTTAACCTGGTCGATCAACCCTTGCGGCTGTTATTACTTAGCTTAGCCCTCTCGGGTATAAGTATAACAAGTAAATAAAATAGTATGTAGGTGTGTGTGTAGTTACTGTCAGATTTTGTCTATGGCACGTACAGAGCATTTCATACTAAATACACGCACTTTTTCGCGTGGTTTTACAACCGACGCAACCTTAGAAGTTTTGCTTGCGGAAACTCTTGACGCATACATTTTACGCAAAACGACATTGCATGTTATCAATCATAGTTTTTATTAAATACATACTAGATGTAATTAACATTTAGATAGAGTAAAATTTATCAGTGATAAAACACGTTGTCGTAATATAGGAAATTCGACGGCACGGTTGGCGCAGTGGTTAAGCGATTGACTGCTTTGCCGCGTATCGCGGGTTCGATTCCTGCACGAAACAAATATTTGTATGACCTACAAGTAGTTGTTCACGCACCCACAATACAAGAGAAATTCCTAGTGTAGGTGAACGTTAAAAAAAATATATATATTGTAGCTAATTAGATGCTCGTCCGACCACTGAAAGTTACAAAACTATATCTCACCTGCGTGTTGACATCAACAAACAGCAAACTGAGCACCGCAGCAGACACCAACAACAAATGTAAACAACCCATGATGCACTACACAGTACCTCAAACTAACATTACTCACTAATCGACAAACAATCGATACAAGACTAATTACGACGGAAATTGTCAAAAGAACAATTGCATCGAAAAAACAATTCCCACTATTTAATCGTCGATACAATGCCGATGAAACCACATTCACTCGGCTTCACCTTTCCTTGTGATTATCTAAATATATACAAATGTCAACTGCACTGTAAACAATCGATAAAAATCCGAATCGATCAATAAAAAAGTTTATGGAAGTTGCAGCACTATTATCACAGGCCGGTTATTTTGAATTTTTAAGTTAGGAATTAGTATCGTTTTTATTATTTTTCGTGTTCGATTATTTCGAATCGTGTTTGTGTCTCGAGTGTTGCGCGCGCGTTCTCAGCGCAGTATCAAGAGAGACTATTTGACATTTGGCCGCGCCGGTCACGAGTTAGTGATGCCCCCCTACCCGACCTGACTTGCGTCCTTGAACGTACTATACTGTTCTCAATTTATAATTTCGATGTGGTCTTATTACCACCATTGTCTGAATTGGCGGATTTTGCTAATTATGTATTTATTCTCACTTCCTGACATGGTTAAGTGAATTAACGAACGGTGTAAAGGCGAATCTAAAAAGCGCCGTAAAGTTAAGCATATATCGTGGAAAGATCGCAGGCGCATGTCTCCCCGTACTACCCCTACGTACTCGAACATCCTGACTTGAACGTACTTTGTTCAGAATTCTGGAGACAAACAAAAAATGGAATAGCGATCCCACATGACATAATTAACCGGCGTATCCTGAGGAACAGACGAACAGTAACTCAGCATTAGCCTATAGCAGCCCACTGCTTGACAGGACACCGACATTAAATTCTTAGATTGGGGAAAGGCAGAACATGAAAAGACAAGAAACAGTATGTAACTCAACCTTCTGAAGACAAAACTATAAGAAAAGCATAAAAAGGAAGAGAAGCCGAAAGTGAAAGAAAAAAGAAAGAAAAAAAAAAGTGTTAACACAGGTATACGATGGAGGGGCCGGTGGCTAAATAATAACAGTCGCACAGGTTGATCGATCAGGTTAAGCTACGCTTGCCGCGGTTGATCTGTGGATGGGTGACCATCTTTACATACCGAGACCACTCCGTGCCTCGGAAAGCACGTTAAGCCATTGGTCCTGGCTGTCATTCGTGGATCTTTGACAGTCGTTACGGGTCGTCAGAAGCCCGAAAATCTGACAACCAGTCTTACCAAGGGGTATCGTATTACCCAGTAACTGGGTTGTGGAGGTCAGTTGATAGGCAGTCACTCTATGTAAAATACTGGTATTCAGCTGCATCGAGTTAGACTGGAAGCCGACCCCAACTTAGTTGGGAAAAAGCTAGGCAGATGATGATAACCCAGGTATACGATGATCTAAGAACACAAAATATAGAGCACAGAACTAACTAATGGTACAAGGTTAATTTAACAAGTCACAGACATGTTCAACCAGATTAACCAGACAAAAATGAGTACTAGGTATTTTTCCAAGACGATTACGTATGTACCTACGTACTTACAACATTCATAAAAGTAATGACACCTAGGTTAATAAAAGTTTATGATGCGTATCAGATTATCACTGCGGGCAAATCGGACGAACTGAACAAAAAGTTTAGTATGTAAATAAAACTTTTTTATCGTTCAATAATTTTAGATGCCCTTTGGTCACCTTTAAGTGTAAGTGTTATAAGGAAAGTCATATTGGGCCACAATACGTGTATTGCTGTTATTTCTGCCTTTAAATGAGCAATGGTGGCCCGAGGTGAGCAATGGTGACCCAGTGGTACCGGCTGCGACTGACAAGTTGTAGATCGTTAGTTCGAACTCACATCAGTCGCTTTACTTTGTGTGAATTTTTTCTTCACCTCTGCTCTCTAAACGGTTAAGGAAAACATCGTAAGGAAACCGGCATGTACTAGAACCATAACATCGAAGACATGGGACATCTATCAACTCGCACTTGGCTCTCGTGGTATACCTTGCTGCCTTTAAAAGCCATCAGCGCCGGCGATGAGGGTTGAATTATACACGAGTAGTACCTGTTTAATAGGCTTATGAAGCATTTCATTTCAACTTTGTCTCATAGTTCTGTAACACAACGAAAATCTCCCAGAAAAGTTGTTACAAGTGCTCTAAATACTCAGGTGGCTGTTATCTTTTTCAGTAGATTTTTCTTTTGTCAAATTAAGAGAATTTTGAAATATTCCATACTTCTAATAATATAAATGTGAAAGCAAATCTGTCTGTTACCTTTTTACACCCTAACGGCTGAACGGATTTCGATGCGCCAAATTGCATCCAAATCCACGGTGGGCCATGATGACCTGGTTGAACTATGTTATAGGATACTTTTAGTGGAATAATTTTTGATCTCCACGCGGCCGAAGTCGTAGGTCCGAAGTCGTAGGTCTAGTGTTGAATATAGGCTGTGTTACAATTTGATGTACAATATTTTGTTAGTACTTGTTGAAAGGTCTACCTACACTGTTCTCCCATACCTGTTAACACTTTAATTTGAAAACATTGTAAAAGTCAATTATTTTTAAAAGAGTAACCGTGGAGTTTCTCGCCGGCTCTTCTCCATAGGAAACGACCATTTGGAACCGTGCACCTAGCTTCTGACGTTTTTCATGACAACGTGTCCAGTCCATGTTACGTTTATGTGAAATAATATATTTTGATTTTGTGTTTTGAATAAAGTCTAGGTATTCCATCTATTGCTACATATTCTCCGGCGCCCACAACATGCCACTATATTTGCAGGATTGTCTACATTATATTTGACATTTCGCAACTATGTATGATTCAGAATAAGATCACAATAATATGTATGAGTTTTATGACAAAGTTTATGATCCTTTGTTAGTTTTTCTCACGGATCTACAAACGGCTTGTATTATGGGCATTCTTCAGTCATCATTGTGACAATTACTACGTTTTCCGGATGCTATGCGCGCGCGCAGATGGACAACGTTATTAATTATAATTATTAATAATGATATTTGTATAAGTAACTGTTATTAAAATCTAATTATTTAATGATTATCTTTTTCCTATTTCCATGTTGGGCATTGTCAAGGAAAGGTCACATACTCGTATTAATGATGTTCGTTAAGGATGTTTTGTTAAGTGGACTGATTTTGCAAGAATTATGAATGCTTTACTATTTCATAATTATCATTCCAATTCATTTTTAGGGTTCCGTACCCAAAGGGTAAAAACGGGACCCTATTACTAAGACTTCGCTGTCTATCCGTCTGTCCGTCTGTCCGTCTGTCTGTCACCAGGCTGTATCTCAAGAACCGCGATAGCTAGACAGTTGAAATTTTCACACATGATGTATTTCTGTTGCCGCTATAACAACAAATACTAAAAACAAAATAAAATAAATATTTAATGGGGGCTCCCATACAACAAACGCGATTTTTTTGCCCTTTTTTGCTCGATATCAAAAATGGCAACAGGTAGGCACTTGAAATATTCACAAAATACTCAGTTGTATTTTAACTTTAATAATAAATAATAAAATTAAAATTAAATAAATATTTAAGGGGGGCTCCCATACAACAAACATGTTTTTTTCGGCGTTTTTGCCTTGTGGTACGGAACCCTTCGTGTGCGAGTCCGACTCGCACTTGGCCAGTTTTTTATAAGGGGCCCGTGGCTAAATAATAACAGCCGCACAGGTCGATCGATCAGGTTAAGCTACGCTTGCTGCGGTTGGTCTGTGGACAGGTGACCAACTTTAAATACCGTGACCCCTCCGTGCCTCGGAAAACACGTTAAGCGGGTGGTCCCGGTTGTCATTCGTGGATCTTTGACAGTCGTTACGGGTAGTCAGAAGCCCGAAAGTCTGACAATCAGTCTTACAAAGTGGTATCGTATTACCCAGTAACAGGGTTGTGGAGGTCAGATAGGCAGTCGCTCCATGTAAAATACTGGTATTCAGCTGCATCCGGTTAGACTGGAAGCAGATGATTACTTCTCTATTGGTCGTCATCACGGTAGTCACCTCCTTTCTAACCATATTTCACACAGTCCATACACCGTTTCTTTGGCCTTCCCCTAGTCTTATAGCCATCACGCATCATACACACTCACACCACACACATACACAACGACACATATATATACTACTACATTGATACTTCCTGTTTAAAAATAAAGTATATCAACATTTCAATCTTAACTGTGGCAGTGACATGTATGACTGTTCAATATTAACGTTGTAACGATTTCAAGAGATTTACCTATTATCCTGAAATTGTTCCTGAAAGGTTAAGTAAGATCTGAGAAGTAAGTCTGACACTCCCTTCCGCTCCCGCGCTGAATATATCTCAACAAAAAAAAATTTAAATAAAATTAATAAAGGCTGGTATATTACAAACTAGCTGACTCAGCGATCTTCGTACCGCCACAGAATCAATAAGAACGAATGTATGAGAAAAAATAATAATCTTCGTTATTTTTGTTTTCATGTTTTTCAAAAGTTATTCTGCCATTCTTGGCGGACAAAAATCCAACAAATCAAAGATCATAAAAATCGGTTCACCCGTTCTTGAGTCATAAATGGTGTAACTTTGTTTGACGACTTTGTTTTATTTTTATATATAGATATTTATGCCTCAAGCTGTTTATCAATGATAAATGAATGCTTGGCCAAATACCTGACTTATTAAAGATTACAAATTCGACCAAGCTTTAATTGACCATTCAAATTAAAATCAAAAATATACCTGTTAGAACGAACAATCATTATTGTACTCCAAAACTTATTCTAGCGCTGTCATCGCGATGAAGCCAAGCAATCATGAACAGAGCCACGTCAAATCAATTATATGCAAAGTAGTGTCAGGGGCAGGTCGAATGGAATAATTATAATGTTAGAGGTACTGACAGGTCAGCTTGATTACCTTTATGAGAGGAAAACTACGGATCAATAGAAATTGTGTCCTGTGTGTCTTTTAATTTAACGACAGAGTTTTGTTTACACTAGGTTTTGTCTGTCTGTTTGACTTAAAGAATAGCACCACCCCATATTTCCCGTGGGTGTCGTAAAAGGCGACTAAGGGGCGTACCGGAGAATGGGCAGCAGCGTTCTCTATGCATTCCACCACCATACCATACTGCGATCGCCATTATGTGATGACCATGACCAAGAAACAGAAATAACTGATCGACAAACAATCGATACAAGACTAATTACGACGGAAATTGTCAAAAGAACAATTGCATCGAAAAAACAATTCCCACTATTTAATCGTCGATACAATGCCGATGAAACCACATTCACTCGGCTTCACCTTTCCTTGTGATTATCTAAATATATACAAATGTCAACTGCACTGTAAACAATCGATAAAAATCCGAATCGATCAATAAAAAAGTTTATGGAAGTTGCAGCACTATTATCACAGGCCGGTTATTTTGAATTTTTAAGTTAGGAATTAGTATCGTTTTTATTATTTTTCGTGTTCGATTATTTCGAATCGTGTTTGTGTCTCGAGTGTTGCGCGCGCGTTCTCAGCGCAGTATCAAGAGAGACTATTTGACATTTGGCCGCGCCGGTCACGAGTTAGTGATGCCCCCCTACCCGACCTGACTTGCGTCCTTGAACGTACTATACTGTTCTCAATTTATAATTTCGATGTGGTCTTATTACCACCATTGTCTGAATTGGCGGATTTTGCTAATTATGTATTTATTCTCACTTCCTGACATGGTTAAGTGAATTAACGAACGGTGTAAAGGCGAATCTAAAAAGCGCCGTAAAGTTAAGCATATATCGTGGAAAGATCGCAGGCGCATGTCTCCCCGTACTACCCCTACGTACTCGAACATCCTGACTTGAACGTACTTTGTTCAGAATTCTGGAGACAAACAAAAAATGGAATAGCGATCCCACATGACATAATTAACCGGCGTATCCTGAGGAACAGACGAACAGTAACTCAGCATTAGCCTATAGCAGCCCACTGCTTGACAGGACACCGACATTAAATTCTTAGATTGGGGAAAGGCAGAACATGAAAAGACAAGAAACAGTATGTAACTCAACCTTCTGAAGACAAAACTATAAGAAAAGCATAAAAAGGAAGAGAAGCCGAAAGTGAAAGAAAAAAGAAAGAAAAAAAAAAGTGTTAACACAGGTATACGATGGAGGGGCCGGTGGCTAAATAATAACAGTCGCACAGGTTGATCGATCAGGTTAAGCTACGCTTGCCGCGGTTGATCTGTGGATGGGTGACCATCTTTACATACCGAGACCACTCCGTGCCTCGGAAAGCACGTTAAGCCATTGGTCCTGGCTGTCATTCGTGGATCTTTGACAGTCGTTACGGGTCGTCAGAAGCCCGAAAATCTGACAACCAGTCTTACCAAGGGGTATCGTATTACCCAGTAACTGGGTTGTGGAGGTCAGTTGATAGGCAGTCACTCTATGTAAAATACTGGTATTCAGCTGCATCGAGTTAGACTGGAAGCCGACCCCAACTTAGTTGGGAAAAAGCTAGGCAGATGATGATAACCCAGGTATACGATGATCTAAGAACACAAAATATAGAGCACAGAACTAACTAATGGTACAAGGTTAATTTAACAAGTCACAGACATGTTCAACCAGATTAACCAGACAAAAATGAGTACTAGGTATTTTTCCAAGACGATTACGTATGTACCTACGTACTTACAACATTCATAAAAGTAATGACACCTAGGTTAATAAAAGTTTATGATGCGTATCAGATTATCACTGCGGGCAAATCGGACGAACTGAACAAAAAGTTTAGTATGTAAATAAAACTTTTTTATCGTTCAATAATTTTAGATGCCCTTTGGTCACCTTTAAGTGTAAGTGTTATAAGGAAAGTCATATTGGGCCACAATACGTGTATTGCTGTTATTTCTGCCTTTAAATGAGCAATGGTGGCCCGAGGTGAGCAATGGTGACCCAGTGGTACCGGCTGCGACTGACAAGTTGTAGATCGTTAGTTCGAACTCACATCAGTCGCTTTACTTTGTGTGAATTTTTTCTTCACCTCTGCTCTCTAAACGGTTAAGGAAAACATCGTAAGGAAACCGGCATGTACTAGAACCATAACATCGAAGACATGGGACATCTATCAACTCGCACTTGGCTCTCGTGGTATACCTTGCTGCCTTTAAAAGCCATCAGCGCCGGCGATGAGGGTTGAATTATACACGAGTAGTACCTGTTTAATAGGCTTATGAAGCATTTCATTTCAACTTTGTCTCATAGTTCTGTAACACAACGAAAATCTCCCAGAAAAGTTGTTACAAGTGCTCTAAATACTCAGGTGGCTGTTATCTTTTTCAGTAGATTTTTCTTTTGTCAAATTAAGAGAATTTTGAAATATTCCATACTTCTAATAATATAAATGTGAAAGCAAATCTGTCTGTTACCTTTTTACACCCTAACGGCTGAACGGATTTCGATGCGCCAAATTGCATCCAAATCCACGGTGGGCCATGATGACCTGGTTGAACTATGTTATAGGATACTTTTAGTGGAATAATTTTTGATCTCCACGCGGCCGAAGTCGTAGGTCCGAAGTCGTAGGTCTAGTGTTGAATATAGGCTGTGTTACAATTTGATGTACAATATTTTGTTAGTACTTGTTGAAAGGTCTACCTACACTGTTCTCCCATACCTGTTAACACTTTAATTTGAAAACATTGTAAAAGTCAATTATTTTTAAAAGAGTAACCGTGGAGTTTCTCGCCGGCTCTTCTCCATAGGAAACGACCATTTGGAACCGTGCACCTAGCTTCTGACGTTTTTCATGACAACGTGTCCAGTCCATGTTACGTTTATGTGAAATAATATATTTTGATTTTGTGTTTTGAATAAAGTCTAGGTATTCCATCTATTGCTACATATTCTCCGGCGCCCACAACATGCCACTATATTTGCAGGATTGTCTACATTATATTTGACATTTCGCAACTATGTATGATTCAGAATAAGATCACAATAATATGTATGAGTTTTATGACAAAGTTTATGATCCTTTGTTAGTTTTTCTCACGGATCTACAAACGGCTTGTATTATGGGCATTCTTCAGTCATCATTGTGACAATTACTACGTTTTCCGGATGCTATGCGCGCGCGCAGATGGACAACGTTATTAATTATAATTATTAATAATGATATTTGTATAAGTAACTGTTATTAAAATCTAATTATTTAATGATTATCTTTTTCCTATTTCCATGTTGGGCATTGTCAAGGAAAGGTCACATACTCGTATTAATGATGTTCGTTAAGGATGTTTTGTTAAGTGGACTGATTTTGCAAGAATTATGAATGCTTTACTATTTCATAATTATCATTCCAATTCATTTTTAGGGTTCCGTACCCAAAGGGTAAAAACGGGACCCTATTACTAAGACTTCGCTGTCTATCCGTCTGTCCGTCTGTCCGTCTGTCTGTCACCAGGCTGTATCTCAAGAACCGCGATAGCTAGACAGTTGAAATTTTCACACATGATGTATTTCTGTTGCCGCTATAACAACAAATACTAAAAACAAAATAAAATAAATATTTAATGGGGGCTCCCATACAACAAACGCGATTTTTTTGCCCTTTTTTGCTCGATATCAAAAATGGCAACAGGTAGGCACTTGAAATATTCACAAAATACTCAGTTGTATTTTAACTTTAATAATAAATAATAAAATTAAAATTAAATAAATATTTAAGGGGGGCTCCCATACAACAAACATGTTTTTTTCGGCGTTTTTGCCTTGTGGTACGGAACCCTTCGTGTGCGAGTCCGACTCGCACTTGGCCAGTTTTTTATAAGGGGCCCGTGGCTAAATAATAACAGCCGCACAGGTCGATCGATCAGGTTAAGCTACGCTTGCTGCGGTTGGTCTGTGGACAGGTGACCAACTTTAAATACCGTGACCCCTCCGTGCCTCGGAAAACACGTTAAGCGGGTGGTCCCGGTTGTCATTCGTGGATCTTTGACAGTCGTTACGGGTAGTCAGAAGCCCGAAAGTCTGACAATCAGTCTTACAAAGTGGTATCGTATTACCCAGTAACAGGGTTGTGGAGGTCAGATAGGCAGTCGCTCCATGTAAAATACTGGTATTCAGCTGCATCCGGTTAGACTGGAAGCAGATGATTACTTCTCTATTGGTCGTCATCACGGTAGTCACCTCCTTTCTAACCATATTTCACACAGTCCATACACCGTTTCTTTGGCCTTCCCCTAGTCTTATAGCCATCACGCATCATACACACTCACACCACACACATACACAACGACACATATATATACTACTACATTGATACTTCCTGTTTAAAAATAAAGTATATCAACATTTCAATCTTAACTGTGGCAGTGACATGTATGACTGTTCAATATTAACGTTGTAACGATTTCAAGAGATTTACCTATTATCCTGAAATTGTTCCTGAAAGGTTAAGTAAGATCTGAGAAGTAAGTCTGACACTCCCTTCCGCTCCCGCGCTGAATATATCTCAACAAAAAAAAATTTAAATAAAATTAATAAAGGCTGGTATATTACAAACTAGCTGACTCAGCGATCTTCGTACCGCCACAGAATCAATAAGAACGAATGTATGAGAAAAAATAATAATCTTCGTTATTTTTGTTTTCATGTTTTTCAAAAGTTATTCTGCCATTCTTGGCGGACAAAAATCCAACAAATCAAAGATCATAAAAATCGGTTCACCCGTTCTTGAGTCATAAATGGTGTAACTTTGTTTGACGACTTTGTTTTATTTTTATATATAGATATTTATGCCTCAAGCTGTTTATCAATGATAAATGAATGCTTGGCCAAATACCTGACTTATTAAAGATTACAAATTCGACCAAGCTTTAATTGACCATTCAAATTAAAATCAAAAATATACCTGTTAGAACGAACAATCATTATTGTACTCCAAAACTTATTCTAGCGCTGTCATCGCGATGAAGCCAAGCAATCATGAACAGAGCCACGTCAAATCAATTATATGCAAAGTAGTGTCAGGGGCAGGTCGAATGGAATAATTATAATGTTAGAGGTACTGACAGGTCAGCTTGATTACCTTTATGAGAGGAAAACTACGGATCAATAGAAATTGTGTCCTGTGTGTCTTTTAATTTAACGACAGAGTTTTGTTTACACTAGGTTTTGTCTGTCTGTTTGACTTAAAGAATAGCACCACCCCATATTTCCCGTGGGTGTCGTAAAAGGCGACTAAGGGGCGTACCGGAGAATGGGCAGCAGCGTTCTCTATGCATTCCACCACCATACCATACTGCGATCGCCATTATGTGATGACCATGACCAAGAAACAGAAATAACTGAACTTGGGAATCAGATCGGTTATATATTTGTACGAATACAAATAAATAAAATTTAACAATTTGCACTTTGGACACTTAACGCCCCTCGACTTAATAACAATAAAACTTCTATTGTGTTTAGTTCAATGTCCTTCATTGTGTTTGAAAAGTTAAAATAAGAGCTTTATTAAAATAAATGCATTTCACACTAATAATTATAAAGGCGAAAGTTTGTGAGTGTGTTTGTATGTTTGTTACTTCTTCACTCACAAACGTTTGGTATGGAGGTAGCTGATACCTTGGAATAACACATAAGATAATTTTTATCCCGATATTCCCACGAGATCGACACTTATGCGGGTGAAACCGCGGGGTTCAACCAGTTAAAGTACTCGTATATACGGTAGGTACTCAGGCCAACAAAATTTTTATTTTTATTTTTGTCTGTCTGTCTGTTTGTTCCGGATAATTTCCAAAACGGTTGGATTGTTTTTGATGGGTCTTTCACTGGCAGATAGCTGATGTTATAAGGAGTAACTTAGGCTACTTTAATTATAGAAAAATAATTAGTGAAGAGACACGTTATTGTTTTTCGACATCGACGCGAACGAAGTCGCGGGCACATCTAGTAATGTTAGTGCTGTTTTTGTAAACAGGTAGATAATATCTTAGTGAAAGTTTTAAGTCAAAATCGAACCCTAACCTTTTTATTTTCTTTAAAGTAAGTCGATACCAAAACTATTTGTAATTCTAACTATATAAACTATGTGGAGCTTGCGCCTGCGCATCGGTTGCGTAAGAGAACGTACACTATCCTTGACTTACCTATCACCAATAGGGCGTGTACTGAACTAAATTCTATCAGAACCTATTAACTGTTCATTAACTATCATAGTTAATGGGTTACCAACTGGTGTTAATGAATGGGAATGGGATAAAAGTGAAGCTGTTTCTTTTAATATACATAATGATCATGACGTAACTTGTAAAGGTTAATTAAGACAAATGAGTTGATATTTATGAGAATTGTAGAATTTAATGAAATTGTTGTGGTGTCACTTAGGTCAGTTCAATGAATTAATCACAAATATGTAAAGAGGATTCGAAGTCTAATAATTTCAGGGATATTTGTGATGGACTTTTTCTCAATGAAATTATCAAGACACGAGTAGTGTAATTAATCATTCTATTGGAAGAATAAATTAAAATCTATCTAGGTATATAAATTAAAATCGATTGCTGAATGTATGTACGCTTATCACTTCTGAACGGTTGCACCTATTTGGCTAATTCTTTTTTTGTTGTGTTTATGATTGTATGAAATTTGAATTTTTTTATATATATATATATAACAATATTTCATACAAGGTTTGTATGAAAGAAAATGTATGTAAAGTTGCCGGCAAAATTGTAAAATTAATAAATCCTAAATATAAATTAGGATTCTATCATCATCATCCACAGCCCGACTTCAGCCACTGCTGGACATAGGCCTCTCTTGTCTTGTACCAATCCCCACGCACCAGTGCCAGCCTCAACCAGGTTTTGCCCGCGATGGCAACATCTGTCCATCTCGCCGTCGGACCTTGGACGCCACTCTGTCACAGACTTACTCCACCAGTCATCACTGCGCCTTGCCAGGTGTCCTGCCCAACTCCAGGATACTATAGCGGTATACGAACTCCTCCGTACTAACACGGGCTGACACTAATGTGGCAGCCTGTCAAGAGGTCTGACAGATTGATACATGACATGAGCACAGAGCATGTAACACTTTAGACATGAGCTTGCTAATAGGCCCCGACATGGGCACGTTGTTTTGTAAAAAATGTACATACCTATGGTGAAAATTATGAAAGTATAAGCCTCAATGAAAACCCTTCCACTCCGACCGCAATATCACAATACCTAGAAAAATCACAATAATTTGCACCTCATTTTATTTTGATGTCAACCTTTGAGTATTAAACCAACTTAATACTCAAAGATGTCAACATAGTCTTTTTTTTTCTGGATAAGAAATCTTAAAATGACCCCTCCCGCTCTGTAGCGGAAGGGAGTGTCAGACTCTTACTGACTAAAACCCACCCGTGTTCCTTCGCAGTGTTAATCACTAGACCAACACGCAATTTCAACATAGTCCCTTCCAAAGACATTTAATTATTTACTTAACATTATCTTAAAACTCTTTGGTCCCTTAAGAAATGAAGGTACTACTTATTCTAGAAATATAGATAATCTTCGATAATTTGCTTAGAATGAATTCCGTAAAGTTGGCAAGAGCTTCATATTAAGCAATATAAAGCAATTCAATTTGTAAACGGCGAACAATCACCCAAATCCAGAGCAAAGCATTCCTCTTCATAGAATCTGAATTAACGATAAAATACCAGTTTACGAAGTGATTACTTTGATTCAGATCCAACTGAGATAAATATTGCATTACCTAAAATGATTTGTTCTAAGAATCCAGCTCAATTTGTTTGAGAACGTGTGTGAATGTATCGTATATGTACCTAATATTCGATTCTCGAGAAATCCGATTAATTTCACACAAGTGCTCCTGATGTAACAGTACATTAATATTCGATTGAGGATGGAGAATGGATATGATCATCGTCAAAAATGATTTAATGGAATATCTGGTATTTGTAACCTTAATTCCGGGCCACCTGACTTGACTTCAAGATTTTTTAAAATAAGTTATTGATTTTGAACCAGAGTGTGCCTACAGTGCTGACATTCTTATGCATATTTTTTGCAAACATTATTATGAAACATTGATGATCAGGCTTGGATGGGTCTACAACGTTTATTAGGTCCTTATACCTATGAAATTGCCAATATTTGATACTGGCAAGTGTGAAGATCTTTATATTTAAAATTCCACATCTAATATTTTAGCACGGCATTTTTTTTCAAATTCAGTTGTTCCTTTGTTTTCGCGCCGTTTTTTTTTTTGATAACGATAACGCTGTTTCTGTAACCATGGAATAATCGAAATTGAGCGCTATTTTCGCATACGAGTTCCGTCGTGGCGCCAACATAGCTCAAACAATCGCTACAATAATTAATATTTGCGATCCGACAGCTAGATAAAAATCTTGTTAATTATGAACTTTGAAATAGTGATGAAGATTCCCAGGATACTAATCGCATGGGAATCACAATGTAATGTAAAGATAAGTAATGAGACCAACAAAACCTCCAGCAATTGCATATATCATTAATTTTCTTATCACACGAACAATCCATATGTTAATCGATACCGATCTGGCATTTTGAGTTTTGGATAGACTCAAGGTTATTTCTCAAAAGGATGTAGGTGCCGCAGCATTGCCATCCAACGTGGCAATATCGCCAGCCTTTTGGGCACTTATCCCATTGACAGCGATACAGACGAATTTTGTGATGCTCAATGAGCTCTTCCCTTTCTTTATTATATACTTGTACATAATATATATTATATTTAGTGATAACTTGTATATTTGTAATTAAGAATTTTTCCTTGTCATAAAATATAGTAGTAATAGTTAACCTCTAACTTGAGATGTCGTGCGTACGATAGAGGCGTTAAAGAAATATTGCTCTTATCACCCATGCATGCAACAAAAACAAACAAGACCCATGCAGTTAACTGTACTATTATGTATTCTGTGACCTAACTTAGAAATTGAGTATTATAGGTTATACCTATACCTACCTGCTGCACTAACCCCCTTACTAATAAAACGTATTGTAACAGATGAATAGTTAATTGTATAATAATAAATTTAACATAATGTATATTAATTTTCTTACGTTCAATAAAAACAGTGAAAAAACACTTATTAAGAACACTAAATCTTCATCATCATCCTCTTGTCCTTATGCCAATTTAAATGGAGTCGGCGCAGCACGCCTTTTTCTTTCTATTTATTAGAACTATGAAAAATAAATTCTCCGAACAGTATATTAATTACGGAATAAATGGTGATAGTCCGAATTTAATCTAATCGAGCGTAAAAAAAAGAAGAAGATACAGATGTTACAATACAGAACAACTCAATTAATTACCCATAATCAATCACAGCACTAATCTTCAAAACATGCAACTAATCGATATTCTCGATTCGATACAATACTCGATAATGATCTCGATCCCGGTATGGTGATCGATGGAACAGAGATAGCTAAAGATGTTATCACTTTTGTTCTCGTTGCATAATATTTGGATCAAGTTGTGTAATTGTTGTAAAACTGTTCTTATTTGTTACTGAACAATGGACAAATGGACAGCTTTTGTTGTCTGGACAGTCCAGACATTTATTGTTAAGAGAATTTGGGTTAGTAGCGGATATCCTATTCACTGGTTGATCAGAGGTGAGAGGTCAGTTGCTTTGTGTAAAATTGCGTTGTTGTTATCCTCAACTTCTGAGTTGAGCTGCACGATTTTTGACAAATGCGTGCACTGATTGGACAGGTCCGCTCAATCTGTGTGGTTCTTTCCTCAAAAGACCATTTCAGACGCCAATCTACATGGTCTTCACACGATCTGACCACGATTTTGTCTGGACTTTAAAAGAGACTGTGACCTCTGAGTTTGTTTCGGCCTTTCTTCTCAGAGTAGTCAGATAATAAACGCCGACCTCATCTAGTTTAAAAAATATGATTGACGTGTAAAAGTGTTTGTAAAACCTACTTACTGAAAATGAATCATTTATCATTTATCGGACAACATCGCTTATAAATTCAGGCGTATAATTGGTGACAATCTTCCAAGACTCAGAAAGTCAAGAGTAGCCTAGGTTTTAATTAGGCTAATTAATCAATATGAGACGGACCAAGCAATAATATAACGCCTTATTTTAAAGTCCTATAGGGGAAGGCACTTTACTTCATGTATTTAATTTAATCACCTCTGCTCTCAAAACAGTGAAGGAAAACATCGTGAGGAAACCGGCATGTGCTAGAACCAAATATTCGAAGACAAGTGATATCTACTATCCCGCACGGGGCCACGTGGTGATGTATGGCCCACTCCCTCTCACAGAGAGGAGTCATGTGTCCCAGCAGTGGGAACAGTAGGGGCTGATTATGCTATATAGAATAACGACAGCATTCTTATGACCTTTACACGAATGACTAAACTATTTAGTTTCAGCACACTCCTCAACGCAATCAAATGATGACAAATAACACTCTTGCCATAGCCATAATATGACTAATTTAAGTCTTCAAGTACCTATTAACTACATATAAAGAACTGCAGCGTGGGAAGAACCGAACAGCTTTTGTTTTTACTCTTTTCATCAGTGTGAACAAAGCTTAAAGTGTTGAAATCTCGTTCAGTGTTAATTTGTTAAGTTGAAATACCACGATCGTGCTCTAGAAGTGACAGGTATCACTTGGCGCCTCTCTGAAACAATACTATCCATCAAGAAGAACAATATCAGTTATTGTGATTGACAGAAGACATTTGTAACACTTACAACGTATGCTAGATGATCATTATGTAATTTTCAACATCAGCGTTGACAATGATCGCATCTGTCACAATCATAAAATTACTGAAAGAAAAATTCCTGATTCCTGATTTTGTATAAAATAATTAAAATTCAGGGGTAATAACAACTTCACTTACTATAATAAATTAATTATAAATTAATTGAAATAAATGGTTTGTTGTTACTAGCAGCTGCTAGATGTTTAATTGCAATACATGGTTTGTTGGTACTAAGTAAGTAAATGCTTGCATAAGTACTTGTAAATGGTTTAATTGAAATAAATGGTTTGTTGTTACTAGCATCTGCTAGTGGTTTAATTGAATTAAACCACTTTACATGAACATTGTTACAATTACATCGCTTGTTTGCAGTTTCTTTGCTTCTTCTTTCTGAATGACCGACTCTTTGACAAGTCAAAAGTACTTGTAAATGGTTTAATTGAAATAAAATTAAACCACTAGCAGACCATTTATTTTTCGGTCAGTCAGAAAGAAGAAGCAAAGAAACTGCAAACAAGCGATGTAATTGTAACAATGTTACTAAGAGCCTCCCTCACAAATAAATGTCATTTGGAGTTTTCTGAGAACATAAGTGGTAACAGGTGACTCGTAAGTAAAAACCCAACGTATATTAACAAAGTTTTCTGATCTCAACAGTCATGTTTGCAGTTTGGGGTCCATTTATTAACATGCCGCTTATCAAAAAATTAATCACAATAATTTAACAGATATTTTTTTACAATCCCATGTAAGAATCAAATGTGTACAAGCCAAAAAAACTCTCATAGCCATTAGTCCCTAAATTCCTTACAACTTAGATCGCTCTATTTATAGGCGACAACACGTTATAAATGTAGATCAGATATCAAAGAAGTGGACCCAGATATTGCCAAACATGGCCCTCATACCATTAAAATGCCTACCACATTACTTTATGGAGATGCGTAGGAGTTCGGGGAAATAAATAATAGTTTATGTAATTAAGTGATTCTAAACATTGCTTCGTTTTTATGGAGACCGTAATTATACGATACATGGTTAGTTAATGCGATATAGTTAAGTCATCTACCCTTAAGTGGACGTGTTTTAATCTTTCGATCAGGAAAACCGGGGTTTTTGCTGCTGTATGTGCTACCGTCTATTAACTGTGATAATTGCGATAAATTTGTTATCCATCTCATTATTTTTGACTAGCTTCTGCCTGCGACTTCGTCCGCGTGAAATTTCGGTTTCTTACGTTTTCGCTTAGCATTATTTCTGGCTTTTTAGGGTTCCGTAGCCAAATGGCAAAAACGGAACCCTTATAGATTCGTCATGTCTGTCTGTCTGTCTGTCTGTCCGTCTGTCTGTCTGTCTGTCTGTCCGTCCGTATGTCACAGCCACTTTTCTCCGAAACTATAAGAACTACACTGTTGAAACTTGGTAAGTAGATGTATTCTGTGAACCGCATTAAGATTTTCACACAAAAATAGAAAAAAAACAATAAATTTTAGGGTTCCCCATACATAAAACCGAAACTCAAATTTTTTTTTTCATCAAACCCATACGTGTGGGGTATCTATGGGTAGGTCTTCAAAAATGATATTGAGGTTTCTAATATCATTTTTTTCTAAACTGAATAGTTTGCGCGAGAGACACTTCCAAAGTGGTAAAATGTGTGTCCTCCCCCCTGTAACTTCTAAAATAAGAAAATGATAAAACTCAAAAAAATATATGATGTACATTACCATGTAAACTACCACCGAAAATTGGTTTGAACAAAATCTAGTAAGTAGTTTTTTTTTAATACGTCATAAATCGTAAACCACAATTTACCATTCATTCAATCAACTCAAAAATAAAAAAAACATTTAATTTCATAAACATAAACCTTATGAATAGACCCGGATGTTACGGAACCCTCGGTGCGCGAGTCCGACTCGCTCTTGCCCGGTTTTTTTTTCTTTTGGTCGGCTCCTGAGGTTTATAGCGTGGTGTTAAATAGCCGATAACCTTCCTTAGGAATGAGGCTATCAAATGCAAAAATATTTTTTACTAATCTGACTGGTAGTTCCAGAAATTAGCGCGTTCAGCAAACAAATGAAAATAAAAAAAAGTTTTTAAAAACAAGCTTTTATTTAAATAAAAACGTAACCCAAAAAAAGAAAGAATAACGCGAACTAAAAAGAAAAAAATAAATTTAAGTGACACTGTCATTTTAAAATATGGTATATAAATTTTAAAAGCTTTAGGCACTGTTATTGTGTAGTAGGTACACCTGTATCGGATACCGTACATCAGTGCCTCAAGCTTATAAAATTTATATATATTTTAAAATGACAGTGTCACTTAAATTTATTTTTTTCTTTTTAGTTCGCGTTATTCTTTCTTTTTTGGGTTACGTTTTTCTATTGCCGCTATAACAGCAAATACTAAAAACAGAATAAAATAAATATTTAAAGGGGGCTAATACAACAAACCTGTTTTTTTGGCGTTTTAGGCTTGTGGTACGGAACCCTTCGTGTGCCAGTCCGACTCGCACTTGGCCAGTTTTTCTAGTCCCTTTTCTGTACCTGTTGGTTCCCATCCTTGTCAAGTACTATCTGGAGGTCCCACATGCACCTTGACTTGTGATTTGACATGAGGTGCTTGAGTTCCCGTCCCAATTTGTAAAAACTATCGTTATTAATATGACGGAACATGCATTTTCCTTTAGAATTGACCCCTATAAATCAGGTTCCCAAAAAACTAAGTTACATCGTAATGGTTATATTAAAATATCTATAGTTTTTACATAGGTATCATGTACAACTCACTTAATTACTAATATCAATAACAACTCATGAAAACCTCAGGAATTTCCACTTGCTAATAACTCAAAGTTCGCTAAAAACCTCTGCGGTGTGGTGAATCAGAATAAATTCGTTAAACAACTATTAGCAATTATGTTGATTCATCATAAGACCCAGATTTTGTTTGCTTATTTTTTTGTGCCTATTACCGAGTGTCATGTTTACACCTACTGTGTATTATACAGGTTGACTTTTAATTTATCGAGTCGTTTCAATTTCAGAGTTTAGAGAAAATTTGACGAAATTCGGGAAATCTTCAGGAAAACACAAATCTTGGATTCTGTCGAATACCATGGATTTTTGCCTAGGCTTAATTGTTGCAAAGGGGTCATTCATACTATCAGCTCCTGGAAGGAATACGCTGAATTAGAAGTCAGCTTGTATATTCTTGCATCAAAATTGAATTTAGCAATCCTAGCCCCAAGTTGCTTGGGCAAAGTGACCAAGTGCTCTTCTTGTCAAATCTATATCACAATTTGACATTTCTGACATTATAACACCCACGAACCAATTATAGAAAAATGTTTCAATGAGTTTCGTGTGAGTATCAGTTTATCTCGTAATCCCTAGGTAATAATGTCAAGAGTATCACTGTCACTGCCTGTACATGATGACATGAGGACACTTCAGTGGAAAAGTGTTTCATGAACTGTCCTTGGAACTAACGATGTCTCCATTTCTAATGTCCATTTTAAAAATCGAACAATACAAAATAGTAACTAGTCCGTACAATCGGAGAGTTTTGCTACATAAAGCGAATTCCAACAAACTTTTGGACCTAGTGAGAATAAATTTAGATTTTTTTTTTCATACCAGACCAGTCTCACTACCTTACGAAGTTCGTCGCTCCAGCTAGCCTGAGGACGTCCTACCTTACATTTACCGATTCGCGGTCTCCACCCAAGAACACGACTACCCCAATGATCATCAGTTCGACGGCTATTATGGCCGGCCCATTGGCCCGTCAGCTTGCTTTTTTTGTTAATATAATTTAATTTAATTTAATGTAATGGACTTTGTCTGAAAATAAATGACGATATTATAATATGTCACGTACCTATGTGTTATTTTTTGTCACAACACAGTAAAAGATTATTTTGCTGTGTACGGATTGAACATTACAAAATAAACATGTTTCAAGTAATACTGACCATACATAGACAATGCAATCCTCAACTAACGTATTTTAACACGCATAACATTAAATTGATTATTCAATTCTATTAAGACATAACGCTAATGCCAAGCGGCCGCTGGTCAGATGCATATCGTATAAGTGCAAAAGTGGCTAAACTAAATTAATTAGTGTTTCATCAATGTAACACCGCTTAATACTTTTGTAATTGATTACATTTGATCGTTGAAATGATAGCTGCGTGTGTTTTCTTAGGAAATTACGTTTCGAGTTACAATAAGCGGTTTATCCATTATTTAAGAGTAGAACCTCTCTTTCAATGTTTAATCGTTGTTATAATATTGTGTGCTCTTTAAATGATAAATGTTATTTCTGTCCTAGGTTTGTGCAAACTCTTTTACATGTCTTTAATAACGAAATTAGATACGGATTAAGGCCGAGTCAGTAATTGATCCTAGATTTTTTCATAAAAGCTTTAATATATGGCTAATGGTAGTAACGAAACCGTTGATGAGATTCCTTGCTAAGAGAGGAAATGCAGTTTTTATTATAGATTCTCATAAGGACAGCGCGAACGCAGTCCCCACACAATTTTTGGTAGTGGGGACCCACTACGCGTCCGAGTTACCCGCATTAGTGGTAATCGTAGAGGTCAATCGGTCCGCAGTGCAATTGACGACCTCGCCCTAGGGGAACTGCCTTTATGATCACAGTTTCCCCTTCGCCAGGTCAGTATGAATTTGAATAAGTTTCGCGCGAGGGTCGTTCAACAGCAGAGAATCTTGACAGCGCGTTTCAGGAACACAAGGGTACAACGCCACCTAGTTGCGAGAAAGGAAATGCAGCTCGCAGCTGTTACAGTACAAACCAACCTTCATTGGTGCTCCAGTCGTTCCCCTTGTGACACAACTCATACAACAATGAAATTGTTGAGACTTGAATGAGTAAATATAACTTATTTGCTCACCGAGTTCGTTTTTTTTTTTCATTTTTATGGCGTCGTTCTTTTGAATGACTCAATTTGTGTAAATGTTTAAGCGTGCCTATTTCCATCAACTGGGCAAAAAAAACCCTGAATATGAAATGTGGGTACTATAGGTAGGTGGGTAAGTTAGGTTATGATTGAATATGTTAAGAGAGTATTATACTACTATTGTAAGAACTTTTGTAACCATATTTATCTGCAAATAAATCTTTGACTTTGACACCTGATGCGTAATGATGTGTAATGTAATATGAGACATTTAAAAAAAGAATCTTTATTTAATTTCGTAAATCATGAAACTTTTAATTTCTTTTGACTGTACTTACCTGTCATAAAGAGTAAACTTACATAATGTGGATAAGACAAAGATTAAAACAGAAAACGATCCAGGAGGGGATCGAGTAAGGGGGGGGTGGAGGGGGGTTCAAGGGATCAGACCGGAATAACTCTAATCAAATGTTTGTATTGACTTGACTATAACAACGATCCAAATTGTAAAACGCATCCATTTGCCTAGCAAACACATAAAATGCTCATTACCTTTAGCCCAGAATGTGTGGCATGCAGCATCTCCCTTTATGGCTCGTCCATGATGAGCAAGTTGTAATAGTCGCAAGTGACTGTACCCACGCAGCGTATCGACGAGTGTTTAACTTGTCAATTAGATTGCGACAGTGCAAAGGGCAAGCATGATATCGTCTTTGGTAAGTAATGATTTCTGTAATTGAATGATGCTTGGCGAGATTTCAATGGGAACATAATATATTTATGTATGTAAGTATGTAGATGGGTTGATTGGTTATTGGTTGGTTGGTCTGTGGATGGGTGACCATCTTTACATACCGTGACCCCTCCGTGCCTCGGAAAGCACGTCCCGGCTATCATCCGTGGATCTTTGACAGTCGTTACGGCTAGTCAGAAGCTCGAAAGTCTGACAACTAGTCTTACTAAGGAATATCGTATTACCCCAGTAACTGGGTTGTGGAGGTCAGACGGGCAGTCGCTCCATGTAAAATACTGGTATTCAGTTGCATCCGGTTAGACTGGAAGCCGACCCCAACATAGTTGGGAAAAGGCTAGGCAGATTATGATGATGTAAAATGTACAGCTTATTTATTAACATGAAAAGCATGTGTGATGCGTGTGTGTCTTAAATTATAGTTACCTGCAGCACAATGAATCTGTTCCAATACTGTAGCAGGAATACTTAACACATGAAGCGCTTTGTAAAGAATTTTAAATATCTACAATTAATATTTAGATTAATCGCTTAATTTAAGAAGTCACACGTAATTAATCATTATTAGTAGGGTCATTATATTTTATAGTTGATGCGGTTTGCTAAACAATACGATACGATCGTGGAAATTACACAATTCTTCAATGTATTCTCCCAGCAAGCTTTTCCCAAAACTGAGTCAATCGTAATCGTATATAACTTCAGCAGAAAAAAGAGAACTTACATAAACAACTGTAATAGTAATAAGCTTCAGACCTTGCATTTTACACGTTCGTGCGTAAGGAATTGCGCTTACGCACGAACTGCATCAGAACTTCCATCAAAATACAATAGATCGACGAATTTCAATACATCATTGCGAAAATAGGCCAACTCTAAGCAAACCTATCAAGTGTTGATCAAATACTGGGGTTGGACAATCACTCACTGCTGTTTGTTTAATAAATTCATTTCTTTAGATTGTATTTGCTTATTAATTTTTTTATGTTGATGTGCAAACACTTTGGCATGCATCGTTGCATGTAATTTGATTTTTGAATTCATGAACAAAGAATTTGTATTTGTTAATATTAACGCAATAGTCAAGGGGATTTTTAATTCATTAAACATTGAGATCCATTTTTTGCCATTATTATCCGATGGTAAGGTGTCATTTTGACAAGGCTTAAAACTTTGTGAAAACAAGATCTATAGGCTGCAACTATCGTTACCTACCTTACATGTAGAGCAATAAATTAAATTCATCCCTACTTTCGACTAGGTATTCACTACCAGCAACCAGCTACCAGTTAGTATAAGCGCATTTATCTCATTCCTATAACGGAGGGGCCCGTGGATAAATAATAACAGCCGCACAAGTCGATCGATCAGGTTAAGCTACGCTTGCCGCGGTTGGTCTGTGGATGGGTGACCATCTTTACATACCGTGACCCCTCCGTGCCTCGGAAAGCAAGTTAAGCCGTTGATCCTGGCTGTTATTCGTGGATCTTTGAGAGTCATTACGGGTAGTCAGAAGCCCGAAAGTCTGACAACATGTCTTACCAAGAGGTATCGTATTACCCAGTAACTGGGTTGTGGAGGTCAGATAGGCAGTCGCTCCATGTAAAATATTGGCTTTCAGCTGCATCCGTTTAGACTGGAAGCCGAATATCGAAGCCAACATAGTTGGGAAATGGCTAGGCAGATGATGAGGTTATCCTTTATTGGTAGCATAAGAAGATAAATAAATAAAGTTAAACAATTATAACCACAATAATTAAGTAAATTCGTATTCTTTTCGTTTCGACGGCACATTTGTTATACTGTCCATTAAGTAATTACATAAATGATACGTAGGTATTTTGTATCCACGATTACCTACCGACATCAAAATATCGATCTACCTTTTGCAGTACTGCCACAAAGCCTGCTATCGATGTCAGACTAAACGAAATCTGGGGGCCTAAAAAGGCCACTTTGGAGAATCATAAAAGAAATTATAAAATGGCGAAGACAGGCCGTGTTTTTCTTTTTTTTCGCTGAACTACGTAGGTACAATTAAAGAGATTGGGATTGGATTTGATTGGTATTTTAGCACAGACAAAAAAAATAACTGAAAAATGCTTCACCAATGGGATTTGATACGATTAACTTAACAGTTAACTGTCCATTCTGTTATCCTTTTATGATTCTGCCAAAGTGGCCTTTTTAGGCCCCCTGTACTTCATCAGTTTTCCTACTCCCTTCTCCATCTTCTGTCCATGCAGCACTAACTTAATGATCAGCACCCTAATTGCGTAGCACACTATCAGTCGGAATCTGAATAATTTTGCAGCAAATTGCTAATCCATTGCTTCATAAGTTAGAAAAATTTGTCTGCTCAACACGTAAATAACGCAATGAATGTTGTTGAACTGTCAAAATGAAACCAATTCCGATTGATAATGTGTTACTTAATTGCCCCGCAGTTTGCAATGGGAATCCTCCTCTTGGCATAAAGTTTTAAGGCATTATATTGTTTGGCATAATGTTTTCGCATACAGTAACTTTTATGAGCATAATAATACTGTGGCATAATAATACTTTGGCATAATGCAAAGGTTAGCATAAGTATAATTTGGTCTAATTTGTTTTGGCATAATTTAGAGTTGCATACATTTTTGTGGCATAATATTTATTCGTCTAATAATCATGAGCCATAAATATAAAAAGGGTGCGTATAATATAAAGATATTTGGTATATTTTCATTTCAATACCGTTCACAAGATATAATAAACGTGAGATATACCAACTGTTAATATAATTTCTTTACATATATAACATTTTTATACTCTAAAACTTATTTCGTTTAACGTTATTGGATATAACGTTTATTTAATCGAAAATCATTAGGTATATCGTTTAAAATATATAATTCCGACTCGGATAGGTTAGGTTAGAAGGCCTTCGTGGCTTCGTGGATTAAAATATACAAACAACTACAAAAGTTAGTGACAGAAAAGAATCGTTGTAAAACCGATTCCACGTGAAGCCGGGGCTTCGTCGACATAGGATGCAAGAGCGAGCGAAGGGCACCCCGAGGTTCGGTTTGGTTAGGTTACTTTAAACCCTTTACAAAGAAATAGGAGCCCCGCGAAACGGGGCTACTTCGACGTAGGATGCAAGAGCGAGCGAAGGGCACCCTGAGGTTCGGTTTGGTTAGGTTGCTTTAAACCCTTTTCAAAGAAATAGGAGCCGCGCGAAGCGGGGCTACTTCGACATAGGATGCAAGAGCGAGCGAAGGTCACCCCGAGGTTCGGTTTGGTTAGGTAACTTTAAACCCTGTACGTAGAAATAGGAGCCCCGCAAAGTGGGGCTCTGTCGACATAGAATGCAAGAGCGAGCGTATACCTAGGTATATTAATTGATTAGAGACTCATAGTTTTCAGTAGAACGTAATTTAGGCGGCTCAAGTGAGCGAGTGTCATCTCCTTCATGATAGGTTGCTATAAACCCCATAGACAGTCGACTACGTCTTATTATTACTGACATTCGGCATTACATTGGAGCAATAATCAATAATGCGAAATAATGTCTACAACCGTCAGGAGTAATTTATTAGGGTTCATGATTGTTTATTCCAAAGCACATTATTTGTAAATATCATTATGCATTTATAATATTATGCTATAGAAAATTATGCTTCATTATTATTATGAAAACAGTATTTATGACAATAAAAATAATAGTATGCTCATAATATTATGCGTGGTGATCATTATGCTGAATTTCGTTATGCCAATGTAACATTATGACAATATATTTTATGCTTATCATTAGTAAACCGTTTGCAATCTGGATAAGTTCAAGAAATCAGTTTGACGTATGCACACAATTGACAGCGCTTATCGTCGATCTGTATCGGTGATTCGATGCCTCGGGCTGCAAGATGTGTGCTGATTAGAAATGTGTGCTGATTTGAAATGTAGGCGGATGCAGTGTAGTAACTTAGAACGATGATTTTAATTATCTTACTCGGTGTATTGTATTTTAAGCTAGCCGATATGTAAATACGGGAAAGTTAATTGCTTATTAAATTGACCCACTAACCACCCCACTAGCCCCACCCAGGAAGATTGCCAGGATCGCCCAGAGGACACGGTGGAGGTCTTCCCCGCTTGGGCGGAGCACCGCCGTGTCCTCGTAGAGGCGATTGGCAGCGACGGCGACCTCTCGCGTCCGGCCCTGGTGCAAGCCATGGTCCGGGGCGAGAGGGAGTGGGAGGCAGTCACCTCCTTCTGCGAAGCAGTCATGCTAGCGAAGGAGGTGGCGGGACGGCTCAGGGAGAGAGCCTCCCGTCCCAGCCGCCGCGGGAGACGCTCCGAGCGTCGGGAGCCGCGTGACGACTCCCGGCCACCGTAGGCGCGGGCCTGCGGGCAGAGAGTAATGGGTAGCTCACCGCCCGATCAGGACCAGGCCCGTGCCGGACGGCGCGTACGTGTTCCACGCGCGCCTCAAAGAGATGTCAGCATCGGGGAGGGGCCCCTTAGGGCCGAAGCCTGCCGGTTCAGCGGGATTGTCCGAAAGGGTTACCGCTGGCCCGGAACATAAAGGGCTAAGGAAGGAACACGGGTGGGTTTTAGTCAGTAAGAGTCTGACACTCCCTTCCGCTCCACCCAGAGCGGGAGGAGTCATTTGATGAATTCACATAAAAAAAAAAAAAAAAAGCCCCACCCACCGGGGTGGGTTTAGCCCATTTGAATTGTCCATATAATAATATCACCACTGCCACTTTTTGACAGTTGTATGAAATAGCTATAACACGGTTTTACGGTCAATTTGATAAACAATTTATTTCCCTGGTTGTACTTGTGGAAGAAGGCTGCATCATTATTTTTTTTTTATCAGAAACAATTATTACTGCTGTATTAGATACAACTATGTAGTTCATTCGATTTGATTTCAGAGAAGATAATATTTCAGGAAATCTGAAAATGATTTTTTTTTGCAGAAACCTGTACCTACTGAAATACAAACTAGATTGGTAAACATCTCCGACCAGCCAGTGTAAAAAAGCCAATACATATTTTAATTTTGAATAGGTATGTTCGAATGAAATTGCTTGAAACAGGAAATGTCTAATTTACTGTAAATAATTGTGGTCATTTTCGTAAAAAATAAGGTTTTTCAGTTTTTTCGCGCTCGTGGGAAATTTTAGACTTGTCCTTATTGTATTTAAATGCTGCTATTTTAATTGTAGGCATACCTACTAAAGTATGACGCAGTTTTAACACAAATTAGAAGGCAGTAGGTAAGTGTGAGTTTTATTGAATTAGGTAAAATAGGTAGCTATTTGTCCGATGTGGCTACGTAGAACACCAAGTCGCTATAAGATTTCGTGACCTTGTCTTGTCTAGCCAATATCTTCTATTCCAAGAAGGTAAATGACCGCCGAGCAGATTAACATCACAAATCTCAATCGTCCTTCACTTCGATTAACCTCTATAACACTAAATTATACCGAATAAACATTGCACTAAGAAAATACCCAAATATCATAAAAACCGCGCATCACTAATCAAATTTCACGTTACCAAACAAAGGGCGGTGCTCGGTGGCGTAAATAGGGTGTCCACGCTATCGGGACATGGATCTCCTAAGAAACAAACGGTCCGTTTCCTAACATCCGCACCAAATTTGAGGCCACCCGAATCCGCGAATAATGGAACAATTAAACTCTTGCGCAAGTCATTGACAATAACGCTAGGCACTCCACGCGTTTGACCTTTGAGGGGAAAAATTCAGACTATGTGTAGTACGACCTACTTTAAAGTAAAGTTCATGAGTATTTTTGCAGTTCAGTCAGTAAGCGGAAGAAGTAACATGATTATAACCTTCTGAGATAAACAGTGGTTTAGAACTTCAAACCACTCTTGCGTAACACAGAGATCCTTAAACACAACGGTGATTCAAATATGTAATAAAAAAATCGACAACTTAAATAACATGTGTCAAATTAAAGGGCATTTCCATTGTAAGTGTGATAGAATTATCCCGCTGGCACTTTTAAGTGCCTAGAAAACTATGTGTTTTCACTTTGACTCCGAGAGGGGCAGGACACACATCAATATGATTGCTATTTTAAGAGTAAAGTCTGAAACACAGTTCTGTTTGTGGATCTCTGTGATACGCCTGAGGGTGGTCTGTTTGCTATTGATACTTGATAGAAACGACGATCACCAAAGATGATAAAGATTGTGAAGGATCGTACAGTGGATTATCAATCTACTTCATCATCATCATCATTTCAGCCGAAAGACGTCCACTGCTGGACATAGGCCTCCCCCAAAAGGGGGGGTTTGCCATAATCGCCACGCTTGGCAGGCGGGTTGGCGATCGCAGTATGGTATGGTGGTGGAATGCATAGAGAACGCTGCTGCCCATTCTCCGGTACGCCCCTTAGTCGCCTTTTACGACACCCACGGGAAGTATGGGGTGGTGCTATTCTTTAAGTCCGGCACCACACAGACAATCTACTTATAGCAGGTAATTACTAAATCGCACAATTCGTATTAGGTAATCACTGTGCTTGGAGTGCTATGCTCTGAGGAATAGAATCCGGAATGAGGTGATCCGGCAGAGAACCAAAGCTGTCGATATAGCTCACAGAATAAGCAAACTGAAGTAGCAATGGGCCGGCCGTATCAGTCGTAGAACCGATGACCGTTGAGGTAGATGTGTTCTTGAGTGGAAACCGCGAATTGGCAAACGTATGGTAGGACGCCTTCAGACTAGGTGGAGGACGAACTTCGCAGCGTGGCTGGTAGCAGCTAGATGAGAGTTGCCGAGAATCGAGCCAAATTACGTGCAGTTGGTGAGGCCTATGTCCAGCAGTGGACTGGATAATGATGATAACTAAATCTCTGCTAATTTGATTTGGCCGGGCTATGCTTTTTCTAAGGCTAAAGCTACCCCACTTGTCACCATCATGGATTAGTATACGCAGAAAAGAGCCCTTATGTCATATGGCGATATTTAATTTTTAAATTACAAAATCTCTTAGGAATATAAAAAATAAACGTTTTATTTTCCTCAACCAAATTATTAAGCTTCAATGTGAACAATGTAATGCGAGACGATATAAATAACCGCGTCTTTCACACCTTTAACCTTACAACAATGAGGTCGAACTTATGATCATAAAAAATAATATGCTTTAATGTCTTCTTGTATCTTGTTGTGGATTAAAATTCACACAATAATCGTTATCATTTCCACTGAGCGGTGTTTACGCTTTTATTAACAAAATTGTTGATAATTCAAGGTCCTGCGACTTCCCGGCTAATAATAGTTCAATGGCTTTACCTTAACCTTTTTTATAAACGGTATCCTGCATCATAATATTGTGTAACATACTTTCTATCACAATCCGAAGGATTTTGCTTCATATACAACTTTATTTTTAGTATATGCGAAACCCGAAACACGTGTCAAGTATTTTTATGTAAAGAATCTATGTACAAAATTTCAAAACTGTATCATGAAAAATCACAAAGTTATAAGCTAGTTAAGTTACCTGTTTGTCCGTATAAAAACATGCTCGCGCCGCGCCGTCTTGCGCTCTTTGATAATAGTACCTAGGTACCTAACCGTTCGGCGCGGAGATTGGATAACCTACTTAGTGACGCTCGGTGTCCAACTTTTAACCTTTTTTAAATATTTTTGGGACAAAATATAACATGGGGTAAAAATTATTGGAATCGATTCAGTTTCTTATTCTGAACAAACTATATTCAGGTTTCGCATAAGTATACTAAAAATAACGTTGTATTTATAAAACTCGTGTGATCGACAATTAAATAACTATCAAATTGAAGGGCATTGCACTTGTAAGTGTGTTACGCAATGAAGCCACTGGCACTGTTATATGTGCCTGGAAAAATATATATTTTAACGAAGGTTCCAAGACATATCAATATTTATGATTGCTATTTTTAAGAATAAATAATAATAATAATAATAAACCATTTATTATCAGGTAACAAAGACCCATAGATACATACCTTAACCTAAGTATACATAATAATATAGTAACAATTTTGTTAGTAAATAAAACTTAATAACTATGTTAGTATCACTTAGTTGCACTAAGTCTTTGTGCGTTCTGGTGGCACTTGTCCGCGAAAGCGGCGGAATACCACATCCTGCGGCCAAAAGCTTTCTTCCATCACCAGGTGCAGGTAGCATGTTGGTATGCGCACCACGAACGCCTTGAAGTTGACGTTGCGGTGCGACTCCAGTAACTGCACCCTCGGTGTGTACCTCGTCTTCTGGCGCACGTACTCCACGATGTTCTCCGCCGTAGTGGAGAACATCGTGGAGTATACATAAAGACGATTTGATCTACTCGCGAACTTCAAACAAAGTTTCTGTAGTGGTTAAAAGATAAGCCAGATAGCAAAATTTTGGGAGAACTGGAGGGTATTAACAAGTGGCAATCGCTTTCAAAGCGTTTCGTA
This sequence comes from Mesoligia furuncula, assembly GCA_916614155.1. NCBI lineage: Eukaryota > Metazoa > Arthropoda > Insecta > Lepidoptera > Noctuidae > Mesoligia > Mesoligia furuncula. The sequence goes on along the minus strand of OU744807.1, from coordinate 1,468,471 downwards.
TACACACATTTTTGACGTTTCCATCATCGTTATCGCTGCAAGAATGTCACTTTGCCTAGAACCTCTGAGAGCGAATTGTGTGCCAGACGAACTTATGTATGGTGGCTTCTAATGTTATGCTAAGTAGGAGAAAATTTTAAGTAGTATGTAAGTAAGATGGCCACCCTACTTTATTGACTCGTCAGTTGACCCTGACTGGCAGCTGATTAACAGGCGATGTCCTAAGCATCCGACTTTTGTTCTATTACTGAATTAATTAACTAGATCCCAGTAGTTATTGGAGCGCTATGCTACTTCAGAGCTAAATGGGGTAGCTGCAAGTTTTCATTGCTTTAGCGAGTCTCAGCAATGATATGAAAAGAACTTTGCCATGACAATTCTTTGTATAATTATACTGTTAATAAAATTATTAAAGTAAAAAAGTCAATTGTTTATTTGACACAGTACCGTATGCAAGAAACTCATTTGAACAAAAAAGTGCCAACATAAACTCTGATTTATAATATACTAGACCAAAATGACAGCTAATAAATACTAAATAATGTCATGTTCACAAAAAAGGTCGATCGAGGATGTCATATGTCATAATACCTAAAAAAAACGAAACGGCCAAGCCTCATAATATTTTGATTAAGAGCGTTTACGCCGAACGGCATTTCATACAATCTTTCAAGCCCTTATTTTTCGAAATGAATGAACCGATTTTAATGAAACTTCATACCCATAAGCAGGATACAAAGGTCTAAAAAGTTAGCAGAAAACATTTTCAAAATGTCTTATTTAAAAAAAGATAACTGAAAATCTCTGTTTCTATGAAACATTTAAAATCGGTCTAATTTGGCTGTGACACTATTTTTTGAAAATGTTTTCTACTAACTTTTTAGACCTTTGTATCCTGCTTATACATATGAAGTTTCATTAAAATCGGTTCATTCATTTCGAAAAATAAGGGCTTGAAAGTTTGTATGAAATGCCGTTCGGCGTAAACGCTCTTAAGGTGTAGAGTTTGTGAAGATAAGGCTTGTAGAGTTAGGGCGTGTGGAGTTAGAAGCTTGGCTCTACATGCGATTTGATAACTTTTTGCCAGTGCGAGCCCTATAAGGTCTCGTCTTGGCAACATTTTACATGAAAATGTTTTTGGTGGGAAACTTCTGTCTGAATTTCGCGAATTCTCAACACTTGATAATTCTGACATTTACAAACATTTGGTTCTCAAAAATTAATCACAAATTCATGAGCGCGATTCTATAAAGGAAAATGATTCATATCTCAGAATCGTTTCACACGAGAACTTAATCGTTCTTGTGACTCGGTTTGAAAGTCAACTAAAACAAAGTTTTGTGATACGAGTACCTACTAAAATTAAATTCAAAATGGTGACAATATTCCAATCTTATTAGGAGTTATATGTTCGAGCCGTTTGGGTTGGAAAACTTAAAACACTGGGTCCATGGGGTCCGAGTGCCCACTTGGTTTTTCGAGACACGTGCAGCGCCGGTCGTCTCTTCATGTGACAAGAGAGTTGGCCTATTTTTCGGTAAAAAAATCAGCCAGCCTTTTGAACACTTTTCCTGTTGACAGGGATGCGGTAGAATTCTTTGATTCCCTATGATTCTTCCCCTCTTTTTATGAATATATTATTATCATATCACATACTAATATTAAAAAGGGGAAAGTTTGTGTGTGTGTTTGTTTCTTCGTCACGCACAAACGGCTGAACGGATTTGGATGAAATTTGGCATATAGACAGTTTTTAACCAGGATTAACACATAGGATACTTTTTATCCCGATATTCCCACGGGATCGACACTTATGCGGGTGAAACCGCGGGACACTGCTAGTAATTAATATTTTAAGAATGTTAGCTTATCTAATATGTAACTATAATCTTACTCGGTACTCAAATAAATAAATGTTAAATTCAAAATTGAAAAATTGGTATTAGTGCTTAACATTAGGAACTTTTAAAAACGTCTTTAAACAGATTACACACTTCAATTTCACCTTGTACCTCATTTGCCTCGTCGGGAGATAAAACAAATAAATCAGCTCCGCGTCCTGTTTAAACAATGGAACTACAACACTGTTCGATTCCCGGTCAAGGCAACACGTCAATCACAGAGAAGAAAAATGGATGACTCCGATTTGAAATATAGATATAGTTTGTTTTTGTTAAAGTATTAAGTTAAGTACAATGGTACAGGGATTTATCGTAAGCATTGTGTTTGACAAACAACTTATTAAGCTTGCTGCCTCATTAGCTTGGAAATAGCAGAAGTCAAGGGTGTGGATTGGATTCACGGGGTCGCGAAATGTATAAAGCAAGACTTGAAAGAACGAAATTTTTTCCTTCTGCTTCCTAATGACTATTGTCGTTAGAGAACCACAATCATTCTAGCGAGGATTTGTACCTCTTTGGAACCACAATCATTCAAGGGAGGATTTCTACCTCTTTGGAATCACAATCATTCAAGCGAGGATTTGTACTTTTTGGAACCACAATCATTCAAGCGAGGATTTGTACCTCTTTGGAACCACAATCATTCAAGCGAAGATTTGTACCTCTTTGGAACCACAATCATTCAAGCGACGATTCGTACCTCTTTGGAACCACAATCATTCAAGCAAGGATTTGTACTTTTTGGAACCACAATCATTCAAGCGAGGATTTTACCTCTTTGGAACCACAATCATTCAAGGGAGGATTTGCACCTCTTTGTCAGATGTTAAGTGGTTGTAACAAACAAATTGAGCGTTGCTTCTGCCTAACGCGTTGGCAATTTAATGTATATGTTTGTTTATTTAAATCATACAGAAAGAGTGTTCTCTGGTCTCCCTCTCTCTCATTCATCATTATTCATTTTAAATTTCTGTCGAAACTATTTCCCTTGTCTCTTTAATTTAGTTTGTTGGTAAATAATAAGTACATTTTATTAAAGTCAATTACGTGTCCAATTATTAAAAATCCTTCAAGTATTACGAGGACACACAAAAAGACCAAGACTTTGGCTTACAGTCTATTTAAACCAGTATGATATTGATAAGGTTACATACCAAGTAATAAAACCAAACCAACATATAGTATTAAGTGCAATTCAACCAATAATCACATCATTAGTTCTCCACAATTTAGTGCAAAAACGATCAATTTGGACAAATTCAGAAGCAAATGGTAGTTGAACAATTACCTTTAAAGTAATTGAAGTAAATGCTAGTGTATCGCAACTGTGGCTATTTTTTATTTCATTTCAACATAGTATGGGAACATCCTTCAGATGGAGCATTAGATTAGCTGATCGTGTAACCGCTTTGGACTCTGCTTACCTTATTGATGCAATAGAGTGAATACATTGGCAAGAGCCCTGCTAAAAGTTTACTATGACAATGGTGTTGAAGATCACATTATACAAATTGCTTAATATTAAATTGAGCTTAGCTGATAATTGGTATAAGGTTCTCAGGGTATGCAAGGGCCTCAAAGAACATTATGCAAAATTCTGTTGAATTTGGAGTGACAATTAGCTTCATGCCATCGTTCAACAAATCAGCTCAACCTTTAGCAGGCCGCTCGTCATAGCCCAGTTCTTCTTAGCTATTCTGACAGTAGGTACTATCAGCAACTTATTTAGTAACTTATTTTAATTTCGGAAGTCGGTGTCTTTGGAATTGTGTTTTAGTTTTTGCCACCGACTCCCGAAATTAAAGTTATTTTTCACTTTATAGTGTTTTTTGGAAGTCGGTTGTTTTTTTTTTTGTAAAATAAGTTTTTATTTTTCACTTTTTATTAGTGGGTTAGTTTGTAATTTATTAAAGTTACAATAGCCTAATGTCAACAGCTCATCACCTTTTACAAAATATGGCTTTACCCGATGCAGGGACGTTAATTGTTGAAGAGTTCCCCTAATAAGAACCAGGAGAACTGGAGCTGATTGAGAAGTCACTATCAGCTCCATTTCACCATACGCATAGCGTAGCGTAACTAGCATAAATTGCTTAGCAACCATATTAAAGTAATCGAATCGCAACCCGTGAAATATTTTGAGTAGGTAGTTCCGATGGCCATCTGTGGTCTTTATCATCAGCTGCACTTTACCAAATGATCATTTCCGAGAGCAAATGCTCAAGTTACTTTAAAAAGAGAATTTTCCAAATCGGATCGTAAATGACGGAATTATGCGCGAACAAAAAACGCAATGCAGAGTAAACGAAAAGATCGTTAATGTAGACAATGTAGATAAATTTTTAGATTTTTGTTTATTTTTCAAAAACCGCTTGTCCGATTTCGATAAAATTTTCATGGGACCATTTGGGAAGTATACCCTTTCAAACAAAAAAAGAATTTTTCAAATGCGCGAACAAACATAAAAAAGAAAAATACCATCATCCGAATTGAGAACCTCCTCCTTTTTTAGAAGTCGGTTAAAAAACCTCTGTGACAGACGGACAAAAAGTAATGTTATTAAGTGTTATTATGTCTCCTGGTTGTATTGTTAGCAAACTAGATTGCCCAATCCTTTACTTTTTGAGCCAGCTGCATGTACCTGTATTAGGAACGTAGTTGTTTATTAGTTATAATGTTTATGTAAATATTTACTAACATAGCTTGTAAGTGAATTGTTACTAACGTCAATAGTCCGTGTTGCTCGAAAATAAATGTTTTATTACTATTTTATTATTTATTAATAGAGGCCCCGTTTTTCTTTTCATATCAGAACCGCAAATCTGTTGTTTTCTCAAGGACCAATAATTTCATAACTTAAAGCCCTACAGTCTAATAGATATAATCTGGGGGCACGGGAGTGCCCCCGCCAAGACGAGCCAAGCGAAGCACAAGGGCACTACCTACCTTTTCTCGAAGCACTTCGTCGTATTTTTGAACCCTCTTAACTTGGCTTTGGATTATACCAGATAATCAAAATTTTCGGGATATGATGTCAGTGGTTGACTTATTAAACCTATAAAGTTTCAATTGCATAGCTCTTATACTTTAGATTTTATTGATATCTAAAATACCCCGATTTCGTCACTGACTCACTCACTGATGCTCATCAATATTCTTAAGGTTCTTCCTGAAGTCCTAGAAAGCTGAAATTTGGTATGTAAGTTAGTAATAGTACACAAACAACAAAAAAATCTTAAAACTTGAAACTTTTACCCCCCAACCCCTTAAACTAGGCGGTGAAAGTTTGTATGAGACTTCCGTAAATTTTGATGCTAGAGGTCTGAAAATTTATATATAACAAGGGTTTATTTATAACAAGGACCCCCGTCCTTGTTATAAATAAACCCCAAAAAAAGAAATAAAAAATGAACAACAGAAAAAATACTCGTATAAATATCATAAGCAACTTACAAAAAGAAATGAAATCCCACAAAAACATTTCATGTTAAATGTTGCCAAGACGAGACCATGTAGCTCGCACTGTCAAAAAGTAATCAGATCTCATGTAGAGCCAAGCTTCTAACTCTACACGCCCTAACTCTACAAGGCCTAACTTCGCAAACTCTACACCTTAGTCAAAATATATGGCTTGGCCATTTCGCTACATTCACATGAGCGTAAGGTGAAAAACTCTCATACTGTTAATGGTTCTTGTAGTAACGAAACGGCCAAGCCATATATTTTAGCTAAGGTGTATAGTTTGCGAAGTTAGGCCTTGTAGAGTTAGGGCGAGTAGAGTTAGAAGCTTGGCTCTACATGAGATCTGATTACTTTTTGACAGTGCGAGCTACATGTTCTCGTCTTGGCAACATTTAACATGAAATGTTTTTGTGGGATATCTATTAAGCCAAGAGACAATCCTATAAAACATTCTCTTACCATATTTGTGCACACATATTGATATACTTGCTCAAGCACGCTATTATATTCCCATCACCATTTATGGTTCTATGCAAGAACCATCGTTTAGGGTTGTAAATAGAGATAATCTCAATCCCCTGCTTTAAAATTATGATTATGTCCAATGTCCACTACTGCTACTATAGTCGGGTTCAATAAAACTGTGTACAAAATGTAAACAAAGCAAGATTGAGAGAAACTGTTTCAACAGTTGTCTGTGACCTACTCTTATCTTTCTAAGCATCAGAGTGGGAAGTTAAAGTATAGTAACTTGCGCGGTCCTACTGAAAAATGGCTAAAATGATGGAATGGGTAATACGGACTAGTGTCCGCAACTCAACGTCGAAGCGCGTATTTTGTGTATTGGCTGAGACAAAAAATTTCTGGACCTGTTGCTTCGTCGCCTACCTGAAGCAATAAGGTGATAAATACTTTTAAACTCGTCGCAAAACCTCAGGACTGCGTCTGGATGAAACGGTTAGATTTGAGTACGTTTAAAAATAATGAAGGCCAGATGGCGATGGCTAACTAAAGCTCGCTTTAAATAAGCGATAATCTCCACAAAGTCCATGTTTACAATCTCGTACACTCATAGTTAAACCGACTACACTGTCATACAGCGTACTTCTCACGCGAACAAAAGGGTTTCCCAACTAACACGTAGAAGTTACGTTACTTATGTCGGTAATTAATGTTTTGATACTGTTTACAACATCTATGGGAAATATCCATGGGATGCAGGGAAAGTGTACCAATACCAGATGCTTATCTTCCTCCGTAAGTATATTGTTCAAGAACTTTGCGGACTAGATTTATAGTGTTTGCTTCATAGATTACAAACCTATGTCTCCATGTCTAATTACCATACCATACCATAATCAGCCTGTAATGTTCCCACTGCTGGGACACAGGCCTCCTCTCGGTGAGAGGGAGTGGGGCGTAATCCACCACGCGGGCCCAGTGCGGGTTGGTGGATGTCACATGTCTTCGAATTTTTGGTTCTAGGACATGCCGGTTTCCTCACGATGTTTTCCTTCACCGTTTTGAGACCAGTGGTGATGAAATAATTTACACAAAGTAAAGCGCCTGTCTGGGTTCGAACCTACGACCTACAACTCGTAAGTCACGGCCGTTACCACTTGGCCAACACTGCTCTCATGTCTAATTATTCACAAAGAATACATTCAAGAGGTCCTGAGTTCGATTCCCTGGTCGGGCATAGTGTATGTGTTTTACTGTCAGGAATTTCTCAGAAGCAGCCCGAAGTCTGGAGAGTTATGATCGGTAGTTGGCAATAGACTCGCCCACTATTACCTACATGGGCCTTGAACATAACTGGCGGTGTGGGTGCACCTCTGCCTAATATTAAAAAAATATTAGTGCATTAACAAACTGCAGACAGGCTTATTAAGTCAATTAAGTGGACCCTGAAAATAACCATAATTGACTCAAATAATATGGATTCTAAAGAACTACAAAATTACAGATATTACACAACAAAATGCAATTTCTAGGTCAACATTGGTTAGCATGTTAGGATTATAATGATTGCTTCATTATAACCCTAACATGCTAACCAATTTAAACATACAAATAATAGAATTACAGTTAAAATACATTACAATAAATTGTTCTAAAAATCCATATAATTGATTATTCGTAGGTAACAATCACTTTGAGGATAATGACGGTAGTACCATTAAATAATTCGAAATAAACCGAGGTAGTCATAAATCATTGCGCTGATACGCGATCGTGGTCGTGAATGTGCGTACACGCAGCAGATGTGGCCATAGAGTAGGTATGTTCGATTTAGAATGGACATTATAAATAAATAAAAACATAATAAAAAACAACTTCCAAGAAAACTTTTATTTCGGAAGTCGGTGTCGTTGGTTCCGCAGTTTCGTTTTTTGCTACCGACTTCCGTAATATTTTTTTTTTCACTTTGTAGTATTGTTTTTGGAAGTTTATCACTAGGTACTTGCTGTAACTGTAAATATAATGTGACAGGGAGTTATGAGAAAGTCATCAATAAACTAAGTGAAAATAAAAATACGTATTAGTGAAGCTAACTCAAAAACTACCCAAGCAAACTCAATCAAATTTTACCTATGGGAGCCCTGAAGCATACTCAATCCATTTACAAGAATTTTTGAAATCGATTCACAATTGCCGGATATAACGCGTAAAATTAAGGAGTCTTCCAGATTCCAGCTACTCGCTTCAGTTCTTCTTCATAATTTAATTGAAGCTTCCAGCGCGTTACGTCGACCATCAATGGTCATACTGATTAATATTAAGAGAGATGAGACTTTCGGATTTACATAAAAATTATACCTATTAGTTATAGCTAATTTTAAGCCTTTTTGGCTAAGTAGTAACAGCCACAAAGGTCGATCGATCAGGTTAAGCTACGCTTGCCGCGGTTGATCCGTGGATGGCGGTCATCTTTACACACCAAGACCCCTCCGTGCTTCGAAAAGCACGTTAAACCGTTGGTCCCGGCTATTCGTGGATCTTTGACAGTCGTTACGGGTCGTCAGAAGCCCGAAAATCTGAAAACCAGTCTTACCAAGGCAGGGCGGTCTTACCCAGTAACTGGGTTGTAGAGGTCAGACTTGCAGTCGCTCCATGTAAAATACTGGTATTCAGCTGCATCCGGTTAGACTGGAGGCTGATCCCGACATAGTTGGAAAAAGGCTAAGCTGGTGATGATTATAGCCGTTGAAACTTATAATTTTGGACACTACTTTATATGATGACAATTTATTAGATCTTTCACCTTATTGATTAGGTGGCGGATGCAATGTGATTTCTGTAAACTTATTCTTTGCAACATTTTAAGCGCAGTCGCACCTCTATTATTTTACGCGAGAATCTTGTTATTGTCACCCATTAAAAAACAGTGCCTATACAAAATGAACTTTGGTTCTCTGTAAATAGCGTTAACTTTCGTATGAGCAATATCTAATGTGGCACTTTTGCGTGTGATTGCTAACTCATTTTAAGTTTAAAAGCTATAAACTGCACCTACGTTATTTGGGATCCATAAACAAAATTCTTATAGTTAGTTACCTACTTAACTGTTAATACAAGAGGTGATCTAGTGAACTTTTTGATCGGTATTGGCTAACTGTGTTGGTTAGCACAGAACGATAGAATGAGGTATCCAGTGGAAAGGGCAGCATAGAAGCAAGGCAAGGCAAGAAAGACGTTCTTTTTCGGGTAATCACTGAAAATCAGCGCTGTGCTGTGAACCCCGTAGCTCATCATCATGCCGAGTGGAAGTTTTCTTACCACAATCATGACTTCATGAATTTCTGTTTTGTGCTCGTAATTATAGATCTATTTTGTTTTTATGTTTTATTTTTATTATTCGAGTGAATTATCTTTTTACCCGACTGCGTCAGAAGGAGGGTTATGTTTTTCGAGTGTATGTATGTATGTATGTATGTATGTATGTATGTATATTTCTTTGGCACGCTCTGTAGCCTAAACGGCTTGATCGATTTCAGCTTGAGAGGTGCCGTTAGATTCGTCTTAATTGTGAGAGTGACACTGGGTATATCAAAATTGAAAAAAAATTAAAATGGCCGATTTTTGGAGCAACATTATGTCTTCAAAAAAAATTTTTTTTTTCAAAACCTATCGAGTGGGACATCAAAATAAAGGGTTTTAAGAGGTGATTACAAAAATATATACAACTTATACGGTTAAAAGTAATTCGAAGTGACAAATCGTAAAAAACACGTACCAAGAACTAAATTGTCTGCGAAATCTTTCACATTTATTTTGTAAACTAAAAAGCTGGAAATAAAAAAAAGTTATTTAAAAAAATAAAAAACCCGACTGCGGTAAAAAACTAAAAAGCTAAAAACAAGCCCATTATTAAATAAAAGTTGGAAGCAGGCGGGACCCATATCATTTTTATTATATTTTCAAATTCAAATGGGTCCCGCCTGCTTCCAACTTTTATTTAATAATGGGCTTGTTTTTATCTTTTTAGTTTTTTACCGCAGTCGGGTTTTTTATTTTTTTAAATACCTTTTTTTTTTGTATGCACGGCTTTCTGTGACAAATACCTAAACCTATTTTTCTTTATTTTAAGAAACCCTATCATCATCATCATCATGACATCCAGAAGAAGATTTCTGCTGGATGTGGGCAGCCCAGGCCCACAACTTCACTTGCAATCAACGGAAGTATGTCCACATTGTCAAGATTATTTAAGAATGATAGATAGAATCAAATCAATCAGCCTGTGTTGTCCCACTGCCGGGCAAAGGCCCCTTCCTTTTTAGGGTTCCGTACCCAAAGGATAAAAACGAAACCCTATTACTAAGACTTTGCTGTCTGTCCGTCTGTCTGTCACCAGGCTGTATCTCAAGAACCACGACAGCTAGACAGTTGAAATTTTCACAAATTATGTATTTCTGTTGCCCCTATGACAACAAATACTAAAAACAAAATAAAATAAATATTTAAGGGGGGCTCCCATACAACAAACGCGATTTTGTTGCCCTTTTTTGCTAGATATCAAAAATGCCAACAGGTAGGCACTTGAAATATTCACAAAATACTCCGTTGTATTTTAATTTTATAATAAATAATAAAATTAAAAAAATATATATATTTAAGGGGGCTCCCATACAACAAACATGTTTTTTTCGGCGTTTTTGCCTTGTGGTACGGAACCCTTCGTGTGCGAGTCCGACTCGCACTTGGCCAGTTTTTTCTACTCCACCACGATCCTGCACCAACCTGTAGCAATCCCATCTGTAGGCGTCAATAGGCGTCAAGCTCGTCCGGCCATCTGCGCCTGGGTCTTACGGTGGACTTTTCAGGGACAGGCAAAGGAAATTAAATTTTATTCTACGATTTTGGAATGTTTTGAATTAATTGTCTAAATTGCATACAAATTCAAGTTTTGCTACACTCGAATATAAAACTTCGTATGACATCGAATGGTAGTGATTTAGGAGTATTTTGAAATACTAATTTATTTTTTGATGGACTCGTCGTTGCCAACTGGAAACTTATGGTGTGTGCATAATTTTTACAAAATGATGAAAAAATCTTATATGAGTATCTACCTAATCCATTCATTTACTGCATCAAAATTTTAAATGCAAATATTAGGTGCAAATATTATGTATACAATACACTACGTAAAATAGATAAATATTATTAAGAAGTGGAGGATAAAGTACACGAAAAGTATGGGTTACACGTGTAGCATACCTACATAGTATTCACTACTAAACAAGCATTTAGATTGCGATCTAACATTCACTTTTGTTTCCCCCTGTAGATAGGTATCTATACGTAACTGGTTGATTTACAGTCGGATGCTAATTTAAAGTTGCAAGTTGCAGTGAAGATGGATTAAATCTTATGTAATGTTCAACATCTACATTTCAGTCGCCATCTTCTAGATAGTTTTAGCTGAATTATATTCGGTAGTCAGTCTGATGGTGCTGGCGGTATCGAATCTGAGCTTGAACTAAAATAACTGCCTTGAATTGCAGCAGAGTGCTTGAAAAGTGAGCTTGTTTTGAACTTTTTTTGTAGTCGGTTTTTTGAAGTGAAAACTTCTTTAGCGGCGTTGTACACTTTTTTGTAATGGGTAAAAAATGTTAAACTCGCGTCAGGACACGTGACCCTGATCGAAAATTCGTAAGATTCCAAAATATCAAAAATTGAAAACAAGTATACAGGATCAAATTAAATTAGCTAGCGAAACTTAGACACAAGTATATACAATGGCAAAGTATTAATATGTGTTTTGTTTTTACTTCTGACGGCACTCCCGGAGTATCACTGTTTTTTTAGGGTTCCGTAGTTCCTACAAGGAACCCTTATAGTTTCGTCATGTCCATCTGTCTGTCTGTCTGCCCGAAATTTTGCTAAGAGACCGTTAGTACTAGAAAGCTGTAATTTTGTAGGAGTGCTTATATCAATTACGCCGACAAAGTGGTAAAATAAAATTTTGGAAAATATTTTTTTTTAGGGTAGCTCCCCTTCATGAATAGGTCATCTAAAATTACTTGCTAAAATTATTTTTCGATTTAATGCTCCATTAACGAAATATTAAACGTTAAAGTGCAAATTTTTGTTCCACCCCCCCCCTCTAAAACCTAAACTGCGGGCTTGAAAAATCTGGATAAATTCACGATGATAGTGCATTTCATGAACTTTAAAGAAAAAATATAGCGGTTAAGATAACTTTATTAGTTTAGCGGTAATAGTCGTTGAACTTGGGTGTTGGATAATTTTGTACCAAATACCAAATTCTTAGCATTAATCCTTTAAAGTGACTAAGATGAAGTAGTTGCTTGTTTATAATGGGTAAAGACTTGCATTGAAAACCAAATATGTTTTTTTTTTTTACCTATTCGGAATAAAGAACAACAGAATCGAACTACATTGTGATAACGGGCTACTACGGAACCCTACACTGTGCGTGGCCCGACACGCACTTGGCCGGTTTTTTTTTAGATCAGAATATACTGGGTGGCCCCCTTTGACGCGCAACTTGTTACCATGGATTGAGTACATGATTCTAGACAGTTTCAAAGAAGAGTGCAGTTGCGCGTTGATGTCTCTGCCACTGAATGTTGTCTATGAAAAATCCCATAGGGCGGGTGCACGGCTTGTAATACAACCACACTAATATTATAAAGGCGAAAGTTTGTGAGTGTGTGTGTGTGTTTACATGTGTGTTACGTCTTCACGCTCAAACGGCTGGACCAATTTTAATAAAATTTTGCATGGAGGTAGCTGACACGCTGGATTAACATAATATAGGCTACTTTTTATCCCGATATTCCAACGGGATCGACATTTACGCGGGTGAAACCGCGGTGCGTAGCTAGTAAATTATAATTTAAAACGTTAAACTGACATGTACCTATGTAAACTGACATGTACCTATGTAAAACTGATATGTACCTATGTAAAACTGACCTGTACCTATGTAAAACCTAGACAGTAATTACAAGTAACAAGTGAATACTAATTAGCGACATGTATTGACAGTGTCCATCAACGCGGCGTCACTCACGACGATGTAATTACTAGCTTCAAGTACCTTTTTGCTAGGAAGGACAGACTAGAGAATATTATAAAGTAAGTCGTGCATCAGACTGGTGTATGGTGTTATGATTATTAATTAATGGTGTTTGTTTGGAATGAATGGAGGGCGCAATTTTTTTTTTTTTTTTTTTTTTTTTTTTAAGAAAACTTTGCCCTACACTAGGAATTTCTCCTGTATTGTGGGTGCGTTTACAAACATTTAAAGTCACATACACAAACAGCCAGACCCGAAACAACTACTTGTAGGTCGTACAAATATTTGTTCCGTGCGGGAATCGAACCCGCGACACGCAGCGCAGCAGTCAATCGCTTAACCACTGCGCCAACCGTGCCGTCAGAATTAATCATGAATTAGTCATGAAGTTCATAGATAGCCTATAGTGTTCCCACTGCTGGGACACTGGTCTCCTCTCTTCGAGAGGGAGTGGGCTGTGGCCTGTGATCCACCAAACGGACCCAGTGCGGGTTGGTAGATGTCACATGTCTTCGAATTTTTATTTTTATGAACTTAATCATCATCATCTGCCTAGCCTTTTCCAGTCGGCTTCCAGTCTAACCGGATGCAGCTGAATACCAATATTTTACATAGAGCGACTGCCTATCTGACCTCCACGACCCAGTAACTGGGTAATACGATACTCCTTGGTAAGACTGGTTGTCAGACTTTCGGGCTTCTGACTAGCCGTAACGACTGCCAAAGATCCACGAATGACAGCCGGGACCAACGGGTTAACGTTCTTTCCGAGGCACGGAGGGGTCACGGTATGTACCACGGTGTGTATGTGTATGTATGTGTAATTTAATTTTATGTAAATATGGGTCTTGCCTGAATTAAATGATTTTTTTTTTATGTAAAGATGGTCACCCATCCACAGACCAACCGCGGCAAGCGTGGCTTAACCTGATCGATCAACCTGTGCGGCTGTTATTATTTAGCCACGGGCCTCTCCTCCCCTCCTTTTTATGAACTTAATAAAGTGGGAGAATATAAACAAAAAGCTTCACAGGGGTCATCCCCTGTGAAGTGTTCAGTCTGTATATCTTGCAGTATAATAAATAATTTATATTTAAATAATATAATTTATATATTTTATATTATATAATTTTTATAATTTATATATAAATAATTTATGCATAATTTTGATGTTTAAATTGCTTTGCACCCTTTTTAGCTGTCTTTGGCGAAGTCAAAAGATAGGATTACGAATCCTTTAGGCTCGTCTCTCTCTCAGTTCCTAGAGAAACTTTAGTTTTAAAAGTAAAGCCTAGTAACCGTGAATGTTTTGTTATGCCTCAGTTGATATCAGACCTTACGCATGCACCTCCCAGAACAATTAATTACTTAGCTCAAATATTTATGAGCCGAAAAAATACAACATGTATGAGTTTTATTAAATTATTATTATTAAAACTCAATACTCAATTCTTTAATACATATGGAATGCAATAAAGAATTGAGTATTGAGTTTTATTATTTAATCACAGTGTTAAAGTTATCTATCAACATTGTATTACTAATTTGTTACTTCATCAAATTGCTTTGTTAGTTGATCTACGCACACTGAAACTTTGAACTTAGAACCATGCCCATGTGAATCGCTCAGTGGGTTTTCTTCTCTTGTAATCATGATGACGTCTGAAAGACAAAAAAAGAAAGAAAAAGTATTTAGTGACTCGCTCAGGAAGATCATAAACTGAACACAATAATAAAACTATAAAATCAACATTTTATAAAAAAAGGAATTAAAATAACAGAAAGTCATGTACGAAGCCAAAAGACTCCTATCTGAGCATGATGCTGCCACATTTAAAAATAAGCAAGTGTATAAGCCGGCCCATTGTGATGTCACGGCGAGTTACAGAAATAAAAACATCTGTCATGAAGTTTGTTTTTTCAATTAAAGATATCGAACTATATTATTGCAGTTTACTAGGCCATGGGTGGTATATTATTTTTTTGTATCACAATCAAATCATCACCAAATGTCCATCCAATGGACATGGATATAGCTATAAGACCACCAGTTGACTGTTCTGCTCTTCAATGTTTGTTACTACATATTTTAACTGTCTATAAAGAGCCAACTTGCCCAAAAATAAAACGTATCCAAAATTAAAACGGTATTTCACATTACACGTGAATAAAATATTCACCAAGTCCCCACATTCAGAAGCCACACCAAACATCAATTTTACCAATATTGACACGTAACCTGCGCCCGCTGACGTTGCTAATTACGGTTTTTGTTGCTATTACAATATATCGACGATACCTACATCCGGCCTTGGCGGCGGAGCACAAGTTAACAGGGTTGTCGATGTGTCCCTAATCGATGATACTTGTACCCACCCACGTCCGTTTAGGTGAAGACTGATGACATAGATGCATTATATCCGAGTTATAGGGATGACGATTGAGATTTATTCGTTATCGTTTATTCGTTAAATATAATGTTAGGTCGGTACTTAGCTTCTGTACGTGACTTCGTCCGCGTGAAATTTCTAGATCCCCGACCCATCGCAGCACATCGCCTCCCCGCGCTATATCGTTTTCGCTATTTTTTTGGTTTTCCTAGGGTTCTTAGGGTCAATTCACACGTACCACAACCACACCACAGCCACAACCACACCACAGCCACAACCACACCACAACGACGCCATGTGTGGTCGGGCGTATATTTTGTATTGAAAATGAATATTACAATTTACACGTACCACATTTTGCCGTTGTTATCGACCACCTGTGTAATACGACCACATCGCAACCACATCGCTACGGCAACGCCACCACCGGCGGCGGCACCGCGGCCACATCGCCATGACATGACGTCATCAACAGCGCGCGCCTAGCTGGCGCCCGCAGTGTAACTGTGTAACTGCACATGACCATGTGGTTACCACATCGCAACGACAGCGACAACGCAACCACATCGACATTTTGTCGATACCACAACGCAACTGCAAAAAGCCGCTGCGACACTATTCACACGTAACCACAGCTTGACCACATTTTGTCGCTGCGACGTGGTGTGGTTGTGGTATGTGTGAATTGACCCTTAGGGTCCTAGAATGGTATCCTTCCTCAAGAATTGGGTTATCAATTGCTAAAAGATCTTTTCAAATCGGACGGGTAGTTCCAGAGATTAACGAGTTCAAACAAACAAAGAAACTATTTATTAGCAGCTTTATTGTTAGTACTAGCTTCTGTTCGCGACTTCGTTTTGGAGTGGCCTAATTTTGGTAGTGAAAAGAACATTATTAATTTGTGTACATGATTGTGTCCAAACAAAAGCTGCGTACAGTTACTGCAGCTTTAACTGGCCACGGGTTATTTAATAAAAACCTCTTTGTCATAGGGATAACAGACAGTCCGCTGTGCAAGGCCTGCATGGAGGATGACGAGACAGCGGCACATGTGCTTCTAAACTGCCCGGTGGTCGCCACATACAGGGCAAAGTACCTACTTCGGTAACCCAGGTACCCTACGTGAGACAGTCACTGACATCAAAGCGTTCCTGGCCTTCCTTGGGGAGCTGCGGTGGATCCAATAATCGATTTTCCCACCCGTACGCAAAATACGCGCATTGACGTGGAGTTGCGGACACCAGCCCGTATTACCTATTAAATGATTTGTGAAACTGACAGCCCTAGTTTAAACAAATGCAATTAACCCTACCGATGACGCGGTCGTAACACTAAACTCACGAGGATGTATTTATACGCACATGCGTATTAATAATATGTAATCATTAAAAAGATTTTATTATCTACGCATTTAAAAGATTTCAATAATTGTTCCATACCTACCTACGTTTTGTTTGTTATGGAGGTAAAGCTTCCTGGATGAGAACGATTCATGTTTAGGAAATAGATAATTAATTAAAGGTAGGATTGGACGAAAAGACAATGGATGTGTAAGATCCGACTGTTATAAAAAAGACGGCCGATATCTTGACCGGTGCCTAAAAACGACGAGAATTAAAATACTTTTTTTGTAACCCCTTCTTCAAGAAAAAAATTTGATTGCAGATCCTACAAAGGCTTCGAAGTTTTGATTAGTATGAAATGACGAAGCAACCAAAAAAATTATCGAACGAGGTGTGCATTCGCGCGCCGCCGCGCGCCGCCGTAGCTTTAGTACACGAACAGTAATTTTAATTGTTCTTGGAACGGGGGCGTAGCTCAGATGGTAGAGCGCTCGCTTAGCATGCGAGAGGTACCGGGATCGATACCCGGCGCCTCCAATATTTAC
Source organism: Mesoligia furuncula (assembly GCA_916614155.1). Taxonomy (NCBI): domain Eukaryota; kingdom Metazoa; phylum Arthropoda; class Insecta; order Lepidoptera; family Noctuidae; genus Mesoligia; species Mesoligia furuncula. Next base: position 1,451,278 of record OU744807.1, on the reverse strand, counting down.
TTTTTGCCATTGATTTAGCATTTTTAGGGTTCCGTACCCAAAGGGTAAAAACGGGACCCTATTACTAAGACTTCGCTGTCTGTCCGTCTGTCCGTCTGTCCGTCTGTCCGTCTGTCCGTCTGTCCGTCTGTCCGTCTGTCTGTCACCAGGCTGTATCTCAAGAACCGCGATAGCTAGACAATTGAAATTTTCACAGATGATGTATTTCTGTTGCCGCTATAACAACAAATACTAAAAACAAAATAAAATAAATATTTAAGGGGGGCTCCCATACAACAAACGCGATTTTTTTGCCCTTTTTTGCTCGATATCAAAAATGGCAACAGGTAGGCACTTGAAATATTCACAAGATACTCAGTTGTATTTTAACTTTAATAAGAAATAATAAAATTAAAATAAAATAAATATTTAAGGGGGGCTCCCATACAACAAACATGTTTTTTTCGGCGTTTTTGCCTTGTGGTACGGAACCCTTCGTGTGCGGGTCCGACTCGCACTTGGCCAGTTTTTCTCTTTATATTTTTTCAACATATAAAAGTGGTTCTGGATTCGAAATATATTATTATGGACATTTTTTTTTTCTTTTTTTTATTGCATGCTGACATATGAATAACTTTTCCTTGAAGACGATCATTATAATCGTATTAAATATAACAATTTGGGTCAATACCTATTGCTAATGGTTATGCTATTTTTGATTCAGTCGAATCACCAACCTTGAGCCATGAAAATTATCATCAGTATTTGGGTAAATAAAAACAAATTACGACATTTATGAGATTAATAAAAAATGTGTAGCTATAAAAGAATTTTTGTTTTATATTATTCGATACGTAGAATAATTCGGTATACTAATAATGAGCTAAACAAAAATTGCTCCAGTCAGCTTTAATTTTTATCTTATTGTTTGACAAAAACTTCTACATATATCACCGTTATAAATTACACTAAAATATGTTTCTTTCCACAAATAAACTACTCTCTGGCGCGATAGATGGCGCTGTACTGTCAGGAGCCGTTTTCTAGATCGCGAATCGCGATATTATTATGGTTTCGTTTCACAGCGAGATACATAGCCAGCGAGCTTGAAGTCTAGCAACCGCGTATTTGGTAGACATGTGTACTTAGAAGTTATTTTTGAAAGGGATTGACTGCAGTTAGTCTCCTATTATCCAACTTACCTTACTGTTTTAGAAATTTAATTTAACTTTACCTGCATTGAAAGACTTAAATGCAGGTAAAATTAAATTAAATTTCAGCCCAGAAGAGACCTTCTGGGCTTCGTTTTTGCCTTTGGTAGAAAATGCCGATCGCATTAAGTCCGCTTTTAAGTACCTTATTATGTGCAAGTTTAAATAAATCAAAAAAAAATTTAATTAAATCAAAAATCATTTATTTCAATCCGTTTAAGATTTGAAATTAAAATTTTAATCACAATAATTATCATCATTTGCCTAGCCTTTTCCCAACTATGTTGGGGTCGGTTTCAGCAAAGACTATATAACCACTATATTCTCTTTGGCTTCCAGTCTAACCGGATGCAGCAGCTGCATCCGGTTAGACTGGAAGCCAAAGAGAATATAGTGGTTATTGAATACCAGTATTTTAAATTGAGCGACTGAATCACACAATCACAATAAATATTGTAAATATAATTAATAAAATAATATAAGTAAATTAAATTCAAATTATAAAATTAAATAAATAAATGAATATTAAATTTTTAATATATCTAGGTATCTAAGCGGGATGATAATGACGATTCAAATCTACTTCAAAGCTCTAATAAATATATTTTTCTAGGAGATGGGTTTTTTACATAACATCACGCCTGCCTGTAATCCCCGAAAGGTAAGGTAGAGAGAGAGGTGTAGATAGTACAGTGTACACCCACATAATATTTCGCCAGTTATTGGTTTGTTATCACATCTATTTATCACTGTATGTAAGTATACTATAGAACCATTATAAAACTGTCCAATCAGTGTAACAGATCTCTGAAATGGCGTCCATTACTCTTAAATACGGCTTAATAATCTGACGGACGGCCGCAAGGTATAGGTGACATTTTTAGCACGTGAGCACACGTCTTTACTTTGGCCGAAGGCTGATCTTTAAAAGTCAACTGATAAATTGTATTAGTTCAGAACTAGATACATACAACTCACTCCGCATGGCCCTCCTAACGATCACAAGAATGAACAGATTGTCACAATCGAAGAACTTGGTAGTTAGATTGGGGATCGAGTACCTAAGTGTCAAATAATAAGTAACGAAAAGAACTTCTTGGAGAAACCCTATTTACCTATTTCATGCTGATATTTCTTGTCTCCTACGTATTTTCTAGTAACTAAACTAAGATTAATGGACTCCTAACTAACATTTGTATTATGCACATAATTCTTTAATGAACTTTTATTTACATAATCAGCCTATAATGTTCCCACTGCTGGGACACAGGCCTCCTCTCTTCGAGAGGGAGTGGGCCGTAATCCACCACGCGGGCCCAGTGCAATTTGGTACATGTCACATGTCTCCGAATTTTTGGTTCTAGGACATGCCGGTTTCTTCACTATGTTTTCCTTCACCGTTTTGAGAGCAGTGGTGATGAAATAACTTACACAAAGTAAAGCGCCTGCCTGGGTATGAACCCACGACCTACAACTCGTAAGTCGGGCCGTCACCACTGGGCCACCACTGCTCTTTTACCAGCATAGTTTTGCGTAACAATGACAATATATTACCAAAATTTACATAAAAATGTGGATACTAGAAAAGCTAGTCTATACATTAAGAATAGGGGCGTGGGCGACTCATGACGCAAGAATGTCTTATAAATAACACTAATTTACAAATATGGGTCAACGCACAACACGGATAATTATAGGGTCATACAAACGCAATAAAGAAGTTGGCACTCCTTCCCCTTTTTTCCCGCGACGGTACGGAGACGGTATATATGCGTTTTGGGTGAGAGGATGTGTGTGCAATCCAATGTTGGAATTTATGTCCAAAACTACTTTTCCGATTTTGATACGGTTTTCAGTGATGGGTTTGGATTTGATTGGTGCATGTTCTTAGACAGGTGTTACGGTAACAACTCACCAGGGGGCGCTGCAGTAAACATTTATTTGTAGAAGCAAATTTGCTATTTATCTCCAAAACTACTAGTCCGATACACACACACCGACACGTAACCGCCGTGGGTTTTTTCAAAAATTTTAATTTTGCTTTTTATGAATCCATCCAACGCAACGGTTATCTTTAAAAGATCGCTTTTAGCGATAAGACCTCCCATTGTGTCACCCTATTAGATGTAAAATTTCTACATTGATATGTGTAATTTATATGATGTATTTAAAAAACTGGCCAAGTGCGAGTCGGACTCGCACACGAAGGGTTCCGTACCACAAGGCAAAAACGCCGAAAAAAAAACATGTTTGTTATATGGGAGCCCCCCTTAAATATTTATTTTATTTTAATTTTATTGTTTATTATTAAAGTTAAAATACAACTGAGTATTTTGTGAATATTTCAAGTGCAAAAATGGCAACAGGTATAGTGTTGCCATTTTTAATATCGAGCAAAAAAGGGCAAAAAAATCGCGTTTGTTGTATGGGAGCCCCCCTTAAATATTTATTTTATTTTGTTTTTAGTATTTGTTGTTATAGCGGCAACAGAAATACATACTTTGTGAAAATTTCAACAGTCTAGCTATCGCGGTTCTTGAGATACAGCCTGGTGACAGACAGACAGACAGCGAAGTCTTAGTAATAGGGTTCCGTTTTTACCCTTTGAGTACGGAACCCTAAAAAGAGTTATACCTAAATTATATTCTTAAGGAGAAACTCTTGTACATAGCCATGAATATCTTCATTCTCCCTTGGGTAAGCCAACCATACTTTTTCCAACCTCTGCTCTGCCAGTAGGTACCGCTAGCGGGAATAAATAGTGACCAGCTGCACTAGAAAAGTGCCGACTCAGTGAATACTCGATGAGTCCCAGGGAAATGATTTAAACTGTCTTGGAAACCGCATTTAAATTAATCAAAAAAGAACTGAAATAGTAAGAAAAGCCACAGTTTCGACTTATAAACACCCATTTATAAAGACATCATAACGTAAAGCAGTTGGTTAAATAAATTGAAATTTATTTGCAAGGATTGTACAGATACCAGCACTTCAAGCTACTACAATCTGTCAAATTTCTTTAATAGATTTTCAACTTTATTGCTCAAGCATATGGTTCAAAGTGGATTGGGAAAATTTGACAGTTACGGGTAGCTTGATCCTGCTTGATTACAGATGGTCGGGTTATTTTAACAGTTTCTAAAACAATTCGCTAAAACTAGCATGCAAAATTATTGATTACATTAATGAAATAAATGAAGCTACTAAAATTGGTACATAAATCAAAGTTATTAAATTTAAAATATCAAGTATAATAACAGCGATAGTTATGTTGATGTTGTCGTATAACAAATTCCTTCCTGTTATGGTGAAAGAAAACAATTCATTATTCGCAAATTGCAGAAATCTGTTACATAATAATGAGCTCATTCCTAGTAAACGGACAAAGCCTGACAGTTGACAAGTATCCATCCTTCTTTTTACGTACAGTCATCAAAAGAGATAAATAACCAGGGATGTCGTATATAGCTGAAGTTTAGTAAGAAACCGATGGAGGTTTTCGAATGAAATTTGATATGATAAATGAGCTGTTTGTAATCTATTAATTAAATTAAATTCTATTTGAAAACTTCCGTCGGTTTCTTCCTAAATTTCAACTATATCTGACGGCTCTGGTTACTTATCTCCTTTGGTGACCGTACCTAGGCTGGTGTCTATCTGTCAAATTTCCACCCACGCTGGTTTTCCATTGCAATTATGGCTACCTTCGAAACAAAATACCCTTGTTACTTGTCATGTTAACATAATGATACATGGAAGTAACGATTAGTCATATTAATATGACAGCTTGATGTTCTTTTGTTTTTGGAGTATTGAGTTCACACGTTACTCATAGTTTTGGAATTCCAATCTATTCACTACTGGAGGATTAGTGAAGAAATGAAATGGTTGAAATATTGTGCTTACAATAAGATAAGAAGTTTCAAAACTTGCCCGCAGACGATACGAGTACCTATGCAAAAGCACTTATTATTATGAACAAACAGCCACTCTTCATCTGTTAGGTAAGCAACCTATCAAAGTGATGGCACTTCCCTGAAGCCATAATTTATATGAAGCAACGGTTTTAAATACAGTAATAATAAGTTACGAAGTGACGAGTTTGGAACAACCTCTGACCGCCATAAACATTACTTTTAATCATGTTACGTTAGCTCTTAAGCTGCAGGCGACGATGCTTAAGTAGGTACAAATAAACTGCCTCTAGTTGCATAAAGTTTGGATGAAAATGAAAACGACCCTCAAGGGGATTGAGTAATAAATGTCTCTCGATACTGACTTTGCCATAAAACTTCGGAAAACCGTCGCAATTTTCCTTTTCGTTTAGGACAAGCCATTAAAGTAAACCCACGAAGGCCTCTGAACAAAAAACAAACTGGGCCCTAACTTTTATTTAAAGTACCAAACTTAGTTCGTCGCAGTTTTCCATCCAGTCTATCCGCATCTTCGATAGATTACAAACTTTGCTAATCATAAAATGAGTGATAATATGAATCTAATCACAATCAATCAACTCAACCCATAGCTAATCAAATAGGTACGACCTCACGACTTACGCCACCGCACCCAGTTCTCCGCCTTCTACATCCCATCTGTCAATCTTATCAAGGACCAGTATTACACTCCTATATTCTCCAAATCTTATTGCTTCATATTCTTGAATATTTGATCTGATTGTTCTGGTCCTGAACAAGGCTCCCCAAAGGTCAGGCTATTGACACCTTCTGACGGACAGCTGCGTGATCAGCGCATATTTGTAGAGTGCTCTCGATTCGGGGTCAGATGTGATTGACAGGGTCGCTTTGTTGTTCAGCTTTTGTTATTCTTATGAGGATCACGATGGAATTTTTTGGTAGCCTGGCCGTTGCTGCGGTGTTTGTTTAACTTTCAGAAATGTACAGACGCCAGCACATCAAGTTAATATAATCTGTCCAATTTCTTTAATAGATTTTCAACATTATCACTAAAGCATAAGGTTTAAAGTTGATTGGGAAAAATTTGACAGTTTCGGGTAGCTTGATGAGCTGGCGTCTGTACATATATAAATAAACTCATGTCTTCTTCCCATGAGGTTGGTAGAAACTACAGAACGCCACCTGCTACAATCCTAAGGCGCGATTCCACCAGTGTGCGGCACTGTGCGGCACAGTGTACGACACAAATGTTTATTCTGGTGGACTTACCTACTCAAGCAAACAATAACAAATTTTGCGCGAACATTAGAAATGTTCGCGCACATCTGCATACTTTTGTGCGCGCACATCAAGCAAGCAGTGCAAGCAGTGGACTTGAGTCGACGCGTACACACTTGTTGTTCGCGAACTCAGTCTTGCTTCCGCTAGGTACCGGAGTTAAAAAATTTATTTGTCCTGTTTCATCATGTTCGCGCACAAGTGTGCTACACTGTGCGCGTACAAAAGTTACGCACAGCTTTGTCGGTGGAAACAAAGACTATCGGATCTGCAGCTCAGTACGTGCACTGTTGGGGTTCTGCACAAAATGTTTGTGAACAAATGTGCTGCACACTATTTTGGTGGAATCGTACCTTTACATACTCCTTTTGCCTCGTTTACGTTCATACTGGTCAGGTCTTTCAGAATGTGAAAACGCTCTTCTTTTTAGTAAGCACCAAATTAACTGATTAAGATTATTTACACCATTCTATGCACATTTTATTGATTTGGTAGTTAGTAGACTCACTTTTGCTTAATTATATGCTCGCGCGTGTATACTTTTGTTCATGCCACACGACATCGTAGTTTGGTGACCTACTTTATCCTTTTTTCATTTTGATGACAATATTATTATCATCTGATCGGAAAAATGCATCTCACTGAACCTCTGTATTCGGCCAATCAGTTAGGTTCACCTTACACCAATGTCCCTTCGCTATTAGTCTCAGTGGGAAGCCATGTTCATTATTTGTAGAAGCAAATTTGCTATTTATCTCCAAAACTACTAGTCCGATACACACACACCGACACGTAACCGCCGTGGGTTTTTTCAAAAATTTTAATTTTGCTTTTTATGAATCCATCCAACGCAACGGTTATCTTTAAAAGATCGCTTTTAGCGATAAGACCTCCCATTGTGTCACCCTATTAGATGTAAAATTTCTACATTGATATGTGTAATTTATATGATGTATTTAAAAAACTGGCCAAGTGCGAGTCGGACTCGCACACGAAGGGTTCCGTACCACAAGGCAAAAACGCCGAAAAAAAAACATGTTTGTTATATGGGAGCCCCCCTTAAATATTTATTTTATTTTAATTTTATTGTTTATTATTAAAGTTAAAATACAACTGAGTATTTTGTGAATATTTCAAGTGCAAAAATGGCAACAGGTATAGTGTTGCCATTTTTAATATCGAGCAAAAAAGGGCAAAAAAATCGCGTTTGTTGTATGGGAGCCCCCCTTAAATATTTATTTTATTTTGTTTTTAGTATTTGTTGTTATAGCGGCAACAGAAATACATACTTTGTGAAAATTTCAACAGTCTAGCTATCGCGGTTCTTGAGATACAGCCTGGTGACAGACAGACAGACAGCGAAGTCTTAGTAATAGGGTTCCGTTTTTACCCTTTGAGTACGGAACCCTAAAAAGAGTTATACCTAAATTATATTCTTAAGGAGAAACTCTTGTACATAGCCATGAATATCTTCATTCTCCCTTGGGTAAGCCAACCATACTTTTTCCAACCTCTGCTCTGCCAGTAGGTACCGCTAGCGGGAATAAATAGTGACCAGCTGCACTAGAAAAGTGCCGACTCAGTGAATACTCGATGAGTCCCAGGGAAATGATTTAAACTGTCTTGGAAACCGCATTTAAATTAATCAAAAAAGAACTGAAATAGTAAGAAAAGCCACAGTTTCGACTTATAAACACCCATTTATAAAGACATCATAACGTAAAGCAGTTGGTTAAATAAATTGAAATTTATTTGCAAGGATTGTACAGATACCAGCACTTCAAGCTACTACAATCTGTCAAATTTCTTTAATAGATTTTCAACTTTATTGCTCAAGCATATGGTTCAAAGTGGATTGGGAAAATTTGACAGTTACGGGTAGCTTGATCCTGCTTGATTACAGATGGTCGGGTTATTTTAACAGTTTCTAAAACAATTCGCTAAAACTAGCATGCAAAATTATTGATTACATTAATGAAATAAATGAAGCTACTAAAATTGGTACATAAATCAAAGTTATTAAATTTAAAATATCAAGTATAATAACAGCGATAGTTATGTTGATGTTGTCGTATAACAAATTCCTTCCTGTTATGGTGAAAGAAAACAATTCATTATTCGCAAATTGCAGAAATCTGTTACATAATAATGAGCTCATTCCTAGTAAACGGACAAAGCCTGACAGTTGACAAGTATCCATCCTTCTTTTTACGTACAGTCATCAAAAGAGATAAATAACCAGGGATGTCGTATATAGCTGAAGTTTAGTAAGAAACCGATGGAGGTTTTCGAATGAAATTTGATATGATAAATGAGCTGTTTGTAATCTATTAATTAAATTAAATTCTATTTGAAAACTTCCGTCGGTTTCTTCCTAAATTTCAACTATATCTGACGGCTCTGGTTACTTATCTCCTTTGGTGACCGTACCTAGGCTGGTGTCTATCTGTCAAATTTCCACCCACGCTGGTTTTCCATTGCAATTATGGCTACCTTCGAAACAAAATACCCTTGTTACTTGTCATGTTAACATAATGATACATGGAAGTAACGATTAGTCATATTAATATGACAGCTTGATGTTCTTTTGTTTTTGGAGTATTGAGTTCACACGTTACTCATAGTTTTGGAATTCCAATCTATTCACTACTGGAGGATTAGTGAAGAAATGAAATGGTTGAAATATTGTGCTTACAATAAGATAAGAAGTTTCAAAACTTGCCCGCAGACGATACGAGTACCTATGCAAAAGCACTTATTATTATGAACAAACAGCCACTCTTCATCTGTTAGGTAAGCAACCTATCAAAGTGATGGCACTTCCCTGAAGCCATAATTTATATGAAGCAACGGTTTTAAATACAGTAATAATAAGTTACGAAGTGACGAGTTTGGAACAACCTCTGACCGCCATAAACATTACTTTTAATCATGTTACGTTAGCTCTTAAGCTGCAGGCGACGATGCTTAAGTAGGTACAAATAAACTGCCTCTAGTTGCATAAAGTTTGGATGAAAATGAAAACGACCCTCAAGGGGATTGAGTAATAAATGTCTCTCGATACTGACTTTGCCATAAAACTTCGGAAAACCGTCGCAATTTTCCTTTTCGTTTAGGACAAGCCATTAAAGTAAACCCACGAAGGCCTCTGAACAAAAAACAAACTGGGCCCTAACTTTTATTTAAAGTACCAAACTTAGTTCGTCGCAGTTTTCCATCCAGTCTATCCGCATCTTCGATAGATTACAAACTTTGCTAATCATAAAATGAGTGATAATATGAATCTAATCACAATCAATCAACTCAACCCATAGCTAATCAAATAGGTACGACCTCACGACTTACGCCACCGCACCCAGTTCTCCGCCTTCTACATCCCATCTGTCAATCTTATCAAGGACCAGTATTACACTCCTATATTCTCCAAATCTTATTGCTTCATATTCTTGAATATTTGATCTGATTGTTCTGGTCCTGAACAAGGCTCCCCAAAGGTCAGGCTATTGACACCTTCTGACGGACAGCTGCGTGATCAGCGCATATTTGTAGAGTGCTCTCGATTCGGGGTCAGATGTGATTGACAGGGTCGCTTTGTTGTTCAGCTTTTGTTATTCTTATGAGGATCACGATGGAATTTTTTGGTAGCCTGGCCGTTGCTGCGGTGTTTGTTTAACTTTCAGAAATGTACAGACGCCAGCACATCAAGTTAATATAATCTGTCCAATTTCTTTAATAGATTTTCAACATTATCACTAAAGCATAAGGTTTAAAGTTGATTGGGAAAAATTTGACAGTTTCGGGTAGCTTGATGAGCTGGCGTCTGTACATATATAAATAAACTCATGTCTTCTTCCCATGAGGTTGGTAGAAACTACAGAACGCCACCTGCTACAATCCTAAGGCGCGATTCCACCAGTGTGCGGCACTGTGCGGCACAGTGTACGACACAAATGTTTATTCTGGTGGACTTACCTACTCAAGCAAACAATAACAAATTTTGCGCGAACATTAGAAATGTTCGCGCACATCTGCATACTTTTGTGCGCGCACATCAAGCAAGCAGTGCAAGCAGTGGACTTGAGTCGACGCGTACACACTTGTTGTTCGCGAACTCAGTCTTGCTTCCGCTAGGTACCGGAGTTAAAAAATTTATTTGTCCTGTTTCATCATGTTCGCGCACAAGTGTGCTACACTGTGCGCGTACAAAAGTTACGCACAGCTTTGTCGGTGGAAACAAAGACTATCGGATCTGCAGCTCAGTACGTGCACTGTTGGGGTTCTGCACAAAATGTTTGTGAACAAATGTGCTGCACACTATTTTGGTGGAATCGTACCTTTACATACTCCTTTTGCCTCGTTTACGTTCATACTGGTCAGGTCTTTCAGAATGTGAAAACGCTCTTCTTTTTAGTAAGCACCAAATTAACTGATTAAGATTATTTACACCATTCTATGCACATTTTATTGATTTGGTAGTTAGTAGACTCACTTTTGCTTAATTATATGCTCGCGCGTGTATACTTTTGTTCATGCCACACGACATCGTAGTTTGGTGACCTACTTTATCCTTTTTTCATTTTGATGACAATATTATTATCATCTGATCGGAAAAATGCATCTCACTGAACCTCTGTATTCGGCCAATCAGTTAGGTTCACCTTACACCAATGTCCCTTCGCTATTAGTCTCAGTGGGAAGCCATGTTCAGCAGTGGACTTCCTGTTTCAGACATTAGAAAGCTTAAGATGGGATTGCAGAGTGGGAAGTTAATAATAATATCATATCCAGCCTGATGACGTTTCATTGGCAGTTTACCTTTGCATTGTCGTATATGTATTATTTAATTAAGTCCTTTCTGATACAATTACAAAAGAATGACTCACCGGTTATTACATCTGGTGCAATCAGCACTAAATTGAGAGCTCTTCAAACTTAAATAATAGTCAATATTAAAATTAAATGCCCTTGTTCAAGTTGAGAAGTTCAAGGCTCCCTTTTGGTGCAAGATCTTTTGTTTGTTCATCTGCGACCAATCTACATACCGATCCTCACCAACTTTGTTTCAGCTATCCCCAAACTCATCAGCCTTGTCTTCATGAATATAGGATCGATTATTGTTTGGCAATATGGTTTTAAACAGCAAAATTCGGGCCGTTATTATTGTTTGAAACAATAATTGCAGCTATTATATAGGTTTCCACATCTATATGCAAATACTTTGTTATAGTAATTGAACGATCGACATAATCTTCATTGTGTCGATTCAAGCTTGAATTATTAATAGATTTATAATTGGGATTCTTTTGAATATGAGTCGTAATTATGTATCATCAATGTCTATTCATATGTCTCTTGATTTGATTTGAGCTTAATTACGATTGTTAAAACGACCCCCATGTTGATTAGAAAATTAAAGACCGGCTATACAATTTTTGTCAATTTAAAATTTGGTAACATTTTATTTATAATTTTAAAAGCTAACAGTATTAAAATAATAATAATAATATGTACAAGTATAATTATAAGAAGGAGGAGAAATAATCAAAGGGCATCAAAAAATTCATCCGCATCGCTGTCAACAGGAAACGTGCCCAAAAGACTGGCACCATTGCCACGTTGTATGGCAATGCTGATTCTTTGGCCAAAAAATAGGCCAGCCCTCTGGTCACGTGAAGAGTCGACCAACCGCTTGGCGATGTCTCGAAATACTAAGTGGGCACTCGGGCCCCATGGCCCTTCAGTTTCAATCCCAAACGGCTCAAACATATAAGTTCAAAAGAGATTGGAGTATTTGCGCCGTTTGAGGTTTTCCGCACCTGCAGCAGCTGCCCCAGCACAGCTTACCGTGATTGGAAGATGGGCAAGGGTGTCACACACGTTGCATCCCACACCAAAGGCCTACCAACCTTCCAAGGCAAATTTAAAAATAGATACAATATTTTGCCTTTTTTTTCTGCACTGAGTTTTATAATTTAATTTATCGCTTGCTCACGTGTGGATAATTTGCAGCTACATAAAAAACGTTCTAATGCAATTAAGTATACCTATCTAATAATGCTTAGAGCTTTCTGTAAATGATAACTTGGGTGGTCCACAAGTTTGTCAGTTGTAGGCAGATGTTACCGTTCATCAGTTTTCACTGCTGCTGGGTCTCCTCTTTGTGAGAGGGAGTGGGCCGTTATCCACCCAGTGTGGGTTGGTAGATTTCACATGTACATTTTTGATTCTAGGACATGCTAGTTTCTTCACGATGTTTTTCTACACCGTTTTGAGAGCCGTGGTGATGAAATACATTGTAAAGTGTTTTAGGCGCAATAGGACTAATTCTCATTTTGGCAACCGACTCGCTAATAGACTACTTCTCATTTTGGCTACTTCTCATTAGGGCTACTTCTCACTTAGGCTACTTCTCACTTAAGCTACTTCTCACTTGGGCTACTTCCCACTTGGGCTACTTCTCACTTGGGCTACTTCTCACTTGGGCTACTGTCTGTCTGGGTTCCAACTCACAACTCACATCTCTTAAGTCGGGAAACATAAAAACCGATATAAGTTTTAAAAAATAATTGGATTACATGATTAGCCAAGTCGTTGTCTTTATTACCCGGAAAAGGTTACATAAGTCAAATAACATAAATTAACCACATTCTGCCGCAGACACTGACGGAGTATCTTATCTATTTCAGTGTTATGGATTTGTTAAGATTTATGAGTCGACATTTTTGTTTTGTTATAAATGCCATTGAATAAATCTGGTGAAGGTGCCATCGAATTGAGGTCATAATCTTGTGCGAATTATCTTGTAAAGTCCCCATCACGAGAAGCTACAAATTTTGTAAATAAAGTACTTCTACTAAATTACGTAGCGACAATTCAATCAACAACAAATAATCCCAAAATCAATCAACTCAAAGTAACACGTGTATTATGAAGCTAACGAGCAATTTGACTTGGTCGGGTTATACTTTAACGAAATAAAACGCTCTCGTCTAATGTTTTGTGATACTGGAACACGTCTGACTCATGGAACGTAAACATTTGGGCCGCCATTTTCAATTAAGTTCACGCTGACGCTGTCAATACTACAGAATGCAGTTGCAGAATACTAGGAATCGTTTGACGACAGTAATTATATGTGTATGTTAACACAATTATATCCCTATATAAAAATAAAAATCATTACAAAACGGTTTTTTTTTATTTGATCCAAATGTTGCGAACCCCTGATAACAAAATATATAGCTTCTCGTGACGGGGACTATAGTCACAAAAAAATGACTGAGAGCCTGTACATAATATATAAACACAATAAAATAGATTGAGAAACGAAATGAGTACAAAGGTACTGCTTATTTTATTCTTTAGCTATTCTTTTGATTATTTTATTATCGATTGATTTCGCATCTTATAAGTAGGAATCCAGCTAATCCCATTATCCCAGCACTCAGGTCATCGCAGGCAGGTTCAATTTCGCTTTCAGGTGTTTGGTGGAATCCCCTTGTGGTGGTTTTTTACAGGTTTTTATTAGCTTCACTTGTAAAAGCGCTCCACGCTTTTTGAATTCAATTGAATTATTTTATCATTTTTAGTGCGTGATAAAAGCGTGTTCTTTAGTGTTTTAAATGTATTTACATATTTTTTGACCTTAGACTCTTTGGCATGTTTAGGTTCCACTTATATGCAAAATATTTATTTCTATATAACCATCTAGCAGTAATAGCGGGTAACAACACGCAATCAGACTAATATTCGCATTTATAATATTTGTTAATTCGCGCCACCACCCACGCGAATAATCACCATTTTCCGCATATGCTAATCAAACAGAATAATACAATAAATTATAATAATGTGAAATCTTTAAATCACGCCGAACATTGTTGCCAAATCTATTGAATGTGTAACCTCAGGTTCTATCAGATTCGTGCTGAATCAAGGTTGTGCTAGGTTATTTCTATTGTCAACGGAATACCGATCAATATTGTTTGAAAATCACGATATTTTGGCAGTTCTAATAATAGGACTGTTAGCTCCGGAAGTGACTTGCGACCCTATGACGAACTTACTGTTGACTACAATATCGAGTTTGAAGTTACCTAGTAGGTACCAACCTGGTTACGAAAAATCGTTTACGGTTAGGTAGGTCATCATCATCATCATTTCAGCCGAAAGACGTCCACTGCTGGACATAGGCCTCCCCCAAAAGTGAGGCGTTTGACATAATCGCCTGGGTTGGCGATCGCAGTATGGTATGGTGGTGGAATGCATAGAGAACGCTGCTGCCCATTCTCCGGTACGCCCCTTAGTCGCCTTTTACGACACCCACGGGAAGTATGGGGTGGTGCTATTCTTTAAGTCCGGCACCACACAGACACTAGTTAGGTAGGTAGGTACAATATAAATACGTTACACGTGCCTAGTAAAAATGAAATTGTGATACTTACCTACTCACCTAACTAAAACAAGCAACTCATCCATCCAAACTAATATTATAAATGCGAAAGTAACTCTGTCTGTCTGTCTGTCTGTTTGTCTGTCTGTCTGTCTTTGCTTCACGCCTAAACTACTGAACCGATTTGTGTGAAATTTGGTACAGACATAGTTTGGAACTTGAGAATGGACATAGGATAGTTTTTATTACAAAAAATAAAATAAAAAATAAAATTTATTCCGGACATACAGCGCCATCTATTGGTCAAGAGACGGCATCAATTCAGTACTGAAAATTCATCGGAAAAATGTAAATAAATAGTAAAAAGGTATGAAAATATAATATAATATAATACAACTTTTAGTACAAAGAAAATGCTCTAACGGAGTATAGATAATTCTATTAGTACTATATGTCGAGTTGGTGATCGCGCAATGGTGTCGATCGTTACACGAGTTCGGTTCATGTTATTGTTTTAATTAATCGGAAAAAAGTAAATAAATAGTAAAAAGGTATGAAAAAAATAATATCAATATAATAAAACTTTTAGTACAAAGAAAATGCCCGAACGGAGTATAGATAAATAATCCGAGTTGTCAGTATGCTCGATAGATGGCGTTGGGATCGAAATAGATCGCGCTATGGTTTCGTTACACGCATTTGGTTGGGTATCGGCCGAGCGCTTCGGTACTGTCGTGGAATTGTGGATTGATCGTTTCGTAAATTAAAATTGGCTCCGTTGTATTAGTAGATTAAAAGGTTTATTTGTTGGGTTGTATGGTTGTTGTATAATGTAAGTTTAGTTTGATCTCGATTATTAGTAGATACTAAAATTGTATGTCTAAATTCGTTTTAATTTTTAAATTAATTAGATCGTTCCTTTTAAATGATTTAGTTTTAAGCTTGGTTATTAAGAGAATAGGTTGTAATATAATTTCTTTTAAATTGTTATCAAGATCGTAATTCGTATTTTTTTTTAATTCTTTTGTTTTCAGTTAGTTTTCAATTTAAGTTAAGCTTTTTCGATCGGCAATAACGGCTTTAATGCCCTAAGTGAGTATACATATCTTCAATTCAAACGCAGAGCTCATTATGTTGATTTTTGAAGAGTTCCCTAGAATATCTTCCACATTTCATTTTTGAAGAGATCCCGCGAGATCGGGAACTATGTGGGTAAAACCAAAAATCTGCCGGAAGTCACTATTCCACGCGAACGAAGTCGCGGGCAAAAGCTAGTTTCTTATAAACAGTATCCGCTTTTAAAATAAGTTGCCAAAGTCTGTTACAGAACTTAGCGATGGAAAGTTCAAAATCCATATTAGAGATCATGTCCTTGTCAAAAAAGCATATTATGAGATTAAAGACTACGTTGAAGACAAGGTAGTAATAATTCCTTAGTAGGTGGCAATAATTCCTTCTGCACATGTACCTACCTCATTAACGGCATAACTATGTAAATGTCCATTAATTGCTCCTACATTACGAGGTTTTTTTTTACGTAGCTAAGTACTTGTTTGACATAATCTTCTCATTCTAATTTAGACTCTGTTAGTGACTTTTGTGAACAGGATATTAAGTAATTCAGATTTGTTACAGTTGTAATAGCAATCATGTCATTAGGTTTAAATAGATTTTTATTAAATAATAAAATCTATTTAAACCAAATGACATCTACAACAGAATGTATTTATATCATAAATAAAATTATTTATCTTATAAATAGATTCTGTTATATTTTGTGAATGTGAGAAAAGAAAGAAAGAAAGAAGAAAGGGGAGGCCATTAGGACCCACCAGTGGGTGATTCCGGGCTGAAATGATGATGATGATGATGAATGTGAGAACGTTGTAGGCCTTGTAGACTGTAGATTTGTAGACCATTTTTTATTTTGATAAGTAGGTACCCGGTACCTATTGACATGCTGTCCTCAAAGCCAATTATTTTTAAAAGAGTAACCGTGGAGTTTCTTGCCGGCTCTTCCCCATAGATAACGACCAATGAGCACGTATACCCTAGCTTCTGACGTTTCATAAGTGCCCAGGTTGTGATATGAAACAAAATATTTTGATTTTGAATATGTAAATAATACCCCCCGATATGTGAGCACCACACATGTATCTATCATCAACATAATAGTTTTTTTCTATCATTTCTTAATGTTTGATACTTTGTACAGACGCCAGCACATCAAGCTACTACAATCTGTCAAATTTCTTTAAAAGATTTTCAAGTTTATCGCTAAAGCATAAGGTTCAAAGTTGGGAAAATTTGACAGTTTCGGGTAGCTTGATGTTCTGGCGTCTTTCATATATACATAAACTCACGTCTTCTTCCCATGAGGTAGGTAGAAACTACAGAACGCCACCTGCTACGATCCTTACATACTCCTTTTGCCTCGTTTACGTTCATACTGGTCAGGTCTTTCAGGACGTGAAAACGTTCTTCTTAGGGAGAGATGTTATAGCAGATACACTCACATTTCGCCAGTTTCGTTTCGTCTTCACATATTATAATGATAAATTAATGTATAAAAAATATTGGTGTCGATTCAGTTGTTCATAGACTAAACTAAATTTAAGTTCAGTGTATCTTTTTCTTTCTATTTCATTATGAAAAGGACAGAAGATAAATTTTAGTTTAGTTCTGTCAAATTAATCAGTGCCTGGCGTAAATTGACGTAATTTTAGTAGGCAAGTTTTTAATCACGTCTAAACTTGTATGGAGTACAGGCGCCGATTGATTTGACAGGACTAAACTAAAATTTATCTTCTGCCCTTTTCTTAATGAAATAGAAAGAAAAAGATGCACTGAACTTAAATTTAGTTTAGTTTGTGAACAGGGGATTCGGCACCATTGTAAACCATTCTAAAAGAGTAACTATAAAGTTTCTTGCCTATTCGTCTTCATACCAAACTACCTTTTGGAAGGGGCATCTAGAATAAATACTACTTTCTTGTTTTAACGTTCGAAAGTGTATTTTAATGATCTACTAGAAATAATTAAATTACTTTGAAGCCTGAACCTAATAACTAAGAAATCTGAATCTTCTACTGTCTACTAATGAGTAACTTTGCTTTTTACCCGACTGCGCGACGCAAAGGAAGGTAATATTTTCAGTAACCATTTTAATGTTCAATCTATTCAAAGAGGTTTGGAAGGAGAAAGCGGAGGCTTTTACTCAGCATAGCGACACAATGAAGGGTGAAAAAAAAACATTATTAAAGCCAGATTATAAACTAATATACATTTTCAACACACTTGCTCGTAAAGTGGCTCTTATTGAACCGCTTTTAGGTCCATAATGCAGTGTACCGTCGTGATCCGTTACTTCGCCTGTGCCACCTATCTTCGCCTAATTTCAAATAATTTGAAGTTGCCATTTCAATTTTAGGCTTGGCTTCGCGTAAAGTTACTAAATAATAAGTATTTTTCATCTATGGCAAGATTTTGAGGAAAAATTGTGGCTAAGTTCACGTTGTTGGTGACCAGTACACTTTTTACACAAGAGAAACGACACGTTTTTTTTTTGTCTGCGTTTTAACTTCAGTTTTATGCAGGGATACAGAACAGGTAAGATTAAACTTATTATTACATTATAATCTACAGCTAATTTTCTTTCAAATGACACTAGAATTTTCTGTCTAATTTACGTTTAAAAGTGGTAATTCAATAAAATGTTATTGAGGGGATAGCGGCGGCCATCTTGTTGCCAAACTTCGCCTGCCCCTAGGGTTGTCAATTTCAACATTGTTAATAATAATTAATTGTATCTTTTTTTGCTTCGTATATTATTATTACGAGCTTTTATTTAGTTTCACCTGTCCTCTAATCTTATGTATATCAGATGACAATGCAATATTATCATAACATGGAGCTGATCTGATGATGGAACCGGAAGGTGTCCATAGCAACTCTGTAGTAAACCAAGGCAACCCCATCGCGTTTGGGCTTGTTTGGTTTGCCTTAATGAGTACTACTCTAGTCCAAGATGATGTTTAGGGTCTAATGATGGAGCCGGAAGATACCCATGGGAACTCTGTTATAAAACGACGTAACCCCATCGAGTTTGGGCTTGTTTGATTCCTCTTGAAAAGTACTTTGATAATTAGGGTTTATAGCATCATAAAAATACTGTTGTTTAGATAAGTACGTAGTGTGAGAGCTCATCTAGATCATAAAACTGGTTACAGAACTATCGACGGGCAATGCCAAGAATCAAGGGACCAACGACGAAACCCAAAAAAAGGGCATATACTGCGAAACATTCAAACAATATGGTAGAACTGGCAGTAGAAGCTTTAAAAAACAAAACAATGTCTTCATACGAAGCAGAAAGAACTTTTGGCATACCTCGTCGAACTTTATTGGACAAGCTACATAATAAACACCCTAATAGTCCAGGATGCCCAACTCGACTAACTAATGAGGAGGAAGCTAATATAAAAAGAGTGTTAATTGCAGCCGCCGAATATGGCAGTCCTTTGACGCTTCTGGATTTGCGCATTGTTGTATTTTAGCCTATTTTAAAGACAGTGTTTTTTGTTTTTGACTGACGTATTTTAAGACTGATTTAATGTCTAAATATTAATGTAAGTTAAATGCTTTTGCTGTTCACTTTTTTGATAAAAGTTTTTTCTCTTGTTAAGCTAGAAACTGAAGCGTATGATTGGCCTAGTCTGATTTAATAGGAATCTAAGATTTAGTATTGATGTACCTATGTGAACTTAAAAATTATGAGCCAAATATTGTTATCTAGTTCCTATGTTTACCATAAATGTTTAAGGTGAATGGATAGTGGTAGACCGCGAAATTCAAATTTTCTAATGATTATAATTCTCTAAATATGTACCTGTTACTGTCGCGAATCATATTTTGATCAAGATACGACCTGACACTGACCTGCAAATTGCAAAAAATGTAAGAAAATTGAATTTCGCGGTCTCAACTACCCATTCACCTTACAACTATTTAGTTAAAAGGCAATTATTACCTGATACTATTTGTATTTATGTATGACTGGCATATTTAAGTCTGTATTGATCTCTAAAACAAAGTATTGAGGTACTTGAATACGATTAATTTAAGCAAATATTTTCGCTGAGTTTTTATGATAAATATTTTTTGGCACTTTAATAAATAATTAACAAACTGAATTTTTCTTTTTTTGCAGAAACCCTTACTTATACCTTCCTTTATTTTGCAGTAAGTTAAACTAACAATAATTTTGGCAGCCCTATCAACAATACGTCAAATGTATGGAGTTAACTTCAAACTGTTGCCTAACTTCGCCTACAAAAGCTTTTTTAAAAAAAATCTACTCTATGTTGCTTTATTTAAAGTTTATAGTCATCTGTCACATCCCAAAATGCTTACACTAGATGTAGTAGGTAGTATTTCAAATGTAATTTAATATTTGACGCTATGACATGATGCAGGCGAAGTTAGGGAAAAGTACCAATACTTCGCCTATCACATTTGAGACCAATTTTTAGGCAAATAAGCAATGAATATGGAAGAGTAATTATATAATACCGATAGATGGAGATATGTAAAATCATTTTTTAGACTTCATGATTTGAAATACTTTTAAATCTGGAAGATATATTACAAAAAGTGTCAAAACCCAGGCGAAGTAACGGGTCACGACGGTATTAAAAACGCGTGCTTTTTTTTTACTTTAATCCACAAGTGCTTTATTTCCACAGATAACTCCTTATTTACTAGTCGGAGATGCGCGCTTTTTTAATCTCATCAATTCACTTTTTTTTTAAATAGTCTGTATTGTCCTTGGTCCCAAAATTAACTAATATTTGTTTATCCGGACAATATAACCGTATGTTTCCGTTAGAATGGACCCGAACACACGAATCTCCGCCGGCTCGGTACTGGGTCCCATTGGACCCAGGAATTACGACATACGACACCCTACATTGATTTTGTAAATATTTGTTATGCTACCCATCCAGTCTTATGAATGTGCGTTAACTAAGAGAGTTGGATAAAAAAACTCTTAAGTTAACGCCATTAAATATTTCATATTTAGCGCACAAGCATATTAATTTACCTTTATTAAATTCAAGTCTTTAAATGCGATAATCGCCATTTTGTTGACAGTGGTAGTCGAGGCTAAAAAACATAAAAATTGGGGATTTCGAACATCCAAACTCCACCACAGGGGCAGTGAATAATACATAATTTAATTGTTTGACGAATTCATCCATTGTTCAAGTTAAATAAGTAGCGGTAATGAAGTTTTTTGATATTTAATGTCGAGTTTCGCGCCAATCTGTTATACATTTAACTTTTCACAAATATCACGCACACACATGTATGTAAGATTTAAAATGTGACAAAATATTATAGATAATATTTTATAAACAACACGAAAATGCCCAAATGTTAACGTAATATTGAAGCACAGGTCCAATAACACGTATTAACCATTACCGCTAGGTACTCAATTTGTGTTCAAAATCGCCGTCCATTATTGTTTTTTTTTATAGTAATAATGTGCGAAAGCGATTATGCTAAACGATTTTTTTTTTAATTCTCTACTACTTTTAAATCGATACTCGGAAACTGAAATAAAAATTATTTTAAGCATTAAATACGATAAGCATTGTTTATAATAATGATTTATGCTCTTGTAATGTTATTTTTAGTTTTTTGGACACTATATTGAAACTGAATCAATAGGTAACTGAGGACCTTTGACCATAGTCATTAATTATTGAATTTCGCGCCGAAGTGTTTCTATATTTGAATTTATCTTCGGAATGCGCTCGTCGTGCAAAATTATTTTTATTTATTGTACTTACTACATATTTATTTTTGATATTTTCTAATAGTTTGCTACAGAATGCCCGGTATATATTTTTTAGGTAGGCTTAGCAAAACAAAAGTGCGGGAATGATGGTCAGGTTTGTATCTTGATCAAAATATGATTTGCGACTCTAACAGGTACCTACATCTTTACAGAATTATAATCATTCGAATCATTAATACATCTTTCTTATGGAAAAGTTCTTAGGGAAAAAATCTAACTAGAAAGATTCTATTCTAATGACTATAATTCTGTAAATACATATACAGAGCGTTAGGTTAAACGAGGGACATACTTTGAGGGGAGTTAGTACTCATGAAAATGAGCAACTTTTACTATGGGGCCGAACCTGAAATCGCAAAAAAAAATCAGCTGTTCAGTACATTTCGACGAGCTATGCGAACATAAATGTAGGAAACGGCTGATTTTTTTTCGCGATTTCTGGGTTCCATCCCATATTAAAAGTTGTTAATTTTCATGAGTACTAACCCCCCTCAAAGTATGTCCCTCGTTTAACCTAACGCTCTGTATATTATAGTCGCGAATCATATTTGATCAAGATGCAACCTGATACTGACCTGCAAATTACAAAAAACGTAAGAAAATTTTAATTATCCACCTAAAATTGTCCGTGGTCCCTACCCGAAACCAAACGGAAAAGACCCTGACTGGCGTTCTATCATTGCGGATTCTCACTGAACTAATGTAGGTATATTTCTCTATGCCAATAGTACTTTCTAATTCCATACTAACTAAACTACAATTGTTTTTTTTTTACAATTGTTTTTACATGCTCTGTGGTCAGTGCTTTTATTTACACTTGCGCGCGCATTGCTAGTGCTGGCTATGCGGAAAGACAACCAGCGCGCCATTTTCCATACAAGTTAATATTTAACAATACAAGTCTGTTTTTTTCCTCGCAAGTGTGTTGAAAAACGTCGTATGAAACGCGTGTGCATCGATCATTAGACTCTCGGCTTTCTTATCGCACTCGCCTGCGGCTCGCGCGAATAATACCGCCTCGAGCATAATGATCAACATAGCACACATGTATCATAATGTACTATTACCAGCAAACTCTCATAACCCATACTATAAAACTTACCTGCAAATACGGCCTTACCGAAATAGAACTTTTGTAGACGTTGCTAGCCTCGTGGTTTTCATTTTCGATCAGGCGTTTTAAGATGTTAGGAAACGTCGAGTCTATGATTATTTTGAAATTAATTATGTACAAATATGGGAAAAAACCTAAGTTAAAAATATAATTCCGTTAAATGAATATTGCAGCTCTATACGTAGATTCTATATCGGGTAGCTGTACCAATATGCATGACCAAACTGATATCCTAATATTGGCAGTAAAAAGGAGATGGATAACGCCCCCATACAAGTATGGTCCAGCACGGACATAAATAAAACAATATATAACATGAAGGAATATTTGTATTTAATAGTCCTGTTTATATTTTATTACTCCAGAAGTCGGTGGTAACGAGATATAAGTCATTTTAGGTGAAAATTCTGGTATGATATTTTGACGTTTAAATACAATAGACATGTACATTGTCTGATGGTCCAGTGGTTTAATGCCTCGCTTCTCGTGCACGAGGTTGTGGGTTCAATTGCGAGCTAGTACCAGTGTGACTTTTTTCGATTCATATGTAGTTTCTGAGATTATCTTGGACATTACTGACATCGGTGAAGAAAAAACATCGTGAGGAAACCTGGACTTCTAGTTAAAATAAGTCTGATATCGCCCACCCTGTTTTGAGCAAACGTGCAATGCTTGTGTCTCTTCTGTACGAGATGAGACAATAACAGGCTGGTATTATTATTATTTACTTTTAATCATATTTAACTACGTGTGTACAATAATCTATAGGTATCACATAGACCGGTCTATGTGCTTCTCGCATACAATGAATTCCTGCGACTTCTACCAGGTCATATGTTCAGCATGTAAGGCTTAGGTACCCATAAGCAGCAGTGGACTTCTATGGCTAAATGATGAGGATGACTATTATTATTATTACCAGCAAGAATGGCACACTTTATCAGACGCAGTGACCTGAAATAAACAACGTACATAAGTATAAACAAAAGATACACCCTTAAAAGTCGTGCTGAAGACGTTACTGAAACTCACGCGTGTTAAAACTTACAATCGCGGAGGGTTAAAGTCTTATATCAAGTCGCCTCCGTACGAAGATGGGAGGGGTGGAGGGGGGTTGGGGAGGGCGCCCTGTTTCACTCCCCCCACTCCTGCCCTGCCGGAGATGCGTAGTTTTTCTATTATTCCACTTTGAACAAAACCTTCTAACGTAACCAACACAAGCCTGTGTGCTCTGGGTAGGATCTGTCACTCATTAGGGTACGGGGAGGTAGTTACTTTCTGGCGCTTCGCCGGCCGCTGCCGCGGCACGCTCGCTGCGCTCGCTCGGCTCGCGCTAAGTGGTCACCGTTCTAACCTAACCTAACCTACACAACTCGCTTCGCTCGCTCGGTTCGCGCTATCTAACTTAACCTAACCAACACAAGTCTGTGTGCTCTGGGTACGATCTGTCACTCATTAGGGTGCGGGGAGCTAATAATCATAGCAAAATATAAAATTCGCGTAAACTCGACAGCAACGGAATTTACACCACATTATATTGTAGTCTTTGAACGGAACGGAATGACAAATCGAACGCCAAAAGCATTTGTCAAAGTAAACAAAATGGCGGCTTACGTTTCTTTTCACCCATTTCGATAAACGCAGTATCCAAATTGCTACGAAATGTATCAAAATTACGTTCCTTCTTAGGAATTTGTAAGATTTCCCATGATTTTTTAAATAATAATTAAAATATTTCGGCGCGTCTCCGGCAGCAAAAAATACATTTTATCGCTTAGTACGAACCCCCTAAACCCTCCCATATCTACACTTAACTCAGATTCAGGCGACTCGATATAAGACCCAACCCTCGCGGAGTAATCCACTGTCTTATAACAGATTGAATTTCATCCGAATCCAACAAATGCCTCCTTATGTGAAACGTTGCTATACCACAGTTAGTGCAGCGCTGGTTCTCCGTCAGAAATAGGGCAAAATCAGTTGTCGAAAGTGCGAGTAGCCAAGGTAGATCGAAATAAGAAGATGCAGGAACAACAAATATCCAGAAACAAAGCCAAAGGTCGTCGTAAAACACCACAAGAAAACATTAAATATGCGAGCCACAAGAACCAACACAGGAATGACGGGAATGACTTATATTCTATCAAAAGTACTCTGTGACTTAAATTGTCAAATCATTAATAAAAGACTTGACTTTGTCATGACAATCGACATAAAACCCTTAACACACGTACCTACCTATAATATGTAGATATACAAACATACATAAACTCTCTGCTTTTGCCATGCGGGAAGGCAGAAACTAAAAAAGGCCCTCTACTATTACGACCCTTACCTACTTACTCGTTTTGCTTTGTCCACGTTCATACATCTAGTCATTTAGGCGCGTCACATTAATAGAACTGATATATTGTGTTGTATTCGTAAGGTGCAGTCAAATATATAAATATATAATTATTAGGTATAGCTGTGCATGTGTCTATTATAAGAGAAAGTAAGTATACCTAATATCGTAAATGTCACAAAAATATGTCAAAATATATTTTAAATCACCTTACTATAATAATACAATAATGTGTCCTGCACTAAATATCTGTTAGACACTATCTGTTACTTACTATGTAATTATGTTATGTTGTATTGAATTTCTCAGTAGCAGCTCGGAGTCTGATTTTTTGCCCGGTTGATGGCAAAAGTCTCGCCCTCTATTTCATGGGACTTGAACATAACTGTTGAAATGGGGTTGAAATAGGTATCCTCTGCCTAACCCTTTGAGGATTACAGGCGTGATGCTATGTGAATATTGGGTCAAACACTACGTCGAATTAAGATTTATTTTGAAAACATATTTATTGCTTCATCTGTAACTGCCTTAACAGAAGAAGACAGTGTTTCCATTACTTTGAAGAACCAAATAATCTATTGATGTTTAATTAAAGAGATAAATAAAATGTGTCTTTTTTACTTTTACTTCCGTTATCACTAAACGCGCATAAAAAATATATTTTTCATACTGTTGCGAGCTTCGGGTTCGTGACAATAAAAACTGCCGATTTAATAACCAAAAAAATGACACTTTAATAATCAACACTAATTACAACTCAAACACACTAATTACAAAACACAATTGCACTACTGATCGCTTTAGGTCGCACTTGAATATCGCTTCGATGCTTTCACTTCGATCGCTTTATCCAAACTGTGTCGGTCGTGGCGCGTCTCGGCCTTGTATAGCGCCGAAGATAGTTCTAGAACCTTCCATTGTAGAAACATCTAGAATGTTCGAGTACATATCGGTCCCGACTGATCAGACGTCGATAGTTCGAGAAAGTTCTAGAAAGTTCTCGCATCGAAATTTCTAGAAGGGTCTTGACTACTAGTTCCGCTACTCGATACTAGATGGCGCTAGTGGTAACTACTGTCACCATGTACCAGGCATTAATTGTGGCGCGCAACAATACTCTATTATCTAAAATTCAGGTAAATACACGTTGTTTCGAACGATGAACATGTATGTACTAAGTACCATCTTATTTCAAATAATTGCAACATTTGAAACTCACGGATGGAAGTCAAAATAAGACAAACGTAATAAAGCTTAGGTGATTTCCCTTTGCTGCGGACTGGATTGTGCAACCACACTAGTGAACCTTCGTCGAACCCTTTATTGTTCATTTTACGGTCATAACGGGTTTTCATCTTTTCAGACATTTGCTGGCCCGATTGTCTGACGTGCTCATAAATGTCATTCATTTTGTTCCGCAAGTCACTCGCATAATCGGTTATACTGCGTGGGGCATCAGGTGGTATTCCGGTGATCAGGTCTGCAGGCAGCCGTAATTCTCTTCCAAAGTTTGCGAAAGCTGGTGTCACCGATGTACTTTCGTGAACAGCGCTTCGATATGACAACAAAAACGGTTGTATGTGCTTGTCCCAATCTCGTTGCCGATTTTCCACAACTTTGGCTAGGTACCTCTCCAGTGTCTGATAAATCGTTCCACCATTCCATCCGATTGTGGGTGGTAAGAAGTTGTTCTCGTTTTATGAGTACCCATTACTCGGCAAGTTTCCTGAAATATTTGGGACTCAAAATTCCTTCCCTGATCGCTGTGAATCTCCAAAGGTACTCCAAAACGGCAGAAGACTTCATGAACCAGTTTATCTGCAACTGTTGAAGCTTCTTGGTTTGGAATGGCGAAGACTTCCGGCCACTTAGTGAAGAAATCTATCACATCCATGAAATACTTGTTACCACTTTCACTTTCCGGAAACGGCCCCGCAACGTCAAGGGCTATCCTCTCCCATGGTGCACCAACATTGTACAATTTCAATGCTCCTCTACTACGAGTCTGAGGTCCCTTTACACAAAGTCGTATTGCTGCTGCTGCTGGGCGGTGCTGTTAGCCGCACTACCCTTTGGAGACCAGCCATCTTCCCTTTCTGCCGTTCGGTTAGGGCAACTGGATCGAAGGTGGCCCTTTTCCCCACAGCCGTAGCACCTAGGGCTGTATCCTTTATTGCGTTCGCGAACTGTAGCTGCTGCAACCTCCCTGACGCGATGGGAACGATGATCCTGCCGCACAGCTTCCACCTCCAGTGCATGGGCCAAGGCGTCCTTAAGCGTCCCGTGGTGCCCGAGCCTCACAGCAGCTCTCACTTCAAGGTCGCGGATGCCGTCGATAAATGCCTGCACCAGGTTTCCATCAATAAGCGCAGGTACGGACTGGTAAGTTTTACGAACCAGCTTCTCCACTTCAAGGGCCCACTGCTGCAGGTTTTCGTTACTGCGTTGCACGCGATCCTTGAGCTGCGCACGAAACACGTGTTCCAGGTGAGCGTCGCCATACCGAGCCTCCAGTGCCTCAAGGAGCTGCTCGTAAGTACACCGACCGCTTACCGAGAGCTTCCAGGACAGTTAAGGCCTGGTTGCGCAGGCCTAGGGTGAGAGCAGTCATGGCCTAGCTTTTATACCATCCGTTCGCCTTCATGACAGCCTCAAACTGGATTTTGTAGGCTGACCAGGAAGTAGTTCCGTCGAACGGTGGCACTTTAAATCCACGTAGCGAAGGTGTTGTAGCTACGGGAGCTGCGATTCCCCAAGTTTAAGATTACCCAACTCCTGCTTCACATCAGCAATGACGTTATTAAACTTGCTGATCTGAGTTTCAGCTTCTGACAGGCGGTTGTCATGCTGGGCAACCTTCTCCTTCACCTCCTTCATGTCTTTCCCGAAGGTTGCGTGAAGGTCCTTCATGAGGCGCATCTGCTCTTCCTGGCGACGCACCTGCTCCTCCTTATCTTGTTTGAGCTGTTCTTCCAATGGGCCTGTTCCTCTTGACGGCGGGACTGTTCCTCCTTATCGCGCTGGAGCTGTTCTTCCAACCGACGAGCCTGCTCCTCCTGTCGGCGAGCCTGTTCCTCCTGTCGACGGGCCTGTTCCTCCTGTCGACGGGCCTGTTCCTCTAACTGACGAGCCTGTGCCTCCTGTCGGCGAGCATGTTCCTCCTGTCGGCGGGCCTGTTCCTCCTGTCGGCGGGCCTGCTCCTGCAGCATCATCATCAGAGCAGCCAAATCTGGTGCTGCTGATGCTGGAGCTGTTGCGGACTGGCCGGCCTCCATGGTCGGTAGCTGGCCCTCCGACCTCTGTGGCGTAGCTCCACCAAATCGCCTCTGGTCCGTCTCTTGATGGCGTTGACTCCGGGTACGGATACCCTCCGTGTCGTCTTTGGGTAAAACCGGCATGATTTTTAATCCCCTCTTCTGACACCAATTGTTACGAGCTTCGGGTTCGTGACAATAAAAACTGCCGATTTAATAACCAAAAAAAATGACACTTTAATAATCAACACTAATTACTACTCAAACACACTAATTACAAAATACAATTGCACTACTGATCGCTTTAGGTCGCACTTGAATATCGCTTCGATGCTTTCACTTCGATCGCTTTATCCAAACTGTGTCGGTCGTGGCGCGTCTCGGCCTTATATAGCGCCGAAGATAGTTCTAGAACCTTCCATTGTAGAAACATCTAGAATGTCCGAGTACATATCGGTCCCGACTGATCAGACGTCGATAGTTCGAGAAAGTTCTAGAAAGTTCTCGCATCGAAATTTCTAGAAGGGTCTTGACTACTAGTTCCGCTACTCGATACTAGATGGCGCTAGTGGTAACTACTGTCACCATGTACCAGGCATTAATTGTGGCGCGCAACAATACTCTATTATCTAAAATACAGGTAAATACACGTTGTTTCGAACGATGAACATGTACTAATTACCATCTTATTTCAAATAATTGCAACATTTGAAACTCACGGATGGAAGTCAAAATAAGACAAACATAATAATACCCTTTTAAATTGATATTTTCCCACACACATGTGCGGGGAAATGAAAGTCATGATAGAAATTCAAGTATTATAAGTTTTTTTTTAAATATAATTAAGTCTCTGTCCGTGCAGGGCCACACTTTATTCATGTCCAAATGTTAATTTAGTTGCAATTAAAAATTAACCTTACACCTATTACGAAAAGGTTATTTAGGTTTAATTTCGTAACATATCTACCTACAATTCTGTCCGTTATCAGATAATTATAAAAACTATTAATTAGTCTTTCATGTGATATTGGAATTTATCAATAAGTACCTGATATTAATCGTTCATCGTGCCTCGTAGTTGCAAGAAAATAAATAATTTAATATTAAATATTGTCAATTGCGAATGGAGAAATAATTCCACTGCGAGACACTTTACCGCACTTCTCGAATTATTTATGTTAACAAGTTACTTAACTAAAATTCTAGAAGCGTGGAAAATTGAAAACAATACTGCCTAACCACTTAATCATTGAACCACTTTAGATCTTAGTCCTTATTCAATTCGAGAGCCTAACTCGTCTACGGACTGGATTTTCGAGCTCT
This sequence comes from Mesoligia furuncula, assembly GCA_916614155.1. Lineage (NCBI taxonomy): Eukaryota > Metazoa > Arthropoda > Insecta > Lepidoptera > Noctuidae > Mesoligia > Mesoligia furuncula. The sequence goes on along the minus strand of OU744807.1, from coordinate 1,421,601 downwards.
CTATCGAGTGCTATTCAATAATGGAATTACAGTACCTACCTACTTAATTAGTGTAGAAGGTTATATTTAAATGCGGTTCACATTATAGACCCTTGTGACACGCCAGGTTCATTGATCATATTTTTTGTTTATTAACATTGTACACTAAGCATCCTGGCTATATTTACCTTGGTGGTAACTTATGTGTTGTACTGTCGTATCGAACGATAACGAAAACTTATTTGATGACATTTAGCATAACTTTTCTCCTAACGATTTCTTGGGATTCTAGGACTAGAGTTTATTTTATAGGTGTCGGAGGCCGTGGAAGCATCACTTTTAGAGTTACTTTACTCCACTCCTCCAATAAAGAGGATAAAGGTTGAGAACAGGATCTTTAAAAAATACAAATTTAAGCGACATTGAATGTAATCGTATTTTTTTGTAGAAAGTGACTTTGTATTCGGATATACCCCAATCAGCTGAAAATCTAATTGAAGATAACAACTTCAAAATATTGATAATCCAGATATGACGGGAATTCTTACCATGTGCAATTTATACGGTATTTAGGTACTTTATTAATATCAGCTTACCTAGTATTATAGTAACGTTAACATTTATGACTGAAATCTATAAATTTTAATACGCCATTGTTTGATAACGTGGTTCTAATCATATCTGATTGATCTACTTGTAGATACCATGTAGTTTTGTTTCGGCACTTATGTATTTTGTTAATATAAGTAGGATACTGATAACTATTTAACACAAACTCCACTATTTCTAAAAAGACTTTAAACCTACTGCGAATGATTAAAAGAAAATGAAACCTAATTACTACCCTTTTTTTTTGAGGATGTGAATCATCCAATGACTCCTCCCGCTCTGGTTGGAGCGGAAGGGAGTGTCAGACTCTTACTGACTAAAACCCACCCGTGTTCCTTCCTTAGCCCTTTATGTTCCGGGGCAGCGGTAACCTTTCGGACAATCCCGCTGACCCAGCAGGCTTCGGCCCTAACGGGCCCCTTCCATTGATGCTAACATCTCTTTGAGGCGCGCGTGGAAAATACGTACGCGCCGTCCGGCACGGGCCTGGTCCTGGGACGAGAGGCTCTTTCCCTCAGTCTTCCCGCCACCTCCTTCGCTAGCATGACTGCTTCGCAGAAGGAGGTGACTGCCTCCCTCCCTCGCTCCCTCTCGCTCCGGACCATGGCTTGAACCAGGGCCGGACGCGAGAGGTCGCCGCCGCTGCCAATCGCCTCTACGGTGGTACTCCGCCCAAGCGGGGCAGACCTCCACCATATGCTCCACCGTGTCCGTGTCCGTGTGTGTGTAATTACTACCCTTAGCTAGGCATTTGTAACAGCAATAATTAAACTAAAATATCTATCAAACTGCACATATGAGTTGATAGATGTCCTGCAAATTCAAAAAATGCTAACTGTATTTAGGCATGTTGCAGCAATATAAATGCAACCATATTTAAATAAGGCATCTCAAAAAGGAGTCGGTCAAAGCATGACCTTTCAAAATTTGCGTGGGATCCTTACCAAGAACAGAGCGCTTCTATTACCAGATCGCAGTCAAGTTCCACTAGAGAACGTTAATAATATCTCTACAGCAAAGTGAATAAGAGATAAAGTTGGACGGCCAGCGTTATCAGCGATATTTAGTGATAACGGTCAGTGTGCACACAGCCATCAACGGCAGCGCAGCTCAACGATGTGTCTTCTACAAACTTAAAATATGGTACGTACAGTATTTGAAGCTATTTACTGTATAATATTGAGTGTTATTCCCTACAAAAGGTTAAGTGGCTATTGTTAAAGGGATGTGTTATCATTATGTTGTTTTCGTTGGATTATCTTTAGTTTTTCTTTGGAATAGTCTGTCTGAACTTAATCATTGATCTAACGGTTGAAGGCGATGATGATGATATAGCAAAATAGCCCAAAAATCGAAAGTCGTTCGTTGTTAAACTCATGGCAGTCTCGACTTTTTTTGTTTTAAGATTTTGGTTTTAATAGAAAAACACAAGTAGGTACTTGCAGGGGCTACATTGACTATATGGGCATAGTTGATAAGCTGTCAACTCTCATTGATAGATTCAGGATTTCTTCTTTTCAAGGATGATTCACGCTTATCACTAGCGTAACCTTGTAATTTCCATTCCCACTTATAAAGAACGATAGTATCTAGATCAACAGTACCTAGTTGTTGAGTAGCTCACTAGCACAATGACTAGTTCGATATTACTCAGTCTATTTATATTTTCTTTGTTATGTCCAGCGTCATGTGTATCAACAACTAAGTAAACATACGTTTCATCAATAGAATACTTATTTTCTTTTCTGAACACTGCATTTCATTCGTGTGTCTGTTTCAGCTCGCTTCATTTCTCTGGCTTTTCATTATTATCAGTTCGTTGTTCTAAAATAACGAAATGCACAGTTTTTGTTTCCGAGTACTTGACAAAACAATGATATCGCTATTTATTTCGTCATTAACTGGAATAACCGTTTTTCTGATAATTGATAATCTTCCGACAGTTATATATCGATGTCATCACAAAAAATATTCCTGATATGCATACATCTCGATAAGACATTTACCAATTATTAATAAATTCATAAAACAATTTTATTGCTAAGAGTAAAAAGATGCCGCTTCTATCGTGATAGAAATAATATCGGAAATTCATACAATTTTGAGATAAAATGATAAAAGTCATGACGAGGAGATATCGATTCGTTATCGATGTAAGCTTAGGTACAAATATTTTATCAAAGTTCGAAGTGTTTGTTTACTGACTGTAAATAATCTTACTAACAAGAACGTGAGAATTATCAATTTAGGTAATGTAACTAAAGATATCATCGTCGTCATCCTCCTGCCCGTATCCCAATCTAGTCACCCCTTTCTAGCCTTAACATCTTTCACAGAATACAATTCATTTATAACCTACAATTTACGCTCGAAACTTAGATTAATAATTATTTAAACTCTTGCCATATCTAATGACTCACTATTTAGAAGAGAATGATAATAATAATAATCCCCCTGTCCGATTTCTGTCACGGTGACCAATCTCAACGGAGATTAGCCAGGTTCGCAGGAGATAGTATAGTATGTGCGCAAACACAGGTGAACTCTGTTCCTTTACTCTCATAGTCCGATGGGACGGGAATCCGACACGACCGGGGAAAGATTTCAGGCGCAGGACCAACGACTTTACGTGCTTTCCAAGACACGGAGGTACCACACCACCAACTTCCAAACTCCGGGCTGCTACTGAGAAATTCCTAATTAAAAACTCAATAACACTTTGCCCGACCTGGGAAACGAACCCAGGACCCCATGCACGGCAGTCCTGCTTGTGTCATCGTCATTAATTTCGTAAGTTGACACTATCTACAAACACAATCATTCACCCACTTTTCTATATCTACCCTCGTTTTAATTCGTCGCTGTCAGTTTGCGTTAATTACTCGAAGTGTTTAAATGTTGTGTGATTCAAGTTTCTTGTTTTCGTTGCATTTTACAATGCTTATTAGTTATTGAGTGCTCTCAAGTGGTATTGTGGTGTTCTCTATATAGTTATTGATATTGTTAAGTATGGTAAGCTTCTTCTTGTTTTTCTGTTACTTTTAAATAATTTGACTTAATATTACCTGCTCAAACAGTTTATTTCTTAGGTGAGCATCTAAGTGGAGGCTTATTTTGTATTTATATTAAAACTGCTTCCTATGAACCTTATAATTGGCTTCTGAAATGGCCAACTAAAACCAAAGTTAAAGCAACAAACCTTAAAATTAAACCGTTTCAAATGGTAAAAAATTAAAACTTAAAAGATAATTAATGGTGTCAACTTTATCGACAAATGCGTGCACTGACTGGTTATAAATTCTTTCCTCAAAAGATAATAATCTAAGTACCATGGTCCTCATATACCTTGACGAAGATGATGTGTGGAATATGGGACTGTGACCTCCGAGTTCATTTTGGTGTTTCCTCTCAGAGTCGTCGAGTTTTAAAACTTAAATAAAACTGTGCACCAATTTGCCAAAAGTAAATAAAAGTTTACATCATTTAATTATATGTAAGTATAACATCTCTGTTCTCACTGTTGCTCAGGACGCAGAGACCCAGATCATCATAGTAGCGGGCGTGTTCGCGTGCGCCTGGCTGGCGGTGCTAATCGTAGCCATCGTGCTCTTCACACAAGTGCGCAGTCTTCGCAAGAAGGTCGCAGAGATGCAGGCTACGGGGCGGATGAGGATACAGTACGTATGCTTTAGTTTACACATAATAATAATAATAATAGCCTTTATTAACAATCTTACAATCTAGTTACATACTTATAATAAATAGTTAAAAAGAAAAGAATATATTTCTCTCTTTTATTATATTCTCTTCAGACATCGGTTTTTGAAGATTGTTTTGCATTAGCATAGGCCTCCCCCATATTCTTCCATAGTTCCCGGTCATGGGTTTTCCTCTTCCACATTGGCCCAGCTGTCACCTTAAGGTCGTCATCCCACCTACGTATCGGGCGTCCTTTCTTCCTTTTGCCTTCTCTTGGGTACCATTCGGCTACTAATTTAGCCCATTTCTCCTTTTTGTCTCTGATAAGGCGGCCCGCCCATTTCCATTTCAGCTTTTTATCTTGTATGATACGTCCGCTATTTTCGTTTTCTTTCTGATATGTTCAAGGCTTAGTTTGTCCTTTCTCTTAACATTAAGCATACTTCTTTCCATGTTGTGTTGGCATGTTCGTAATGTCTTAGTGTTCTGCTTAGTTAAAGCCCATGTTTGGCAACCGTAAGTCATGGTAGGAAGTATACACGAGTTGAATACTTTGCTTTTTAACGTTAGTGGTATACTTATTTTTAGTGACCTCTTTTAGGGACCAGTATCGCTTCCACGCTACGTTTACCCTGTTGTGAACTTCTTTAGATGTATCGTTTGTAAGAGATATGATCTGTCCCAAATACGTGTATTTATCTACAAACTCAATTAGGTCGTTGTTGACTCGTATGGGTGGTTTCGAGTGATTCGTCATCAATTTGGTTTTCGTAAGATTCATCTTCAGGCCTACTTTTTAGCTTTCATCTACAAGTTGTCTGAGCATAGTTTGTAGTTGATCCGGGTTATCAGACATTATTATAAGGTCGTCCGCAAATCGAAGGTGATTCAGCATTACTCCATTTACCCTTATGCCGTAAGTTGACCATTCTAGGTTCCGAAACACTAGTTCTAAAGTTGCTGAGAATAATTTAGGCGATAAGGGATCACCTTGCCTGACGCCTTTTTTAATGGGAAATAGTTCACCTAGTTTTTCCGTTTTACTTTTCGCTGTCATTACACATATCACTTATTTTATGTGAACTCTCAAAAACGGTGAAGGAAAACATTGTGAGGAAACCGGCATGTCCTAGAACCAAAAATTCGAAGACACGTGACATCCACCAACCCGCACTGGGCCCGCGTGGTGGATTACGGCCCACTCCCTCTCACAGAGAGGAGGCGTATGTCCCAGCAGTGGGAACATTATAGGCTTATTATGACTTATTTTATGTAACGATTTCTGCTGTATTCCCCGAAAAAGTATACACAGGGGTACAATCCACCTACATTTAGCCAGTTTTATTATGCCTCTACGGGGAAACCGAAAAGTCCTAGAAGCAGAAACTCAAAGACGTCACAGATAACCTACGGCCCGCTTCCCCTCTCAGAGAGGAGGCCCCAGTCCCTGCAGTGGGAACACTACAGGCTACTATAAGTTACACAACAGTTTGCGACAAACATTCGCATTGGCATATGTATAATAACAGTTTCCAATAGAAACGATGCGAATCTTTTTTCACCTATATCACACTAATATTATAAAGGCGAAAGTTTGTGAGTGTGTGAGTGAGTGTGTGTGTGTGTGTGTGTTTATATGTTTGTTACTTCTTCACGCTCAAACGGCTGGACCAATTTTGATAAAATTTGGTATGGACGTAGCCCTGGATTAACATATAGGCTACTTTTTATCCCGATATTCCCACGGGATCGACATTTACGCGGGTGAAACCGCGGGGCACAGCTAGTGTGCCATAAAACACACGTATTTTGGTTAATAAACAGATGCGAAATTATTAATCTAGTAATTTACTAACCCTCAAACCTTCCAAATTTCAGAAAGCTAAAGCTGGACAAAGACGATAAAAACCACGCGTTCCACAACCCTGCGCTGGTGCCTGATGAGGAGCTGTCCCGTCGAGGATACTCCATGTACCAGAGCAACGAGGATTTGGAGGGTGGCAGGCATGAGCGGTACGTGTATACTCGACCTATTCTAAATAATAGATAGCCTGCGAAGCATGACCACCGTAGAAACCAAAAACTATGTGGTTATATTCTCTTTGGTAGAAACGAAAGACAGAATGAAAAATTGTAGAAAGATTACAATTTCAAATACATGTAGGTACAGGGTGGAAGGGACATCGACGTGCAACTTGTTGCCATGGATTCAGTACATGATACTGAACCACACTACCTGGGAACCTTCAAATTATTCGTCAGTTTTATTGATAAAATAAAAAAGTCTGCTGTTTCATAGAAAAATACCTACTCGGTCAAAATGACGAAAAATTTCTACGCGAAAGGTCAACGGGATTGTCTGAAAGGGTTACCGCTGGCCCAAAACATAAAGGGCTAAGGTAGGAACACTGGTGGGTTTTAGTCAGTAAGAGTCTGACACTCCCTTCCGCTCCTGGAAATCATCAAATGACCCCTTCATTTGATGATTTCCCATCCGCAAAAAAAAAACAAAAGGGGGTCTAGAATCATGTGCTGAAATTCATGGTTACAGTTTGCGCGTCGATTTCCCGCCACCCTGCATAATTGCACTCATTTATGGTAAACTAGCTGCGCCCCGCGGTTTCACCCGCGTAAATGTCAATCCCGTGGGAATATCGGGCTAAAAAGTAGCCTATAAATATGTTAAACCAGGGTGCCAGCTACCTCCATACCAAATTTTATCAAAATTGGTCTAGCCGCTTGGGCGTGAAGAAGTAACAAACATATAAACACACACACACTCACAAACTTTCGCCTTTATAATTAATATTATAAAATTATGGTAAATGGTAAATAGTTGTTACAAGGTTCATGTTCATGTTCATGACAAGAACCCTGTAAGGGAACTGCAATGTCTACAGCGCAATATCAAACCTAAAGAAAAAAAATGTCACTTTGTAAGAAGAGTGCCTTATGCTTATTCTTCGTAAAGTAGAAATAAACCTGATAGAAATGATCATTTTACTCGTGCTGGTCCTAGGCAACCCTGGGAACGCGACGAGGGTACGCCACGACCTAAGGCCTCGAGGAAATCACTGTGTTTACCATGATTGTAGCTTGAAAGACACTGCCACAATCTGTCTGTTCCAGAGTAGCTCTTGTTTTGTTTTAAGAGGCTTGAATCTGCGTAAAAATCTATGTCCTGTTACGAGTTCGGACCACTCAATGAATGTACAAAAATAGTAACGGTGGAGTTTCTTGCCGATTCTTCTCCATACGAACACTACCTTTTGGAAGGGGCGACTAGAATCAATTCAATTTTACTGTAATTTTCGACTTGCAAAAGTGCCTTTAATCTGCCTATTTGAAATAAATTATTTGACTTTGACTTTGAAGACTCTCCAAAAAAACAAACCAAATCGTAATATAGTTCTAAGTCCAGACACTGCATCACTTTATAAAGGGTTATTGGTAAATTAAGAGGTCATTGTACTCATCATTATGAACAACTTTTACTATGGGACCAAACCTGAAATCGCGAAAAAAAATCAACTATTCCCTACATTTTGACGAGTCATACGAACATAAATGTAGGGAACAGCTGATTTTTTTTCGCGATTATTATATCCGATTAACCAACTACGTCCTATTTCAGAATAATATTTTAGAAACTTGCTCGTAACTTTATTTGCCCAAGCTTTATTTTTTTTATATTCGGCTGATTATCTAAAACTATAAATCCTTATCTTTACCCAAACAATACTCACCTGCTTCCAATAAGGTGACGTCATTTATTTTTAATTTATGGTGCGTCATTACCTGCTCCGCTTAATTAGTCAGCTTTCACACCACCGCACCGTAAAGATTACATTCCTTCGTTGATAAAGCCGATACTCCAGAGATTAGTCTTAAGTGTGACTCTTAATACGGTTTTGTATCATGCATTTGACAGCAACAACACATAATAATAACATAAGTTTCACACACATTATCATAAATGTCGTACGATAATATAATCGGACAAATCGAATCTTTGCGGAAATGCTAGTAGGTAGATAGGAACGATTACAAAGATGCTGGAAATGATAAAAAAATAACGAAAATATTTCTTCGATTCCCAGTATATATATAATACTAGCAGCGCCCCGCGGTTTCACCCGCATAAGTTTTAATCCTGTGGGAATATCGGGATAAAAAGTATCCTTTGTGTTAATCCTGGTTATAAACTATCTGTGTGCGTGTGTGCCAAATTTCATCCAAATCCGTTCAGGAGTTTTTGCGTGAAAATACTAGCGTTTATAATATTTTATTTAATACTAGCTGTGCCCGCGACTTCGTTCGCGTGGAATAGTGACTTTTCAGGCAGCATATTTTGAATTACATATACCGTCTACAGACCGGGCATTTCCTGTCCGAACCCTGTGAGAACTCAGGCGAATTTCCCTATCAGCGAAAGTCTCAGACTCACGCGATAGTGCTTGAGCTTCACGATCGGCAGTGAGACGTATTTCTCGTTTTTCCTGTGTTTCCTGAGACCGAGCATTTGCTGTCCGAACCCTCTGAGATCTCAGACGAATTTCCCTATCAGTGAAAGTCTCAGACTCACGCGATAGTGCATGAGGTTCACGATCGGCAGTGAGACGTATTTCCCGTTCGTCCTGTGTCTCCTGGAATCGAGCATTTGTTGTCCGTACTCTCTCTCTCTCAGGCGAGTTTCCCTGACAGCAAAAGTCTCAGACTCACGCGATAGCGCGTGAGCTTCGCGATCGACAGATAAACGTGCCTTTCGTTGTTCCCCGTTTTCCCTATTTCTAGTTGTCATCATTCGAGAACGATTTGAACTCAGTCGAGATTCTCGCTGAGTCGAAGTTTCTGCAGCACGAAACCTAGCCTGATGTTCCCGAGTTGTAGAGAGCCTTGCCTCACGACCTTCCTCAGATTCTTGTGATCAAACTAATCTCATCCTTTTAGCATTTCTGCTACATTGGGAGAGGTTGGATCTTCTTCGAGGCATTCTTACAATAAAATAGTACTTACTACTTAACACACAGTTATTTAGTAAACACGTACTGTCGTAAACAATTAAATTATAAATACTTATAGATTATTATACTAAAATTGTCACAGTTTAAGTAGGTAATAAGTGTTAAGACGTGCAAATCAAACGTACTAACTTTATAAAACATAAGAATTGCAATAGAAAAATTAATTACTAACCTGAGCTAATGAACTTAAGTATACTTAAGTAATAAAGAAAATCAAGAAAAGAAATGCCTAACCTATACCAAATACTTCATCATCATCATTTCAGCCGATAGACGTCCACTGCTGGACATAGGCCTCCCCTAATTTTGGGGGGGTTTGCCATAATCGCCACGCTTGGCAGGCGGGTTGGCGATCGCAGTATGGTATGATGGTGGAATGCATAGAGACCGCTGCTGCCCATTCTCCTGGAAGACCCTTAGTCGCCTTTTACGACACTCACGGGAAGTAAGGGGTGGTGCTATTCTTTAAGTCCGGCACCACACAGACAACGGCGGCGTGTACGTACTCTGATAGAATACCTTAACAAATGTTCGCCGTGATTCTTTAAATTGACATAACTTTTTTATTTATGAACCGATTGACATGAAATAAACACTAAATGTTAAGTGAAGCTTACTACAATATATTAGTGAAAACCGCATCTAAATCGAATAAGCCGTTTCTGATATTAGCGTGCACAAACACACAGACAAACAGACAAAAAAAAAATTAATTACAATTTCGGGTTCGGCATCGATATAATAACAACCCCTGCTACTTTTTTTTTATATATTTCCATTGTACAGACACCACTTTTCTACAATTTTATTATATGTATAGATATATATAGTACGAGTAGGATTACTATCCTACCCTCAATGTTAGGTTAAACATAGGTAAATCCTACCTGATTTATCTGTTTAACATAACATTGAGGGTTCTGTAACCAGGCTTGCTCCTTCCAAGAAAGCGTTTCAAGTAACCTCTTACTGATCTCCGTATTCTTTCAGGCAGACGGGTGGGCAGTTCGTAAACAGGCAGATGGCTGGGCACTTCGTAGACAGGCAAACTCCTGCCAATCTTTTCGAAGACAGGCAGAGTGCTCCCCACTTTGTCGACGAGCTGACGCGAGAGATCGACAACAGGCAACAGAGGGCCAGCAACCCTCCACCATTCCTGCTCCAGAGCATCCAGGACAGTAAAAAGAAGACCAGGAGTCTTGCTAACCCAGTTGCGAACGGCAGGCAGAGCGATACCAACCCTAACTTTATCTATTAACTTTTAGCTACAGGTGATTTATTAGGCGATGATGTTCAGAACTGAGTGAGAATATGGTGCATTCCGATACAGTGCGCCTAACGTACAACCAACAACGTTAGTCAGAACATTGTAACTTGTATCCGTATTCTTAACAACGACCCTTTGGGTGAATTGAATACAGATGCTCTTGCCAACATCATACTGAGCGCACTGTCAACGCTAAATGAGAATAAACTAACTTGCTCAGTCATGAATGCCATCGCTGATAATCTAACTGTATCTACAAAACCTATCTTAGTCATCTGAATGAAGACCAGACCTTTTCTGAGAAAGAAGGTAATAGGGGAAGTGTAAAGGTTGGAAACAATCTGATTGGTGAATTGAATGTCAAAGCTTCTAAATGAGTTTTAGGTGAGAATACAGAGTGGCAGAATTTATCAAAATATCGTCTTATTCAAAAGACAGAACACTGTGACATGCATGCAGATATTTTTTTACGATCTAATAAACTAACAACCAATTATTTCTAATTTAATACTTTTATAAAACAATGTTGATTGTGCATGATGAATAAAAAATTAAATTTAAGCAATTCTTCTATTTTCTTTTCGGAATTGTCTTCTATTTAAGCAACAGTTAGAGGACGTAAATTGTTGATTATTTATTAGATAATTTCATCTATCCTTTTCTTATTGCTCAGCCGCACTGGTAAGGTAAAGGCACCTGGTACTTAATTTATTAAAATGTCCTTGGAAGGCGTATGAGTGAAAATGCAGTAATCTTTTCAGCTAATTTTAATTCGAAAATTGGATTGAAAAAGGTTACTTATCGTAGTTGTATGATTATTGTTTTATTTTGTTAAGTATTAAAATTACGTTAAATATAAATTCGTTTTTATTTCACGAAACATGCATTATTTTATTAAGGCTACCTACTTAGGTTTATGTACAGTGGGCTGCATCAATTGGGTACCCCAGTTGTATCAAAATGTTCATACAACTGGGGTACCCAATTGATGCAGCCCACTGTACATACTAAAAATATACTTAGATAATAATTACAGTAAAATCAAACACAACAACAATAATTTAACAAACTCAACACTTATGTTACCTACCTCTAGAGATATTAATCTCCAAACAATATAGAATATGTATTTAACAAATTAATCATGAATTAACCTGCTTTAAAGCATAAAACTGGACACCATGGCGAAGGTACAAACAATTACCTATCTACAAATGAGACAATTAAAAAAACTAAATAGAAAACTTAAATGAATCGGAAATATATAATGCTAGTTGGGATATAAGTTAAAGTGCTAAAGACGTTGATAAGAGAACAACAAGACATAAAAATTACTACACAAAATAACATAGAATTGTTGCAAGACATTAGTGGTATCAATGACAACAAAATCCAAATAAACACTCAGTCAACCAAATTCAGTAGGTAAATACATAATAAGTCAAATAAGAAAGATTGTTTTCAAGCTCCTTACGGGAGGCCTACTCCTTTTACGATAAGTTCCTGCCCCCCTCTTTCTACATCTGCCGGAGACACATCTGGGCTTCGACGCATCATTGTAAACCCGTGGAGGCTTCTTCCTCTTATTCTTCCCATATGTAAGATACTTCATATTATTATCATCTTCATTCTTATAACTGCTTTCTTTGTTTGCTTCATGAGCATCTAAGATTTCTTGGATGCTTTTATAAGCATCACTTTCTTCTGGCTTAGGTCTTAAGTAATGTAAATAAGGTTTAAATCCTCCTACGGTTTCAGGAAACGCGTACTTTTCTTCTTTATTCATTTCTTCTAAGTGTTTCAAATAGCTATATGTTTCCGGATCGTTGCTCTGACTTATTGGCTTGAAGTCTGAGTAGCTAACAAAGTTAATTGCTGATGTTGCTGATGGCTTCTCCTTATTAAAAAGTTTCAAAGTCTGCTTGCTAAACAAATCTTTGTATTGATCCCCGAAGTTAAATGCCTCTAGTTCATCTGAATCTTCGTCGAGGTTCAGAAGATACCGCTCGTTCTTCTGTGACGCTTCTTTCTTGTGGTCGCTGCCTATGATTATGCTCGGTGGTAGAGATTCCCCATAAATATCTCTGTCTGAAGTTTTACCATAAACTTGTTCAAATATTTTGTAGTCGTCTGTCCAAAATTGTTCAATTCCTGAAAAGGCAAGGATTAGAATATAAAGTAAAGTTACTTCGGTAATACCACGGTAGCAGATTAGTAAACTGACAACCAATTTGTTGGAACCACGTGGATTTATCTAACAGGTTGAACATTATGAGAGAACAGTGATCATTAAATAATACTGAGGGAAAGTGATCTGCCATGGTGTAGGAAGCTAGGCAGGTATGTTCAGACCTTTGTCCTATACGAGCTGTAGATTTACAGTCCGCTTAAGAAAGTTGCAATAAAGTGTGATCTCGACTCCGAGGTGAGATAAAATAACAGTGACGCTTCACAACCGGTAAATCGCGAAAGTACACAAGTGAAATTACATCAAACTGTACCACGCACATGTTACTTTCGAACATATCGCTTACAAAATCTATACAAATGACAAAATTGTCGACTCATGGAAGTTACATGATTAATTTAGAGAGAGAAATTCTAAGCGGTAAGACAGATGAACGAGAGGTCGCGAAGTCGCTCCCAAGTTGAACTAATGAACCCACTCCTACCACAAACATAATAATACTCTCTTTAACTATATCTTCTACTTGTAAAATGATGCCCAGGTAAAGTATTATTTAAGTAGGTATATCTATGAGAAGTCTCATAAACGGATGATGGCGTTAATTAATGAAAGGACTGACTCAGCACTCAAGAGACTGTTCGTCGAATCAAATGTTGTTCCTTCTAAGCCAAAGGAAGATGCTGCCCTTCTCCTTGACGATTATGTCACAGCGAATGAATCGTGACTATTCACGCCGAGAGAAAGGGAGTAAGATGTACTTAGGTTGCTCTGCCGACCAAGTAATTGTTTTAATCTATTCAATTTCCGGTTCAAACCATTATGAAGACTCACGATTCGAGACTGAAAAGTGAATGAGGGAGAGAGAGTGAAACAATAATGGAAATTAGATACCTACCTCTACCGAACTGTTTAACAATTTGGAAGATAAAGCATAATAAGCGCTTGTAGAAAGGACAAAGTACACGCACGCAAATGTGCTTTCCTAAGCTGGCGCTGCGCCAAAGAAGACACTGGACAGCATACGTCGTAGGTAAACTCGGGGAACAAAATAAATTATACGTAAGTATATTAAAATTACAACTGCCATTCAATGACCCCAATTGCGTAACACACTATCAATCACAATCTAAATCATTTTGAATGCTAATCCATTGCACCATATGCTCGAAAAAAAAACTGCTCAACAACGAAAATAACGCAATGAATGTTGTTGAACTGTCAAAATGACAGCCATTCCTACTGTTGGTGTGATACGCAATTACCAAGATCAGTCGTATTCTATCTACGACGTGTGGTAAACCTACATCATAACATGTTTTTTACCCGACTGCGCGACGCAAAGGAGTGGTAATGTGTTCATCAGCCTATGTATGTATGTATGTTCCTTTGAAGCACTATTCACACTAAATGCCTGGGCCGATTTTTATTATTCACACGTTAATCGATTCCTCTTAGTCCGGCGAGTGTCATTAAAGACATGACGTTAGTGAAAATTCAATATGGCGACTATACTGGACGCCATATTATTATTTTTTTTTTTCAAAACCTATCGAGTGGGGTATCAAAATAAAGGGTTTTAAAAGGTGATTACAAAAATATATACAACATATATACTTTTTTTTTAACTTAAGTTTTTGACGACAGTCGGGTTTTTTATTTTTTTAAATAACTTTTTTCTCTCGCATCCTCAGCTCCAAAGTCCACTAACCTGATGGTTTAGTAACTCCACCCCCACCGTATATAAACGCAGCCAGCAGGACACACGTCCGCGTCGCTAGCCACTGCATCTGAAAGCAAACAGTGGATTTCCTTTGTAAAAGTCGTACATAAACCCCAAACGTAACCTTACCTTTAGATCGGGTAGAACATAACACTACGCCGGTTTTTCCTAAAGAGATATAATAATAATATAATAATAATCATTTTATTATCTACTGAGGCCTACTAAGGCCCATAGATAAAATACACAAAATAATCTTATACAATAATAAACTAATACATATTAAAAAACCTTAAAACTATGATTATACACGTAACGTTGTCGGCGTCGTGTTTCGCTTCGTGGTGTCGCGTAACCGTCCTCGGAAAAGTCCATACCTATACGACACCTTTCGGGTCCTCTTTCAGACTGGTCTGTAGATGTTGGGCTGGAACTCGTACCACGAAAGGCTTAAAGTTCATGTTGTGGCGATTCCAACCTTTCGACCCTCAGAGTCCAGTTGGTCTTCACCTTCAAATACTGCACGACTTCCTCAGTTGTCGTGGAGTAATGCAGACGCGAAAGATACAGCTGCGTCGTAGCAGGGCGCAGCAGCATGTTGGGTCCACTCGGTGCAGTGCCACACAGGTTACGAATGCAGGTGTATAATATTATATAGGTCACTCACACTCACACAGGTAGAACCTGGATAAGGCTGGCACGTGAAATGGCAGGGCTAGGCTCAGTAGTTGGTGAAATGGGGCTGTGGATGATGATGAACTCACATTTCGCCTTTTATATGTTACAAGAGGCGAAGATATGGCTGCAACAGCTACTGCCCGACTCAAGATCGAATCCAGGACCACAACGTTTCGCACTCGCTTGCGACTATTAGACCACGGACTGGTTATAAGTGGAAACTTGTTTGGCCTTGTTTTCACCAAAAACTATAACCATTCTTTGTTGCTATAAGTTTTCCATATTAAAAAAAAATTGTTACCTAATTAAAAAATGAAGCAGATTTTAATATTATATTGAAACAGTAAGTACTTAATATTACAGGACATTACATTTTACCCTGAATTCATCGAAAAAGTGATTTTTTGCAAAACTTTCTCAAAAATAAACTTAACATCCTTGTTGTTTATGTTGTCTGTCTGCAAAACTGGTTTTTTTAATACATTATATGCTTACCTCCTCCCAGGACACTGAACGGCTATAAATTGCTGTTATAACAACATAACTTTTACTACCTATACTAGGTACCTATGTGCCTATAGTTTCGTTATTTTAGTATTAGTTAAATATAACTTCGTTTGGTTTCTAAAGACATCCATCTGCATTTTTAACCGACTTCAAAAAGGAGGCGGTTCTCAATTTGACTGTAAGTTTTTACTTTGCTTGTGTACCTACCTAGTTTTTGAGTAGGCTACGTATTTTTGCCACTTAGTTTATATTGATGATGTTATAATGACTTCCTGTCACTGCAAGTAGTGATAAACGAAATTTGTATTTTGAGAATTTGTGTGGGGTAAGTACCTATAACTTAAAAGTGAAAATTCTGTGTCATAGCCAGATGTTAGCCACTATTATTCTCCTTAGTTTCCCCTGTACAAGACACTAAAAACCTCGACCTTTACTCATACCTGCACGACTCAAACCTATTTTCAATTTCTTCGATAAAAGTTCCATAATCTACATCTAAGTACCTACATACATTAAAATTGCTTTTCGTGTGTCTCTGTGACCGCATTGTCCTTCTAAACTACACAACAGATTTTAGCGTGGTATTCACTTTTTTTTTTGTTTATCCTATACTGTCCCACTGCTGGGCAAAGGGCCTCCCCCCCAAATCCTTCCAGGAACTCTTTTTCTAAAGGCTTTCACTTAATTTAAAAAAAATATTCCGGAAGGTTCATGTGTATAATACATTATATTTAACTAAGTTTGTCAAAGAAACCTTTTTTTTCAAGTTTTAAAAACCTTCCGGGATGGGTCGCTAGTACCTAAATAAATAAAAAAGCACGTACCTTAACCAACTTGCACTGTATCACACCATTGGCACTACTGCACTGCTGCCCCCTGCACACTGGCGCAATGAAAGTAATCTTGAGAGCAGGCCGCAGCATCCTATATAAGCTCGGGATGGCGGACCGGCGTCAGGGAAAGTGCGGACTCGCTGCGACGAATATAGAAATGTAATAACTGAATGAGGAGAACCGAGGTAACCGACATAGCCCGAAGAATTACCAAACTGTGGGCAGGGCACATTGTTCGCAGAACAGATGGCCGATGGGGCCGAAAGGTTCTGGAGTGGCGACCGCGTACCGGAAGACGTAGCGTTGGAAGGCCTCCCACAAGGTGGTCCGACGGCCTTGCGAAGGCCGCAGGAACCCGTTGGATGCGAGAAGTACAGAACCGGTCGAAGTGGAGGTGCTTGGGGGAGGCCTTTGTCCATCAGTAGACGTCTTTGGCTGAAATGGTGATGATGAATAACTGAATGATGCACTAGGTCACTGTGCATCACACAAAACATCACGCCTGTAATCCTCGAAAGGTTAGGCAGGGGTGTACCTATAGTAAAGTGTTCACCCACATTTCGCCACCTATAATTAAGTCCCATGAAATAGGGGACGAGCCTATTGCCATCAATCGGGCACTACTCCAGACTCCGGGCTGCAGGATAATGCGGGGAATACGGGTATGTTATAACTATGCCTGCTAGGTACTAAGAAACGACTGTCTAGTTAGTCTGATGGTCGCAAGAAGCGCTACTGCTTAGCATGACCATTCCCAAGTCAGGCAAAGTGTTTTTCCATCAGGAATTTTTCAGTATGTCGCCGAAAGGGTAGGTACACTAATACTTACACCCACTTTTCGCCAATTAAGTTTAACTTCCACAAATAATAATTATTATTATAGGGGCGAGACAAATGACTCAGGAAAACCCCCAATAACACTGACCGCCCTAGGGACTGACCCCAGGGTATGCAAATAGCAATTAGCTTTGTCGCCCGTTTTCTACTTCGATAAACTTGCCAAGTTCGTCGTAGGTAACCTGCGCACACGACGGCTAGCGTCCGTTAGGGAAAGTCAAGTTCAAGCTCCTCGGGACACGTCCTGCCACGCCCTGTGGAGACAACTGCCAGCCACGGGCTGTACCTGATCGGCCACATTGCGATTATGAAAGTCCATGTAATACGCACATAATATGGATAATAATAATATCTACCAGCCTAACATTGTCCATCTACCTACAGGGTAAGGCCTCCACTCTTACGCAGGAGCCACGAGCATTGATCACCACGCTTGCTCAAGGCGGGTTGGCGACTTCAGACCTATTTCCTCTCAATGTTTTCCTTCAAAGATGTCAGTGTTGGACAAGATAAACATGGAAAATACATATGAATTGAAACCCCTAAGACGACCCACTGACCAAAAAGTCACATTGGTGGGTACTTACTCGGATTTGAACCCACGACCTCGTGTGTGAGAAGCGAAGACATAACCATTTGGGAACATGGCCTACTGCCTGTACCTTTATAACTATAACAATGTAACACTGGACTTCATGATTATATAAATATTTATTTATTACTAGCTTCCGCCTGCGGCTTCGCCCGCGAAGATGTCAACAAAAACTATCTTACGTCCTTCCCCGGGATGCAATCCATCGCTCTGCCAAATTTTATCGAAATCCGTTCAGGGGTTTAGGCGTGAAAAGGTAACATACAGACAGACAGACAGACAGAGTTACTTTCGAATTTATAATATTATTATGGATTCACCAAATCCACAGCTCTTTGAAATTTTATCACCATTTTCGGTACGTGCAATGGTGCAGTTTTAGTTTTGTTATGGCTACTGTCGAGAGCATTCTCATAAAAATACCGCAAGTAGTTTTACAGGCAAGTTTAGTATCTAGTTACGTTTACCTACTTTCAGACCTCCAAAGCTTATTTGGAAGTCAAACTAAGTAGTTATTTTCGTGTTTTAACCTCTAGGTAATGACTAATGAGTGATCCGTAGGACAATAATACATATAAAAACAAAAAATGTTCCAGCTTATGGGAGGCCACTTAGGTTTGACAAGTGGCAGAAAGGTTCTGGAGTGGTGACCGCGTACCGGAAGATATAGTGTGAAGGCCTCCCATTCTGGAATATTTTTTGTTTTTATATTATTGTGTCTAGATACCGGTACTCATCACGTATGCGGAGCATAACTAGCAAATTTGATTTGACCCTGTAATTATAGTCAAAATAACGTTCCGACAGAAACCAGAACACTCGTGCACTCTGAGTAAGCAGACAGTGCCTAGTAACAAGTTACGGTTAAGTAAAATCTTATCAAGCTAATTTCAAGACACATGAGACAGCAACCGCATTAGCTTTCACTAACGACGTGACTCGATTCCCTAGACTCTAGAGTATCATCAATACTAGATTACATGTAGGTACATACTTAGCTACATAGTTGAAAGGCCAACCTTACCTAGGTTGACCTTTTTTTATTTGTTCCGGGGTGGAAAATCCTCATGGATGTCCGCCGCCCTAGAGCGGGCGGCGAGAACTGTCAGGGTCTTATAACAGACTAAAAACCACCCCACACTTGGAGCCCTTGTTTTTCGTAATGAATGAACCGATTTTAATAAAACTTCATACGCATAAGCAGGATACAAAGGGCTAAAAAGTTCGTAGAAAACATTTTCGATATACTTAGATACATAAGTGTATCTAAGTATATCGTAATAGTAATATATTTGATATAGAGATAATTTGAGTCTCGGGAAAGGACATAGTTTTTATCACGATATTCCGTTTTCCAGCGGGTGCTGCTAGTACATAGATAAAAGTTTCGATAACTCAACGGCTAGTGAACGGATTTGGATGAAATTTGATAGGTAGATAGATTAGGATCTGGATTAACATATGGGCTACTTTTTATCCCGAAATAATGCCGAAGTAGCAGACAACAGCTAGTGTTTGATAAAAGTCGTTTTTTCGAAAATGGGTAGGAATTTGAAAAAAGTGCGTAAGATAAAAGTTGTAGAAAATTGCATTAGCTTTCATTACGTAGAAGATATTATTTCCCTATGACGCACCGTTTTAAAGATATTAGCGAAAAACTCAAAACTCAAACTCAAACTCAAACCATTTATTTCAATTAAACCATTTACAGGCACTTTTGAATTGTCAAGAAGTCGGTCAGTCAGAAAATATGAAGCTAGTTGCCCATTCCAAAGCGTAGGTACCTATGGAGAAGAACGGGCAAGAAACTCCATGGGCACTCTTTTAAATTGTATTTTTACAAAAATATTAGTTACATCATTAATGTTGAATTTACAATTATATGTGAGAACGATGTAAAAAAATACGTACGCGTTAAGAGCGTCCAGAGTACAGCAAATAGTAAGAAGACAACAACCCAAAAATAAAATAATTAAAAATAAGCCGAGGCAGCTGAGTGATGACCAGCCCCAACTGACGGCGCCCGTTCACGAACATGACGCATAGATCAGCACCATTCAGCTCAACCATTTTGAAGGGAGCTAAATGATCCAATACACACGCCACCGTCAGCGAGACATTTGTGTGAGCATGACATACTATCAGCCGCCATGGCACATTCAAGTCAATGAAAGACATATTACCCGGTAAATGGTAAAGAAGGTATACTTACATAGAACTCACATCTGTGCTATGCAGTTATACAATACAAAGGAAATTGAGTTTATACAATGCAAAGATAATCTTACAATCTTCAGCAGCTCCAACAGTATTTTCAAGTGTTAATCAATTAGTTGTGGTTGTGGAGCAGGACCAGCATTGAGCCAGGCATTTTTATCAGCGATGTAATCCCCTAACTTATAATATGCCTGACTGCATAGTGTGCGTTTTATACAAGACTTGAATTTTGTCTCATTCAGTTGAAGAATGTGGGGAGGTATTTTATTATAACATTTTAAACAGTATCCCATAAAAGATGAGTCTACTTTAGCCAGTCTGAAACCTGGTTGAACTAATAGGTCCCTATTCCTAGTACTATAATTATGTCTTTCACCTCTTTTACCAAAAAGATGTAAGTTTTTTCTTACATACATGATGTTTTCGTAGATATATTGACAAGGCACCGTCATGATGTTAATTTCCTTAAACAGTTCCCTTAGAGAATCACGCCTGCAGAGGTTATATATGGCTCTGATGGCTCTTTTCTGCAGAATAAAAATAGAATCGATGTCTGCAGCCCGTCCCCAAAGCAAAATACCGTAAGACATGATACTATGAAAGTAACTAAAATAGACCAGTCTCGCGGTATCTATATCAGTAAAGTGGCGGATTTTTCTGACAGCATAAGCTGCTGAACTTAGCCGTCCTGCAAGAGATGTTAAATGAGGACCCCATTGTAGCCTTGAGTCGAGCGTGATCCCCAGGAAAACCGTTTTATCGACGAATTCTAGTTTCTCTTGATTCAATACTATCTCACAATCACTACTCTTTACATTTGGTAGAGAAAATCTTATGCACTTAGTTTTTTTCCCATTTAATACTAAATTATTAGCAGTGAACCAACTTTGGACCTGCAGTAAGGCGTTATTTACGTCGTCATAATTTGTAGCACGTCTATTTACCTTAAAAATTAAGGAAGTGTCATCAGCAAATAACACCATTTGTGGTTGATTTTTTAATAAATGGAGTAGATCATTAACATACACTAAAAAGAGGAAAGGACCCAATATCGAGCCTTGTGGCACACCCATTTTTACTGTTAAACCATGTGAATTGACACCATTTATTTGAACTTGCTGTTGTCTGTCATTTAAATAAGAACTAACTAAACTGAGCGCAAGTTTTCCAAGCCCATAATGCTCAAGTTTCAAAAGCAAGGTTTCGTGATCGACGCAATCAAATGCCTTAGAGAGGTCACAAAAGATTCCTATGGCGTCTTGGGCCTCTTCCCACGCGTTAAAAATGTGTTTTAATAAGGTTACACCGGCGTCGGTCGTACAACGTCCTTTGGTGAAACCATATTGTTGATCGTGAAGGATTTTATTCGTGTTAAAATGATTGAGCATTTGATTAAGCATTATCTTTTCAAACACCTTACTGAAAACCGGCAACACGGATACGGGTCTATAATTATTGGTGTCTTTACTGTCCCCAGATTTGAAAAGTGGTATTACCTTACTGAATTTCATTAAATCGGGGAAGACTCCTTGATCAACACACGAATTAAATACTAAGGCTAAATAAGGTGCAATAGTCTCAATTATGGAGCCACAGACTTTAATGGACATTCCCCAAAGATCTTCGGTCAATTTGATCTTAATTTGCTTAAAAGCTTTTATTACTGTTACGGGGTTAATATGTGTAAATTGAAATTCAACCGGGCAGGCTGGAACGTTTGCTCTTAATAAATCAGTTGATACGTCGGATGAGGAATTTAAGGCTTCCGTCGTTTTTGATGGTATATTAGTAAAGAAATTTACAAACTCCTGAGCTACTTCTAAGTTAGAGCTTATGGCTCCACGTGAAGTCTCCAATGTGTAATCAGTGTTTCGTTTTTTATTTCTACTAGTTTCGTTATTTATAATTTTCCAAACTGTTTTTATTTTATTTTCAGCTGATTTGATTTTATTGCTAATGTACAGGGCTTTGGCTATTTTGCATGTATTTCTAAAAATTTTGGAATATGTAGCAACATACTTGCTGAAAGTTACAGTATTGATGTAAGGCTTAAGGCCATACAGCTCGAACAGTCTTTCCCTACTTATCCTAATACCTCTAGTTGCCCAGTCACTAAATATAAAATTAGGGCAAATGTTTTTTGTTTTCTTTTCAAAAGTTGTATTGAATTGAGTGTACACTACTGAAAAGAAATCCTCGTACAATTTATTTGCATCATCCATATCATGGCCCAGATCATTTAACTTATTATTTAGGGTACTATTGAATCTATTTAGTTTACCAGTCGTTATTGGTCTAAATTGTATTTGCACTTTTTGCAAAGGTGTTTTAAACTTAAAAGATACCGTTTGTCCACTATGATCAGACGGCAGATAGTTGACGATGGCTTTATCTAAATAATCACAATCGCAAAAGACATTATCTATACAAGTAGCAGAAGTTGGAGTTATTCTAGTCGGTTCTGTAAAAACATTTGATAAATTGAACGATTTAAAAAGGCTTAATAATCTACTGCTATTAGAATTATTTTCCAAAATATTAATATTAAAATCACCACAAATAATTGCGGCTTTGTTAATGGATGCAAGTTTCGCTAAGACATCTTCCATTATTGACTCAAATACAGAAAAGTTCTGATAATTAGGGGGTCTGTAAACGCACACTACGACATGCTTATCTAGCTCAACACAGGACAGTACGATGCAATGTTCAATTGATAAACCCACTATGTCATTTCGTTGCTTCGATTTTAAACAATTTTTTATCAAGATTAGGGAACCTCCACGTAGCATAGATTTACGGTTAAAACAACTGCCCACACTATAGTTCTCAAAATTAATTAACATTTGGTAATCCTTTAACCAATGTTCAGTACAACAAACAATGTCAAACTTTGTTTTTTCTAAAAACATTTCTATTTCTAATAATTTGGTTAATTTCGACTGGCCCGTTGGTCTAGTGGTTAGTGGCCCTGACTGCTATGCCGGAGGTCGTGGGTTCGATTCCCACCCAGGACAAATGTTTGTGTGATGAGCATGATCATTTGTTCTGTGTCTGGGTGTAATTTATCTATAATTTGTATGTATTTAGAAATATATAAGTATGTTTATCAGTTGTCTAGTACCCATAACACAAGCTCTGCTTAGCTTGGGACTAGACGGCGTTGTGTGATAGTTGTCGAATATATTATTATTATTTTTTTTTTCTTTTTTTCTTTTTTCTCGGAACCATTGGGTCCCGGTCCTTTGGAAGGCGTACGAGGGGCCGAAGCCAACTCGCAGAGGCCCCTTAGGAAATTTTAATGAAATGCGGCACCAACCGACGATTATCCCTGTATGCGCTATGCAAGTGCACCCAAGGATAACCCCCGGTTGGTGTAGGACTATTGCAGGATATGGAAAAATAAAAAGTTGGACTATGGGTTTGGGTGGCTAAAGTGGACTGGTTACCAAGAACTATGGAATAACTACGACCCCTGCCTGATCAATGTTTTATATATACACGGATAAAATGGCAGGGGGTGACTTGCACACTCAACAATGGGCCCCCGGAAACGGTCGCTAGCACATAGTGACGTAGCAACAAGGGGGCAACATGTCCTGAGGTGCTTATGAGGAGTAGAGAGGTATTCCACGGCTATCAGGACAATCCCGGAAGTACGGTCAAGATCCCTACCAGCATCTTACTGGAATACTTCCTTCCTCCGAGCACGTTTGCTCTTGCGAATCTCCACTCAAGCCGGCCAATAAAGGCAAGAACGAGGTGGGAGCTCTGTTCATCGTCATTGTTCACTCCAGCCGGCCAATAAAGGCAAGCCAGAGGTGAGGAACAAGACTTCTCCCTGAAGATAGGGTCCGTGGGTCGCTACTGCCCAACAGCTCGCCACATGCTGCCCTGCGGATTTCTGTATCTCTCTTGGTCTGGCTCCTCACCTTAGACCTGTTCCAGCAAAGTAAACTCTTCCGGCATAGGCCTAGAGTTCGGAGCGCGCAAGCCCCACCACGGCGTCAACGTAGAGATACGGCGGCGGGGTTATTATTATTATTATTATTTTTTTTTTCTCGGAACCATTGGGTCCCGGTCCTTTGGAAGGCTTACGAGGGGCCGAAGCCAACTCGCAGAGGCCCCTTAGGAAATTTTAATGAAATGCGGCACCAACCGACGATTATCCCTGTATGCGCTATGCAAGTGCACCCAAGGATAACCCCCGGTTGGTGTAGGACTATTGCAGGATATGGAAAAATAAAAAGCTGGACTATGGGTTTGGGTGGCTAAAGTGGACTGGTTACCAAGAACTATGGAATAACTTCGACCCCTGCCTGATCAATGTTTTATATATACACGGATAAAATGGCAGGGGGTGACTTGCACACTCAACAATGGGCCCCCGGAAACGGTCGCTAGCACATAGTGACGTAGCAACAAGGGGGCAACATGTCCTGAGGTGCTTATGAGGAGTGGAGAGGTATTCCACGGCTATCAGGACAATCCCGGAAGTACGGTCAAGATCCCTACCAGCATCTTACTGGAATACTTCCTTCCTCCGAGCACGTTTGCTCTTGCGAATCTCCACTCAAGCCGGCCAATAAAGGCAAGAATGAGGTGGGAGCTCTGTTCATCGTCATTGTTCACTCCAGCCGGCCAATAAAGGCAAGCCAGAGGTGAGGAACAAGACTTCTCCCTGAAGATAGGGTCCGTGGGGTCGCTACTGCCCAACAGTTCGCCACATGCTGCCCTGCGGATTTCTGTATCTCTCTTGGTCTGGCTCCTCACCTTAGACCTATTCCAGCAAAGTAAACTCTTCCGGCATAGGCCTAGAGTTCGGAGCGCGCAAGCCCCACCACGGCGTCAACGTAGAGATACGGCGGCGGGGTTATTATTATTATTATTATTATTATTATTTGGAAGAAATGCCTTGAATATTTTGATGAAATAATGTCAAGGCATTCTGCTGATCTCCTTTTTGATATTTACTTATTTTAGAGCAAGAAGATACCTTGTTGTTGTTAGGTATAAGAATATTATTACTGGTACCTTCTGTTGTCTTACAAACTAGTTTAAATGATTATCCGGAGTTAATCCCAAGACTTCAATGTCATCACCAGGCAATGAGCTCATAGTGCGTGAGGGAAATGGAACCTCCTTCGTATAATTTGTACAAATATTTATAGCATTTGAGCTACATTCATTCAGGCAAACCACCTTATTATTAGTATTATTACTAACTGTTGTGGTGTTAATAATACAAGACTTCGACATAATACTTATGTCTGAGTTTATATAAAAAGCTAATAGCCTTGCTATTATGTATCTAAAGCTAACAGGCAGATACACAGTATCCCTAGTCGACTTTAAAGTTTCTACAAAACTGTTGGTGTCAAAATATACAGGGTGTTTGGTGCATCGTTTGCCAAATGGAATTTGCCGAAAGGAGAGGTCATTTGCTATCTCGTAAGGCCCAGTAACGAATTCCTTGTTTCACTGGTTTTTTTAAAATGACTTTTTAATTTTTATTTGGAGAAATACAAGAACTCTGCATTTAAGCTTAATTTTTTTTTAAAGTTATGAGTATAGCCTTAAAATTTTATTTTAATTCTTATGTTTACTCTTGTATGGTTCTATGAAATTAAAAATTTACTTGCTAATAACATCTAGTTCCGTTTTAATAACTCCCAAAGTTTTTGAAAAAAGGAAAAATACACTTAACACTCAACTTTAAATGACTGTAAAAAAAAAACAAAAAGCGATCGGGATCTTCGAATTATTTTAAAAGGTTCTCTAGTTTGTCCCCTTTCCAACGGTGTGCAATATACTAAAAAAAACGTTTAATAACTTCAGTAATTCGCTAAATTTGTAATCGAGACACATCAGGCTGATATTCGATATTACGGTAAGAACACTAGTTTTCACATAAATAACATTCTATGAGTAAGTGGATAGTGTTATCTCACTCTTATGCAGTCTCTTATCTATTTCTAGAGTTCTAACTTTCCTCGAACTTGAAATAAAAAATAAACTTTTATTTAATAAGTACCTAATAATAAATTTTGTTCAAATTGTCCTCCACTATTGCGTACACACGCGCGACATCTTCGTCTTATCTCGACTGTAGTGGTGTGTAAACGTATTTCTGCTTTGATAGTGACGAAAGCCGCCTCAATGCGTTGGATTAAATCATCCCTAGTCTCAACTCCCGTGGAGTAAACAAGTTCTTTGGGCAATCCCCAGATGTAAAAATTTACGCAATAGTGGAGGACAATTTGAACAAAATTTATAATTAGGTACTTATTAAATAAAAGTTTATTTTTTATTTCAAGTTCGAGAAAAATTAGAAGCCTAGAAAGAGATAAAAGACTGCGTAAGAGTGAGATAACACTATCCACCTACTTAAAGTATGTTATTTATGTGAAAACTAGTGTTCTTACCGTAATATTGAATATCAGCCTGATGTGTCTCGATTACACATTTAGCGAATTACTGAAGTTATCGAAAGTTTGTTTTGGTATATTGCACACCGTTGGAAAGGGGACAAACTAGAGAACCTTTTAAAAGAATTTGAAGATCCCGATCGCTTTTAGTTTTTTTTTACAGCCATTTAAAATTGAGTGTTAAGTGTATTTTTCCTTTTTTCAAAAACTTTGGGAGTTATTAAAAAGGAACTAGATGTTATTAGCAAGTAATTTTTTTAATTTCATAGAACCATAAAAGAGTAAACATAAGAATTAAAATAAAATTTGAAGGCTAAACCCATAACTTTAAAAAAAATTAAGCTTAAATGCAGAGTTCTTGTATTTCTCCAAATAAAAATTAAAAAGTCATTTTAAAAAAAACAGTGAAACAAGGAATGAGTTACTGGGCCTTAAGAGATAGCAAATGACCTCTTCTTTCGGCCAATTCCATTTGGCAAACGATGCACCAAACACCCTGTATAAGCTTGTCACTGTAATGACTAACTAAAAAGTGCATATGCTTATTAAGCATATGAACATAATTGTATTGTCTATTTGTTAATTTTTTAAAATATGGAAAAGTGGGAGCTTTCATTCCCAAACTCCGGCTCACCTCCTAGACACGGGGACTTTTACTCCCTAAACACCCTGAACAACTTTCTGAAGAAATCGCTTAGGGCCCAGCCCACGTACTCTACACCTCCTTTTGGGTCATTCGTTGAGTGAAATAAAAGTCTTATCCTGAGCATAAATTTTGAATTTTTGACAGTTTTTCAATAGCTACTAGAACTGTCAAACGCAATATTAATTAAATCATTGGTCAGACGTCAATTTTAATCCGCGGATAAAAGATATATATCTGACTTTGGTATCATCATCCCTTAGTACCTAGGTAGATACTATTAACCTTTTAACCGCTTACGCCGGATTAATCCGACAAATATTTTCGTGCCCATTTCGCCAGAGTCGTATATTTACGACCAAATGCCACAGCTCTTTTAATCTGCTTTTTTAGGATTCCGTTCCCAAGAGGGTAAAAACGGGACCCTATTACTAAGACTCCACTGTCCGTCTGTCACCACCAGGATGTATCTCATGAACCGTGATAGCTAGACAGTTGAAATTTTCAGACGTTTTTCTGTTGCCGCTATAACAACAAATACTAAAAACAGAATAAAATAAATAAGTACCTATTTAAGGGGGCTTCCATACAACAAACGTGTTTTTTTTCGTCGTTTTTGCTTTGTGGTACGGAATCCTTCGTGTGCGGGTCCGACTCGCACTTGGACAGTTTTTTTTTATTAAATTATGCTGTACCTATATTTATTTTTCGATTTTGCCGGGCGCTGATGGGGGCACGAACAACCTGATATGAAGACAGGCGGTTAAAAGGTTAACTACGTGAGCAATTTTCCTTTCTTTGCTTAGATTTTCCTTCCCAGCGTTTATTTTGCTTATATCGGCTTTTACTTCATACGGTAAATATGTAGTTATTTCATGCAATTGATTCAATAAAATCTTGCCAAATGATAACATTAAACCAAACATAAGTTTGGTTGTTTTTTATAGGATCCTGCCGAAGAGGATGAATGCGGGAATGACTCCCGCCCCAGGCCAAAGTTTAATTGGGGAATCTCTTTTGAAAGCTCTTTTTGTCTGTAAGACTGAAAGATCTCTCCGCCCGCACCAGGGCGAAGGATATCCGTGAGGCCACTGCGCGGGCATAAACCTGAGTGATTGTTTATTTTTGTCACTAGCTAAAGACAATTTGCTATTATGAAATAGGCAGGCACTAGGCGTTTTGCATGTCCCTACATTTAGCTGTGATCACATAATTTCTTTGAAGTACCTTCTGTTTCCAAACCGCGGAACATGGAATGGCCGCGCCGGCGCCGTCAGCGATGCAAGGTGCTATATAATATACTTTATTAATAACTAGCTTCTGCCCGCGACTTCGTACGCGGATCCTGTTGCTTATGCCAGCGACAACGGGGTCGTCTAAATCGAAGATCTGAAACGTCTGATGTCGAATTCTAAGAGTCCGGGGACTGGACGGGTTGTGGTGTCTCGCCGACACACAACCCGTTAGAATTTTCACCTCAATGATATTTCTCTGCAGCGAGACGACTTTGAGCCGGGTCCCATTGCACAGTTTCGGCGGAGTGAGTTTCCGAAGAAGCATAATTGGGATACCGACCTTTAACTTAATGGTGTGCGCTGGTAGTCCACTTGCACTGAGGGAATTGAGAAATTCTACGGGGTAGTGTGTGGCGTCATCTTGGTCGACAACAGTGTTTATTGAAGTGGCACTTCATTTCCCTCAATTTCCGCGAGAATGCATTCATTGATCGCTAAAGCTTGGTCGTTTCTGGGTGTTAAAATGGCGCGTTCACACACCCAAGAATTATGTTGGTGCGGTATCCTATTGATGTTCCCGTACACCAGGCGAATCAAATCTTCTAAGGTGGACACCACTCATCCAAGTATCTCAGGTAGAACCACCTGGCCACCGTCTACTGGTAGCCTTCCCTCACCCAATTTTAAGAGAACATCAGAACATTCTTGGGCGTGTACATTCCGGCCAAGATGTGCTCTCATAATCATCGTTAAGCGCAACCTATGAATATGTGGCCATAAGAAAGAGTATTTCAACAAAGCATTCACCTCATCAGCCCTAGTTCCTCGCGTCACCACAGGCAGCGTTTGTCGGAAATCGCCGCTAAACAGAACTGTAACGCCACCCATCATTTGCTGGTTCCTGCGGATGTCCTGCAAAGTCCTATTTACCGCCTCTACTGCTTTTCTGTTCGCCATAATGCATTCATCCCACACGATTAAACAGCAATCTTTAAGCACGCGCCCTTTGTCACTATTGCGTGACACTCCACAAACAGGTGTTTCATTACTCTCTAAATCTATGGGAATCTTAAACATTTCGTGCGCTGTTTTGCCACCAGGAAGCAGTGTTGCGGCAATTCCTGGCGATGCTACTGCAATGGCAATCTTGTCTTGCCTCCAGACCTCTACGAGAATGCCAGCGGTGACAAATATTCTCCCTGTTCCACCAGGAGCATCCAAGAAAAACATTTTACCTTGGCCGAGCCGAGTCAAGGATGGTGTCGAAAATTTGCTTTTGCTCTGAGGTAAACTTAGAGACATGGTCATTGACGACGGTACTCATAGCTCTTGGATCATAATTTATTTCAGAGTTGTACTCTCTGTTTTCAAGCTCTTGTACATCCAGATGTTGTGGAGTCGGTAGCCCAGAATCCACCAGAGAACTGCCGCAGATCGAAATGACCATATCTTGAAGTGAACTAAGGCAACTGTTTAGAACGCGCTCATCAGTTGCCTCAGTATTATCTTCAGTAGTGCGTCTCAGACCTCCTAGGAAGTCTTCGACAGAAGATGCCGATATTTCTCCCACAACAGAAGCGGATTTGCAATACCGCAGAATACCAACATGACGACAAACAGATGTCGCAAACGACTGAGATTGTCACTAATGCTGGCCTCCTCAAGTGCGTTGTCCCAGTGCTGATCACTGTCGAGAAGGTGGCGTGCTACGCAAGCAGCGCGGTATGTGGGATACTCAATGTCATCGACTGTCCTTAGAAACGCAAATGATGTTGGGCCCCGCACTGTGTGCAGTAACATTCGCAAATGATAGCACTCGCCATTAATTGGGTGCACAGTGTAAACCCGTCCCAATGCGGTGTTCTTAAAAATTCCTGGAAACCCGTCCACGGCGTGTCCGCGTCGGCGTCGATTAAATACACCTCTTTGCTTGTCGTACGTGTAGCACGACGGCACCTCATCATAGGTGAGTGATCTAGCAAAGTTGTCCCCTTCACAGTCTGAAAAAGGCCAATTTCAGTCTATCAAAAAGTACTCTCATGTACTCTCTCATCACATTTTGGGAACAAAACCATAGCGCGTTCTAACTCGACGCCAACGCCATCTAGTTAGAAAACGGAAACTACATATTATTTACCCAAATTAATTAAATTATGAATAAAACTAAATTGTCGTTAATTTAACAGACAACTACATTAGTTTAGCATTAAAAAATATATGGTAACAGCAGCAAGGATCAAAACTAAGAATTACATACTTAAATGAATTACCTACAACAAATGTGCTTGGTAAGATATAGCTTAGAACCAAAAGTTTGAATTGAATTCATGATAGTGTAGCTTGTTGTACCGCCAATCAATCTGTTTAGTAATATTGGTGTGAAACTCTCCATACAATTAGATAGGACATGTGAAGTTCCCAGATTTCATAACAGTATCGTTCCTAATGCACATAAAAAATGCAAAAACAAAAAAAAAAGAATTTTACGATTTTTTAAAACAATATTACGGGATTTGAACTCGCACCATTTAGTGTAGTAAACGGTCGCCTGACCTTACCGCTAAATTCCCCGTTGACATATTGTTGAAATAGCTGTTCCCTTGCAATTTAAATAATATTACTGCCCCGCTCCTTTATAAAAATAGCGTGATTATTATGTTCCCAGAGTCAAAGTTTTATTTTTAACTAAATATAAATAAATAAACATGTAATTTTGTGCATTCAATTATTTTGTGCATTCAATTACGAACAAACACATTTTAAAATCAATATTGCTTACCTCCCATAGCATACGGCATGATAATATGTAGCCTAAAGCCTTCCTTGGTTTACTAAGAACATTTTTGCTGAATTTCAATTCAATCTATCCAGTAGTTTTGGCGTGAAGCCGTACCATACACACAGACAAACAGACAAACAGACAAAAATTCTAAAAAGTCACTTTTTGTCATCAGTTACGTTTTTCTAACAAAAGCCACTTATTTTTTCTCGAAAATTCACAATGTACAGTTTTTCTTTCGTTACTGTTTTATTATATGTATAGATATTCGTGCCCACACAAGCAGCGCTGAGGAGCGCAAGTTTTGGCTTCGGCTGTCACAGTTATGGTAAGAATTGTCATGGGTCGTCAGTTTTGATGAGTAAACGGTCACACTCACTGACACGCTTGTTATATGGAAAGTGGCCATAAAGTCTCCAGCAGCGGACGCCGACGGATTAGGGGTCATTCGGACCACTATGGAACTGGGACCGGGGACCAGTTACCCCTTTTAAAAATTTATAATGATTAACTGGACCCACATCTGTTTTGCTTTCAATTAAGCTAAGGGTGACTTAAAACGGTGTGGAACCTAAGATAAAAAAACGCTTGTACGATACGACTACATACAGAAAGCACAGCTAATAGAAATCTCTATTCCTAGACAGCACGTTTCGCCGAAAATTTTGTTGATAGAAAACATTGTTTTTAGATATGTCCACCACCAAGAATAGCACCACCCCATACTTCCCGTGGGTGTCGTAAAAGGCGACTAAGGGTCGTACCAGAGAATGGGCAGCAGCGTTCTTTATGCATTCCACCATCATACTATACTGCGATCGCCAACCCGCCTGCCAAGCGTGGCGATTATGGCAAACCCCCCCCCCCCCCCCCCCCCTTTTGGGGGAGGCCTATGTCCAGCAGTGGACGTCTTTCGGCTGAAATGATGATGATGATGCTGGTTGGTTGTTGCATTAAGTCCGCCTTTGTACCTTTTTGTGGGAAAAGTTGAAATAAATAAATAACTTGTATGTTGAGCATTGAGACGGACTATTAGTTCGTGGCGGTCGGTCAGTGTACATTTGAATATCATAAAGGCGAAAGTTGTCAGTGTGAGAGTGTGTGTGTGGGGGTGTGTGTGTGTGTTTATGTTTGTTACTTCTTCACGCTCAAACGGCTGAACCAATTTTGATAAAATTTTGTATTAACATACAGGCTACGTTTTATCCAGATATTCCCACGGGATCGACATTTACGCGTGTGAAACCGCGGGGCGCAGCTAGTGACTTTAAATAGTGGAACTGAAGAATAAAACAAATTCAGAAGAGTCGATACATTATATTCCAATTTAAAGGTACATGTAGAAGTCAAACTATCATGAAAAAAACACGTTTCTTTGGTAATCATTAAAATAAATAATATCCTAACATACACAGTATGACAACTTATTTTTATTACTACCAGTTATAATACATTTAAATGCAACAGTCTATTTCAGAAGATAAAACACTCCAAATGAGATTGCAAATCTTTAGATCTGATACAATTTCGATCATCATCTTCTGTACGTTTCGAAGTTAATGTCGCAATATAAAATGAACATAGCGCTTATTTTTCGGCCGAAGTAACCACGAGGGTAGGTGTGCTTTGATCTTTCAGATCTCTCAAATACCTCTAAGTGAAAATAAATGTGCTATTGTTTCACTTTAGTTATTGAAGCTCGGATCAGCCAAATTAATTAGTGCCATTCTTACTACACTACAAGCCTGATATAAATAATTATGAAATATTGACCATATAATATTCAATAAGTTATTGCCATACAGGCTACATACAAGGTTACTTTTTACTCAAAAATAATCAATTACATGTTCTCAAGTATTTATTAAATACTTTAAGTTTTCTTGATTTGTTTGCCATCTAGGGCAACATTATCAATTTCAATTATAATCGAAGACATGGTATCTTTTTTAGACTCTATGTCAATTTTTACATCTCTGTGACAAATATTGTTTTGTGTTTTCTTTAGTTTGTACAATTCATGGTCTTTGACTAACTTCATTCCGGATGAGGATTGCATTGAGGATAAATTCGTGATCCATTTCTCATTCCAGATTGTTCCAAATTCTTCCACGCCATCAAATAAAACCTTATTACATTCCTTTATTTTTTCTACATTTTGTTTTATAAGTTGTTCATCCTCTTTTTTTTTAACTCTTTTCTCCATTTGACGTTGGTTTAATTTTCTTGAAAATGTCTTCGATGAAGTTATGCTAACATTGTCATCAGAATCATAGGCTTGGCTCAATTGGCTCATTTCAGCCCACTCAGATCCTGACAAGTTAGAAGTAGTACCAAGTGTTGATGTACCTCTTGAACCTTGTCCCGTAGATCTGGTTGACTTGGCTGATCTGTTCGAACGCGTGGATCGTTTACGAGACGCCTGTGTAAATTGTTCACCTGCATACAATCCATCATCATCACTGGAATATACTGTGAAATTTTCTTCAAACGGATATACACATTTTGTGTTTGAGCACATATAAATTTTCGAAAAAAAGTTTATATAGAACATTCGCACTATGGAGCTGCACAGAGGACAAATCTGTAAACAAATAATTCAATTGTTTATTGATTTGTATTTTTTCAAATTGTATTAAAGGTGGTATAGTGCTACCATGTGAATGACAACAACTTACCCTTGGACCCTCCTCTACAATAGTACTGTTTTTAATAAAATCTGTAGCATACTGCAATGAAAAAACACACAAATTAGTTTAACTTACACATGAAGTCCATAAGCCAGGGTCTAACCCCTTTAAGGGGATGCACTAAGGTAGCCCGCAATATTAAATTTTTCTATCAAATTTTGTGTGTATTAAAATATGATTTGCAATTGTAAGAAATATGATTTATTTATTTGCAAGGGGAAACAAACAATAGTATATTAAAAACAAATGGAAATAACTTAGCAATAAACATAACAAATATCCTACCCACTCAATGATATTATAAAGGAAAGGTACACTACGTTCATACTGAGCGATGTTCTGTATTGTTGCGTTGTTATTACAAAGTACCGTACCAAAGTACCGTAGTAGTTGTAGTATCTGTAGTGTGTTGCTCGCTGCTATTAGCGGACTAAACGAAACTACAACAATTGTCTGAATTTGTCGGCAACAATTTGCACGCTCGCGCTCTAGTGCCATATGTACCTCTTTAATATAACATCATTGTACCCACTACATTTTTTTTTCCATTAATTTAAACTAAAGAAACTAAATGTAACAAATCAAAACTCTGTGTGTTTTATCCTACAGGTCCTACAATAACAATAATAATTCGCTTAAGCATAGGTAGTCTCCTGCTGATCCCTCAAAACACACACAGATAGACAGGGTCAGTGGACTCAGTGGGTCGTCTTAGGGGTAATATAAAATATAGGCAGTCCGAACTTCTAAGACGACCCACTGACGGAATTATGAATAACAATGATTTATTACGGTTCTGTTGCTATTATGGAATAATATTTTTAACTTACGTTCGAACTTGTTGGAATTTGAAATTGAAATTCGTTTTCGTCCATGCCTAACCTTGTTGTAGCGTTGTAATCAATAATAATAATACAATAAGCTGAAATTTGAAAAACCAATTTCAAATATGCTTCAGTTACATAAGTAACCTAAGTTTCAAACACAAATAGTAAATATTTAACAAAAAACCGAACACAAGCCAGACAAGAATACAAAAAGCGGCTTGCTGTGGCGGCTTTGGTACATATTATTTTATTAAAATTAGAATTTTATTTTTATCTATGGGCGGCTTGGAGTGCTTCACAGACTAAGAAGCAGTGTTGCCAACTCCTAGAAGTTCGAGTCGCTAGACTCAACATCAAAAGTCGCTAGAAAGTCGCTAACTAATTTCACCAGAAGCGGACACAACTAAGACGACCCACTGACCGGATTTTGTATGGGAGAGGCAGAAGAGGCCACCGACATGCAGTGTGAAAGGTTGGGATATGTGAAAAAACTTAAAAGTAGGCATAAGTAATTATATTATAATTCAAATACGCATCGTGTACAACATTTTAAAAAAATACTTTTAGTTAAATTATATAATCATTGTAACAATCACTTAAATTAAAAATAGGTACTTGGAAACGTGCATTTGTAATAAAAAATAAAAATAATCAAAATTACAATAAAAATATTAAATTACTCCTGATTTAATTTATACCTACTGCAAAAGTCGCTAGATATGTCGCTAAACAATTGTCGTCGTCAAAACTTTTTTTAGTCGGCAAAAGTCGACATTTCTAGCGACAAAGTCGCTAAATTGGCAACACTGCAAGAAGAGATGCAAAAAATCTTAGAGTAAGACAGCTATAGAGCATCGGGTAGCGTGGCCACACATGAGACAAAAAACTAACCTAACTTGCATGAGCTACATAAGTAGCTGCCTTGAAAAAAACTGGCACGCGCTGAGAGACGGAAATAGCTTAATCCTTTTCTTTTGCCTATAATAACTCAATACTTTATCCCTTTCTTGTGGAAATGAAATGGACCTACCCGCCGTCTATACTTTTCTTTGTCTAAGCAAAAAATACTTTGCACACTCAGAAAATTGAATTTGTACTGTCAATGTCATAGTGACTGACATAAAAGTTTATGGGCGCTTCTTTTATTTCTGGTCATTTCAATTTCAATTTTCAACGGATTTCATCAACTTGATTACATTTCGGGTTTTAACAACTTTAATAGTAAGGGGGCTTACTATCACCTTTTATAAAAACGTAAAAGGAAGAATGGAAGATGACTTGAAATGTCTGTAACAATAAAAATATTCAACAATATTCCAAAAGAATTAAGTACTTACCTAATTGTTTTTATAGTGTGAAAGAATAATTTATTGATAAAAAAGTAAAATTAAAAATTTTAAAACCGCCGTCTCAAACAAAAACCTGTTAGGTTTAAATAAGTTGTAGGAAATATTTTGATCCAAGCGTCCTCGCATCGGGATTCGGGGCCGGGGTACGGATCGGTCGGCAGAACCTAATGAA
This sequence comes from Mesoligia furuncula, assembly GCA_916614155.1. Lineage (NCBI taxonomy): Eukaryota > Metazoa > Arthropoda > Insecta > Lepidoptera > Noctuidae > Mesoligia > Mesoligia furuncula. The sequence continues at coordinate 1,385,328 of OU744807.1, read as the reverse complement.
AATGGAAACAATTAACAGCAGTATTTTTTTTTTAACAATAGCTTACGTTTTTAATAACGCTGAGTTAAAGCTTCGACTCGTCTGTTTGGTGTTTTTATTAGCAGTTCCCCGAAGTGAAGGACGCATCAAAGTATTTTGAAGCATTCTTTCGGTCCACCGCCACCACCACGACTGCGGTTACGGTGGCGTACCATATGTTAAGACCACTAGTTATTTACTATTCAAGCATTCCGTTATCTACCGTCCGTCCAGGAACGTCCTACGAAACATCACCATAAGTTTTTCATACAACAATTTGAAAAAAACTGCCAAAAATGCCAATATAATGATGACCTATCTTTGGTTGGTATTGGCCGTGGGGACCATTTTGTCCGGTTCTCCCATTAATTTCTCTTTCCTACTCTATCATCAGCCCCTGGTCATCATCTATCTATAAACCTATTCATTGAGACCATTCCAAGGAACCCAAACACGATACCGAGATGCTGCAGCAGCAATTCAAGGTTACTATGTTCTTAATTTCATTTACGTTGTTGAGCAGATAAATTTTTCGAACATAAGCAATGGATTAGCAATATCCTTCAAAATGATTCAGATTAACTTACATCTAAAGTGTGTTATGCAAGATGCTGATAATAATTCAAACGGCTGGACCGACTTTCTTGAATCATAGCTAAGAACACTCTCGATCAAGTCACCTTTCAAATAAAAAAATGGGGTGTGGCTGTGTCATGGACACGGCCGTGTGTTGTACGTGAATACGTTTACGTAACGGGGTTGATCCGCTCGGCCGCATTCATTCTTTTACGTTCCCGGCACTGCTCTACTCGGTTATATGGTGCTTTATTGATACTATTCGATTGCTCTTGAGAAGCCCTTTCCAATCGTATACGATCTCTGTATTTGGATTTGGCTTTTTGACGCGTATAAGCTGACATTATATATTTTTGATATTATTTTTCTCTTTATTTTAACATTATATTCATTATAACTATTTTACACTAATGTTTTTATACAATCGATAGATTTTGACGAGAGCTGACGATTGAAACTTAAACGAACGTCGTAGCTCTTTCGAGTCAAAAGTTATACAAAGTGGAAACGATACGCAGCAAAGTGACCTCAAAATGGCGGCGCTTCCCCCTCCACCGCGCGCGATGCGTCACAGTCCTCACCATATTAGTAATCTGTGTTATGAATTCTTTGATGCTTTAGCTATCCAATGGTGTAGAAGCTGCAACGCGAAACTATATCCCCCGATCTTAGACAAAGAAAAGTATAGACGGCGGGTATCTCCATTTCATTTCCACAAGAAAAGGATAAAGTATGGAGTTATTATAAGTAACAGAAAAGGATAAAGCTATACTATTTCCGTCTATCAGTGCGTGCCAGTTTTTTCAAGGCAGCTACTCATGTAGCCTATGTTAGTTAAGTTAGTTTTTTGTCTCATGTGCGGCCACGCTACCCGATGCTCTATAGCTTTCTTACTCTAAGCCCCCGATTTTGTTATCATTGTTTTTTTGGACTTGCCTCCCAATATGTAAAGTAAAAAAAAAATGGGGAAGTGTGACCATTTGTGGCAGATTTCTGCCATTTTGGCAGATTTCGCTCCTTTTTGTCTGTGACAGATGATTCTGACGATTTACAAAAGTTTCGGCAGATTTAAAAGATTTCAAGAAAATTCACATTACTTAATTTTAATTTTCAATGCATTCATCTTTTTTAAAGTAATTACATCAGGTTCTATAGATAATTAGATGACAAATAATTTTATCGAACTGGCAACTTCTGTTTCATAGCCAAATTATATGAAGATTTCCAGCTTATTCTGTTTTTAAACAAGTGCGTCATACGGTTATGAACGTAATCAAACTGGAATAGTGTTCATATTCTTATCTTCTTTATTGATTTTGTTTCCAATCAACTTTTGATTTTACCTCATTCTCTTTTGATGTGTATCGTGTGCGGTTATGTGTAACGAATCATTAATTATAAAGAGAATACAACAAAAGAGGGGATTAAGAACACAGAGACTGTGTCATATTTAAACCAACTAAAAACATGATCAAAAAGATGTCGTCAACATCTATGTAGGTACACCGAAAATTACGAAATTTTGCAGGCAAATGCGGATACGTAGAGTAAGTAGTGTATAAGTATAATAATGCATAAGAAAATTGTTAAAATATATTTTTTATTGATTAAAGATATTTCATTGAGTTTGTTGTGTATTTTTTCCATTTCCATGAAGGCATATTTTTGACAATTTTGGCGCTAAGTGTGGAAGGTTTTGGCCTTAGACGAAGAAAAGTATAGACGGCGGGTATCTCCATTTCATTTCCACAAGAAAGGGATAAAGTATTGAGTTATTATAAGTAACAGAAAAGGATAAAGCTATACTATTTCCGTCTCTTAGTGTGTGCCAGTTTTTTCAAGGCAACTACTCATGTAGCCTATGTTAGTTAAGTTAGTTTTTTGTCTCATGTGTGGCCACACTACCCGATGCTCTATAGCTTTCTTACTCTAAGGTTTTGGCAGATTTTTTGCCGTCTGTGGCAGATTCGCTATTTATAAGATGGCCACACTGGCGACCACAGACTAGCTAGCGAGTAGCGAGTAGTCAATAGTCAAGTCACCTGTCAGAGATAAGAAGAGTTACCTTGCGGGGGTATCACAGACTACAATAAAATTGTGACTTCAATTCAATCAATATAAGGTTAGGAGTCGTCGCGCGTCGGTAAAAAAAATCAGTACTCACTACTCAGGAAGAAATTATAGCGTGAAGATCTAAAAATCGTCAGTCAGTGACTTACCAATTTTACAGTGTCCTAATTATTTTCTAATCTTAAAACTTTGTAACGCAGAAATTCAAAATGCCGACTAAGCGAGCTGTGTGTGTTCTCAAGGGCGATGTCAGCGGAACCGTATACTTCGACCAACAAGTAATTATTTAACGTTTTTGTACAAACCGGCAATAGGACTGTCTTTATTAAATAACCTTGAAATACTAGTACCTACCTATCTAGTTGCACTCTGTAGTAGTTTTTACGACATAAAATGTTGATTAACCACTTAGGTGGTTACTCACCTACGTATAAATAATTCTTATCATGCGTCTATAGATAATTCTGGAATGATGGGTTAACATTGCGAATGCAACCATGTTATTGACACGGGAAACATCTCTGACTGTATTCAGTATTTTGGCAGGAATAATACCTAGCAACATGGAAATTTTATTGACATTATAAAATCCCACTGATCTTCGTAATCGCACCGCCTATCTGATTCGGTTCTAAGCAGATAATAAGTAAAGAAGACGACCCCTGAACAATGATTTGAAATACAATCTTCATCATTAAACTTTAACTAGACGACCCACTGACCCTTACTTCTAATGACTGAATATCACAACATTACATTGACTTCATGAAACAGTACCTTTCAGACCTCTGCTACCCCAATTATGATTTGGATTTCCTTTAGTTTTTAACCTTTTGACATGTCAAAAAATCAAAAACATACCTTCGGCGTCAAAGTCTGTCATGTAGTAGAACCGTGGTGAGCTGGGCACATTTTGGTTTATCATCTATACATGACTATGGTGGTCAAAAGGTTAATTACCTGGCCACCTACTTGGCCTATTCAACTGATAGTAGGTTTTTATAAATAAAACTTACTGGACCAAAGTTAAAAAGTATCATATATTGGAAACAAAGTCAGTTTTGTTTTTCATCCTGCCAGGTAATTGCGTAACACACATGGCTTTCATTTTGACCCTTCAACAACATTCATTCCATTATTTATGTTGATGTACAGGTAAATTTTTCAAACATATGATAAAGCAATGAAATAGCAATATCTCTCAAAATGATTCAGATTGTATTGAAAGTGTGTGACACAATTAGTGCCTTTTCACACGTCCCGGCAACCGGGTAGCCGGTGCCGACTATCCGGTAACACTTGCCAGACAAACTACGCCGGTACATGTGAAAGCAAACGTACATCACTATACACTTTGCCGCCAGATACCCGGCACCGGCTACCCGGTAGCATCACTCAAAACAGAAGAGCTGCTCTTCTTTTTTCAGTTTGTGTAGTAAAAACAGGTTACAGAAAAACAGTGTTTGTTTTAATTTACCTAGTTAAATGTAAGCCCTTATAATTATTTTTACCCACCGTACCCACTTATTTATTTTTTTCTGACTCCAGGATGAAAAAGGACCCGTAGTGTTGTCTGGTGATATCCAAGGTCTTTCAAAGGTATGTAGTATTTTGAATTTAAATTAAATAAATTATTTATTAGTTACATAAACGGGAAGATTAGCTGACTATGCCTTTTTTAGTAAAACTTGCACTGATCAATGGATTTTATTAATTAATACTGTAATAAAAATTGATTGCACTTAAAGGCTTTTGTGTAGATTCCAATTTGGAGGTGGTGATACTTAGATGTGTCATGTATATTAATATTATAATTTGTTAGTTTGTATGTAGGGTGTGACCTTTCTGATCTACTGATATGATTCAAAAAAATTCTTTCACTAATGTGAAGCTACAGTATTGCCAAGTATAATAGGGTAAATTTTACGTTAAAACAAGAAATTACAGGCATACGAAGAGGCAGGTAGAAGATAATATATATAACAAATATTTAAAATCGGAATGACAATGCAAGTTTGATATGTGAACACATAGTGTGTACACATAAATTAGCATATAATGACTATCAATATAGTATGCAGCAACAACAGTCCAAGGTCATGATGTAGGTATGTCATTATGTTAATAATCAACCAAATAAATGATTCAACAGAACTATAATTAAGTTAATATTAACAGAAATACATTTCTTTAAACTTGCATTGTTGAAAGAATTATGTGATATCTTATCAAAGGTTAGGTCCAACGTTTTTATTATTGAACTATGCAAAGCTTCAATAACAATAAAAAACCGGTCAAGCGCGAGTCGGACTTGCGCACCGAGGGTTCCATACATTGTAGGTAAGTAAATAGTTTATCACGAGATTTTCTTTTTAAATTTAAGAGTAGATTCATAGAGTAGATTCAGGAGAAACATAAATTTACGATTTTTGGATTTTTTCCTTTACTTGTGCTACATGATCTTGCTTCTTTTCATGATTCTAGGTCAACGGGAAGCAGGTACCGTAGAAATTTTGATTCCCTTGAGAGTGTCGAAATATACGTTTTTTGCGGCATAAACGGCCGTATCTTTTACGTTAACTTAGGTGTTTGATTTTTTAGCTTCAAGGGACTGTAGACCTGTGGCCTTAGTGTGAGTTTTTTCACTCACGTTCGATTGTGAGCGCGTTAGAATTTTATATGAAAAAAAAGTTATAGCGCCACCTGGTGGTCACTAGGAGAAACCTAATTTCCCATACATAATTCTAACACGCTCGCAATCGAACGTGAGTCGAAAAAACTCACACCAAGGCCACTGGGTAAGAGTATATGTTTTAATTTCAACTCGATACCTCCACGCCTTCCCGCGATAAAGGGTCTTGAGTTTGACCACAGATATAGATATACCTAGATAACGCAAGTATCACGAACTGTATGAAAACAAAGCGTGCCATTTTTTGACTACCTACTATGACGTCACAAGCTCGCGCTCTCGCTCACACTTACCCAGCCAGCAGTGCAAAGGACTGAGCGCGAAAGGGGCGGCTTACGATTTGTAATCATAAGTTGGTGCAATTTTTGGCACGCGAAGTAGTTACTCTTGCGTTATCTAGGTATATCTATATCTGTGAGTTTGACAGACAACAGAAGGACGGACGGACAACGAAAGTGATCCTTCAGGGATTCCGTTTTTTCCTTTTGAGGTACGGAATCCTAAAAAGTAATGTTTGTTAAATAGATTAACTCTAAACTTAGCATTTATTTCAATTAAACCATTAAGGCCCAGCGCAGACGACAGACTATCAGTGATGCACTTTTTAATCTGTGAAAATAGAACCCAAGCAATTATATGCAGTAACGCATACGACGCGCAAAAAGTTCGGCATAATATCTACGGTTAAATTGTCAATGTTCAAAACATCGATAATTTAAATATCGAACGACCCTAAAACCGAAAATTAAAATAACGTAATTTTATATTATCAAATGGTTAGATATCCTACGTCCAATATATGTAATATCGAATTATCGATAAACGTGACGTTGAAAGGCTTAAATATCGTCTTATCTGCCCTACCCCTAGAGTGAAATTTAAGCCCGTGTAGGCGCGGAGGGGCGAGGCGGCCCGCAAACCGAAGTTAGACGTTTTAAGGCGCGGCCATAAGCGGGATACCGAAAAACGTCCACTTTTTCGTCGCACAGTTATCCCAATTGCTACATACCACGAACCCAAAAAAAATACAGTGCATAGTCAAGAGTATAAAAAAAAGACTTACACAAAAATATCTTATAGAAATAATCTAGCATCTTAAAAAAAAAATCGCAAAGAAAGGACATGAAAAAACTTTTTCGTCTCGAAATGCTCAATATTTTGAGTGACAACTATTAATTTTTTTGTAACTATAAGAAAGGAAATTTAATCAACTAAAGACATATGTAAAAATATTTTAACTTATTGGTATATTTATTTTTTTATTAAATTAAAACTGCGAAATAATATTAACATTGGCGGACACGAGGTTCAGCTAAAATCAAACGCATCGCCATTTTCTACCTTATTTGTATGCCGCGATGCACTACTGTCGCGCGCTTGGCGGGGATACGCCCAGCAGCGTTGCCAGATCGTTCCTTTTGGAACATTTTGCGTTCTATTTTACGGTCATGCGTTCCCTTTGCGTTCCCATCTTTTGTGCGTTCTCTTCGTTCCTTTTTGGTATGGTGATACAACCTGACACAGACCTGCAAATTGCAAAAAACGTAAGAAAATTTGAATTTCGCGGTTTCAACTACCCATTCTCCAAGTTCGTGTACTGAAGACTAGGCTGTAAGTATTTACAATCCTTTGCCTAACCAGAAAGGGTGGATCAAAGAAAACTTAAAACCCAAAGATTGATTCATAGTCTGTGGATTTGTGTACTTTACAATTTTTACGTCTGTGCTTTGGCTGGCGGGGAAGCCAACTTTATTTGTGAATTGAATCGTTTTTTGTTTTTTTGTTCAGTTTTCGCCCTTGAATGGTAAGGTATTTGCTTTGTTTTCATTAAATTCTACTGTGCTGAATGGTAACCTAAGTAAAGTTAGAAGCTGCTGTTTTCATTTCCCAAACTACTGGATGGCGCGCGGGGCAAAATATAACTTTTCTATCTCAATAGCCTACTAACTAGGTACCTAGCTAGCCTACGTGCCTATTATCCTTAAAAAACAAGTTGAGACTTCATTTATGTTATGACAATGTTATGACATATGCTCGTCGTTTGGTTGGAGTTGGACTTATGTTGAAATAACCGAATCACACGGTTCACTCTTGCCTTTCAATTTTGATGAATAAACCAAATTCAAATTTGTAAACATCTAACATTCAGAAAAAAATAATTCGTTCTTATTTTGTTCTTGGTTAATATTTTCTAACAAAATCTATAAAACATAGATAATGATGCATTACAAAATTTGGTGATATTCATTGGTTACCGCCAGAATTGACAGCATTGATTGACATAAGCGAGCTAACCTAGAGCCAGTATTAAACGTAAAAAAAGTGCTCGTACTCAAACTTGGTCCGAGTCAATGATTTCTTTAAGAATACGCCGACCGCCTAGTGGCGCCCTCATCGTTTGTGTGGTTATTTCTTTTATTTTAGAATAAAAATGCAGAAAATAAGCACGTTAAGTTGTGCTCCACAAGATTATACCTACGTTTATATTATTATAAACGGTAGTTTTACATAGTTTAGTTTTATTATAATCACTAAAACGGAAAATAGTGGCCACTATTATTAAAAATAACCAAACAAACGATGAGGGCGCCACTGCGCAGTCGGCGTTTGGTCGGTATAATACACTGGCCTTAGAGGTCAGTGGTTTAATGTCATTGGCCCGAGTACTCAAAACTAAAGACCGCGCCGCGATCGGAGAGCGTAAACAACATTTTTAGCATTAATTGTGAACGCGATTCGGAACGCGGCCACAGTGACCATAGTCTACTCTGGGATACCAGATTAAAAAGATTTTTCCAATAGTGGGGAAATTTCAAGGTTTATTTAAAATATTGGCTAGTTTTTGTAATAGCACAATTTGCTTATGAGATGTTTAATTTAATTACATAAAAGATTGAAATCATAGTTTAGAAGTTATAAATGAAGTCTTAGCTTCTAAATCAGCACAAAAAGTTAGTAAACACTTAAAAATGTTTGAATAATTTGATACATTATGCACAGAAAAACTCAATTGAAAAAAAAACTGAATTGAATTTATTCTTCACTTAAAAGAAGGAATGTAGATATTAATATTCTAAATAATATGTCCATTTTATTTGATACTTAATGGTAATGGGTAATAAATGCATGACATCTTTGGTGTGTTGGCTTGCAGATATTAATATGGATAGGTATTTAATAAAACGAAAACGTGATTCTGATGGCTCAAATACTCGTGCTGACGATCAAAACCGTCCGGGTTGCTCTAAACTTCCAAAATTACACCAGACAAAACAAAATAAAGAAATAAAATCTTCTAAGCTTAAGATCTCAACACAGAGTACAGAATCCAACTTAGAGACAAATAAATTTGTGTTTGTGTCTTTAATTTTGTGCGTCATGTTTGCCGCAAATAAACGTATTTCTTCTTCTTCTAATGATCTGCAAAAATAATAATATGTGACGTTTGCCGCCTGCATGATACTGACAAACTAACATACCTAACTAACATAACATACTACAAAAATTGATTCTTCTTTACGAATCAATAACAAAAAAAAATCTATTTATTCATTAATAAATAGTTTTTTTTTTAATATATATTTTTCGTTTGCGTTCCTTCACGGCTAATTTCGTTCCATTTCAGACATCCCAGCGTTCTAAATCTTCAATCACTACTGGCAACACTGACGCCCAGTCCGCCGCAAGCCATTACAGAGAACGGTCACGTTTGACGTTACGCATGCGCTCTTCCATTACGTAATTCATGTATCAAAATAAGTTATATTATGAAAATTGACACTCAGATATTAGGTTTTTTATTTTTATTTTGTGTGAACATTTGACACATAATTTTATGTTTTTGGGACTCGTGATTGTGTGAGTCATATTATCAAAACCACAATGGGTAATAAAAGAAATAAATTTTTAAGACGGATTTGTACAAGAAAACGGCGAAATAAAATGAAAACTATTACATCAGAGTAAGTATAAAAAAAATAAATTATAGGTAAGTACTTATATGTAAATATTTATAATATGAATTATAGATTAGACATATAAACAAACCTTTTACAGTCCGTTCAACCGATTTTGACTTCTATTGCGTTGGAGACATGACAAATGGCGGCTGCAGTAAACAGTTTGTATTATAATCACTTTTTTGCTTTTAATGCCATCCTTATGCCTACGGAATAGAAGTCAAATTCGTTTGAACGGACTGTAAAAAAAATTGTTTTTCTAATCTTGTTGTAAATGGTTTATAGTTATGTTTTACCAGGCTACACATCAAGCTATACATTTCCAGTATATGCTGACCTCTCATTGTACGGAAATCCTATACAATGCGAGTTCAGCTTATACGGGAAACGTATACTTAGCTTGATGTGTAGCCGTGTTTATTACTATAAATTTGGTGTCTACCCCTGACCTGGAAGAGGACATAGGCTACTTTTTATATCGGTTGTACGTTCCGTTCTAGTGCAATGTTCATGAAAAGTATGTGCCCTCAGAGCCTGCCGAGCCTGGACACATGTCTGCGGCACGACACCGCGTCGTGCCGCGGTAGTATTTTTCATTCACCGCGGCGCACGGTGCGGTCGCGGCCGCGGCGCTGCGCCGTGGCACGGTGCGCCGCACCGGCTCACAGTTCAAACGTGTTCATGAAAAAATGTGGTAGTGAAAAATACTACCACCGCGCCGCCGACATGTGTCCGGGCCCAGGCCCGCGGATAATCGGATGCATAATTTTATTGATCTAAAGTTGAGATTTTGATTATACTTTTTTATCGCAAAACTCCAGTGATTCCGGGATCGACTAATTTAGAGTTACGTTGAATAGAATCATAATTTTATTATTATTTACCCAGAATTTTACCTATGCATATTCATTTATTTACCTATCTAATGTTGTAGAGTAGATAAAAAAATTTTGTTTATCATCCACAAGTGGGTCAAAAAGCGCGTCTCATCGTATGAAAGACAAAAAAAAATAATATTTAGAAAAACTGACCACTTCACCACGTTGTCTAGAATCACGGAGTGAATCTACAATTTTCCGATTTTCAGCTGATCCCGGAATTTTTTTTCAAACAAATTATTTCAGAAGCCGCTTCCACACTTGCGTACTATGCATTTGATTAGTTATTCAATCCTGTAATCCCGTGATTTTTGTATTTCAAATATTACTTACATACTTTTAGCTTACATACTTTTGGATCTATTTTATTCGATTAGTTACGCAATTTCGTAATCCCGGGATTTTTTATTTCAAATAAGTTATTTTCAATAGCCACTTACATACTTTTGGAGCTATGTATTCGATTAGTTGAGCTATTTATTCGATTACTTTTGCAATCCCGTGATTTTTTTAAATAAATTATTTCCATAAGTTGCTTCTACTTCCATACTTTTATAGTTATGCAATAGATTAGTTATTATTTATTCAGTGATTCCGATTTTTTTTTAAAACAAATTATTTGTAGTCGTTTCTATACTTTCGAAACGAAACATTAACTCGGCATCCGATTATCTGATCTCTGTGTATGATACCTTGATATAATATAACAGAAATATAATTATATAATAAATGAAATTGATTTCTTATACAGTTTTATCGTTCGATAACATTTTTTCTATTCATTTACAGAGAACCCAGGCATTTTCAGAGTAATAGCGCAACATTACTCACACTCAACTGCCATTAATCCAACCACGATAGATACAGGAACTACGGAAGAATGAAATTATGGGTATGTAGGTTTTATATCTTTGTATTATCAGTTCAGTCTTCAGCGTGATTTAAGTACAAACGAACAGACATTTACTTATGCATATTACTAGGGTTACATTTAACGTTTTTTTTTTTTTTTTAGGGAAACCACCAAAGACGAGCCATTCCTTACTGAAACCGAATGTCAAGAAGATACAAACCTACAAATACAGGGTCGAAGGATTGTAAATATGATGTACTTCATTCAGCAACTACAAAAAATTTCCAATCATACTTCTTTGTTTGAATGTAATTTCAAAGATATGGCACTGATAGGAGAAAGCAGAAATGGTATCAAAATATAAATTTAGATGTATTATGTGTAAAATATTAAATACTTACTGTAATTATTTTGCTATTCCCTACATTTATTTCCACAACATTTATTCTACTATCATGCTTCTTTTGCCACACCCAATATTCACTTCTATACTTATGTATGGAAGTGCGCCACCCACTGCGGTGAACCACTTTTGTACCTTATTATCATAGTAATAAGGTCGAAAAGTGGTTCACCGCAAATGTCCGCGATGGAACCAGCACACCATTATGAACAGACAGTCGAAAAAAAACTGAAAAAGCCAAAAGATTTTAATCAACCTGTATTGTGAGAATAATGTTTTACTCATTGTTAGTCATATTCAGAGATCAGATAATCGGATGCATATTTACATTATTAATCTAAAGTGAATTTTTCGTTACAAAAGTATGGAAAAGGCTTCTGAAAACAAATTATTTGAAAAAAAAATTTTTTCGTACAAATGGACGCGCCTTCTGATCGGTTCACCCTTGTTTGATAGAACAACGTTTGATATAATATTACTAAATCGAATTTTAGTTGCAATAAAGTCATTTCGAAGAATTATTCATTTGACCGAATAATTCATTGGTAAATTTTTATTTAGCGTAATTATTTATTTGAACTAATTTCATTTGAACTAATTTCATTTCGCCGAATTTTCAAATGCACTAATTTTATTTAAACTAATGTTTCACTACACTAATAATGATTTAGTCGAAAGATCGTATCGAATATTTAGTTCGGTTCCCTATCCATTTGCATAATCGATAAAGCATAACTTTTTTAAGCATAATATCCTAAAGCATAAATTTGCCCGAAGAGGATATACCAATTTATTTCGACGATTGGAAAAAAGCCATATCTCCTGAATCAGGTAATAAATAACATATTAATATAATATAACGTATTGAACAATTTTGTGAGTTTTTTTTTCGCTGTAGGAAGCATGAAGCAAGCAAGCATACAGCATGCAAGCAAGCATGCAAGCAAGCATGCAAGCAAGCATGCAGCAAACAAGCAAGCATGCAAGCAAGCATGCAGCATGCAAGCAAGCATGCAGAATGCAGCATGCAGCATTCAAGCGAGCATGCAACATGCAGCAGGCAGGGTTTCTGTCACGGCTCCGGCGCTGCGGGACTCTGGCGGCCCCACGCGTGCTAATCGTCGCAGACGGCTTTCGCTCACCACCGCAGCTTCGGCTTGTTGGCCGGCTTCGCCGGCCAGCCTCAGCCGCGGCGGATCGCTCGCAGCCGCCTGCTCCTCAGCCCGCGGGCCGCCTCGCCCCTACGCGCCTACGCGATTTTAAATTACACTCTAGGGGTAGGACAAACAAGACTACGTGGAGTCGGTTTTGCAGCAATTCGGTTCTGTCACTAACTTTTGTTGCACAGCATATTAAATTTAATTAATTGTATGCCTAAATATTATTATGCTAATAGTCATTAGGCCTACTAACGTTATGCGAATCAAACTTATGCCAAAACAAATTAGTCTTTAAGATGATTATGCCAACATAAAATGTATGCCTAAAAAAATATGCCGAAGTATTATTATGCCAAAACAAATTGTGCCAAAATCGTTATGGCGAAGTATATTAGGACAAAGAACATTATGCGAAAAGAAGGGATCCCATTTAGTTCATTAATAATTCGTTTCTTTCATCGTCTATAAACTAACATTGTTCTTCACCTATCGAATTAATGCCACGCCGCGCGCCGTACTTCTAACGCCATCTAGTAGATGTAAGTGGAACAATATTGAGATTTACTATAATCGTAAATATGAAGGTAGTACCAAGAAAAATGCATCATGCAGGTTGTCATTGTCATGCACTATAATGATTTGTGTCTCATCATAAGTCATTACTAAGTAAATTTAACTGTTTTCTCGTTCAAAATAAATAATTTTTCAAATATTTACAATGTTTTTTTTTCTGCATTACATTACACCAATTGAATATTCGATAAAATACATGGTTATACCATCTGAACATTACATCAAATGAACATTATACCTTTTGATCATTAGCGCAAATGTTGTTATAGCAAATAAATATTCGATGAACTGAAAATTCTGTCAAACGATATTATACAAAGTGATGATTTTCTTAAACGTTGTTCGATTTAGTAATATTATATCAAACGTTGTTCTATCAAACAAGGGTGAACCCTTCTGATCCATGTATGTATGAGAAACAACATTTTTTTGTCGTACTTTACAAATTTACGTAGGTAAATAAATAAATATGAATCAAATTCTAGGTAAATAATATGATTATATTCAACAGAACACAGTTTTTCCAATACAAAAGAACATTCCATATTAGCCAATTGAATATTTTTTTATTAGACACCTCCATTTTAAGTTAATAGGCATCCGAATCCAAACATCCAATCTGTCATATTATTCAAAAGCAAAATTTATTTTGAAAATCCCGGGATTACCAATTATTATCGGTGACCAGAATACGGACGCCGCCGCCGCCGTACCAGAATAAAGCCACGCGCCGCCAACGACGTCGCGTCGCACCGGTGCGGGGCGCGCGGCGGCGGCGGCGGCGGGGTCGTAGTGGGCGGAGCTACTACTTCCCCTGCCTCACCTCCTGAAATACCTAAATATTTGCCTAATACAGCGCCTTAAGCTTAGATATAACAATTTTCGATATTACGATGCCTTAGATTAAAAAATCTAAGTACGATGCAATCGAAATTTAAATTTTCGATGTTTTGAACGTTGATATTTTGCCCGTAGGTATTTTAATGTTCAACATTCAAATTGTACCCCGCGAAAAAAATAGAACGTTTGCTTCAACGCGCGCTAACGCAGACTGCGCACAGTCGCACAATTTTAGTATGCAATCTGCACTCGTTAGTGGGGGACGGACGTAACGTACGCGGTATAATACCATGGCGCTAGAGATCGATGATACAAAACAGACCAGCTCTCCGAAAGTATAGGATGTACCCAAAATTCTCTATTTCTTCTCCTTTTTAGGGTTCCGTACCCAAAGGGTAAAAACGGGACCCTATTACTAAGACTTCGCTGTCTGTCCGTCTGTCCGTCAGTCTGTCACCAGGCTGTATCTCAAGAACCGCGATAGCTAGACACTTGAAATTTTCACAAATTATTTATTTCTGTTGCCGCCATAACAACAAATACTAAAAACAAAATAAAATAAATATTTAAGGGGGGCTCCCATACAACAAACGCGATATTTTTGCCCCTTTTTTTCTCGATATCCAAAATGGCAACAGGTAGGCACTTGAAATATTCACAAAATACTCAGTTGTATTTTAACTTTAATAATAAATAATACAACATACTTGTTTTTTTTTTCGGCGTTTTTGCCTTGTGGTACGGAACCCTTTGTGTCTTTTTTTATTGGCTTACATTTACTTCAGCTTAGAGAACAGTGCAAGTTTCATCAAAATCGATTCAGTCATTTTTAAGACATGGACTAACTCGTGTAAGTGTGACGGCCTGACTTATTGATACGAGCTACGGTGTAGCGACAAAGGGAAAACATCTCAAAACCTTGGTCAAATTCTAGTGCAATATTTACAACAAAACTATTACCTACTTAATACAAACAAATATTCCAGTTTTTACTTAAAACTAAAAATTACGAAATAAAAAAGTAATTTTAAAAAATTCAACCGTCTTCAAAAGAAAATAACTCAAAATTATGAAATAACTTTAATTTCGGAAGTCGGTGGCAAAAAACTAAAACTAAAATACAGACCCCAAGACGGTGTCTTTGGGATCTGTATTTTAGTTTCCTTTACTTCCGAAATTAAAGTAATTGAATAAAAACCTTTGATCCGTGCCACAAAAACCGACAACAAACGGATTGGTGGTAGATGCATCTGCCGACGTCAAATACCTACCACAGACTAGCAAATTACCCCGTCTACACGTCGGCGGACGCATTCGCAGATGACCATCTGCTGATGAATTTGTCGACGTGTAGAGGAGGCTTTTACAGGCACTTTTGAACTGTCAAGAAGTCGGTCTGTCAGAAACTATGCTAGTTGCCCATTCCAAAGCGTAGTAGGTACCTATGAAAAAGAATGGGCAAGAAACTCCATAGACACTCTTTTAAATTATATTTTTACAAAAATATTAGTTACTTGCATCGTTAATGTTGAATTTATAATTATATGTGGTGACTATGTAAATAAAAGACGTACGCGTGATAAAATAGATAACTATGTTATTGCATAACGTAACCTCTGATTTGTTGCAAAGTTATCTCGATTTACTATATGGTAACAGTTTGTTCTAAATAAATTACAAGACATTATTATATTAACCACCCTATGTTCACATAATATTTTTGCCTTAGACTCAATAACTAATAGGGCACACCTCTACAACAGCAGTAAAACTCTTCAATATAGAACCTTGGGAATGTTCCTGTGTGGTTCTTTCCGCAAAAATTATTTTCAGATAGGTACCAATTCACATGGTCTTCACATGATCTGACCAAGATTATGTCTGGACTTTAAAAGAGACTGTGACCTCTGAGTTTGTGTTACGTCTTTCTTCTCAGAGTAATCAGATAGGAAATGCCAACCTCGGCTAGTTTTTAACCGACTTCTTCAAAAGGAGGAGGTTTCTCAATTCGACCGTATATATGTTTTTTTTTTTTTTTTTTTTTTTTATTTGTGTTCGCGGATAACTTCGTCGTTTATGAACCGATTTTGATTATTCTTTTTTTGTTGGAATGGGGATATGCCAAGGGTGGTCCCATGATAAGGAAACCAGGATCTGATGATGGCATCCCAGTGAAATCGAGGGGAGCTTTCGAAAATCGTAGGAGCGACTAGTGCGTTTGTTAATTTTTTCATTAAGTATTTTAAAGCACTACAATTTGATGAAGGCCTGGAGTCGATCTGATGATGGAGCCGAAAGACAGTCGAGGGGACTCCTCAACGATTTTCAGCAGTTACCTTGTGTTTGGGCTTGATTAATTTGTATTGATGTGAACTTTACACCTAGATGGGTTGCGACTGTCATTAGGGGTCTGATGATGAAGACAAAGGACAGTTAAGGGAACTCCTCAACAGATTACAGTAGCTACCTTGTGTATGTTCACCGATTACTCGAAGACGGCTGGACCGATTCCAAAAGTTCTTTTTTTATTTGAAAGGGTATACTCTCGAGGTGGTCCCATTATCATCAAGTTGGAATCTGATGAGAGGATTCCATGGAAATCGAGGGCAACCCTCAAATTTTATAGGCAAAGGTACAGCGATTTGGATATTTTTTAAAGTAACTTGAGTATTTGCTCTCGAAAATTATCACTTGGTAAAGTGGAGCTGATGATGAAGATCACAGATGGCCATCGGAACTACTCACTGACAAATATTTCACGGGTTGCGATTCGATTACTTTAATATGGTTGCTAAGCAATTTATGCTCGTCTCAATGTGTATTGCGAGTGATTGTTGAGGATCTCCTGGTTCTTACCGGGAGAACTCCTCAACAATTAACGTCCCAGCATCGGGAAAAGCAATATTTTGTAAAAGGTGATGAACAGTTGGCATTAGGCTTTTGTAACTTAGATAAATTACAAACTGACCCACTAAAAAGTGAAAAATAAAAACATTTTTACAAAAAAAAAACAACCGACTTCCAAAAAAAACACTACAAATTGAAAAATAACTTTAATTTCGGATGTCGGTGTCAATAAACGAAAACGCGGAACCAAAGACACCGACTTCCGAAATTAAAGTTATTTTTCAATTTGTAGTGTTTTTTTTGGAAGTCGGTTGTTTTTTTTTTGTAAAAATGTTTTTTTAAAATACATAATATGATTGAATTGTTTGTACAAACCTACTTACTGCAATACAATCATTTATCATTTAATGTATCCCATGCCAATTTGAGTTCAGTGATTATTTCTGTATTTGACAGCACAGAAAACTTATAATATTAAGTGTGTGTGTGTGTTCATCAACATGACTGATGCGTTGATATTTCTTCCATAGGTAAATAATTTACACTTCTTAAATTAATTATCTCCTCTTTCAGGGTGAACACGGCATTCATGTGCATGAGTTTGGAGACAGCACAAATGGGTGCACTTCAGCGGGAGCCCACTTCAATCCTACGAAGATGGACCATGGTGCACCAGACAGCGAAATTCGCCACGTTGGGGACCTCGGTAACTTAGTGGCGACTTCCGGTACCACTAAGGTAAATTTTCTAATACAAACAGCACCCTAATTGCGTAAAAGTTCCGAGAGTTATTAATAACTAGCAGCGCCCCGCGGTTTTACCCGCATAATTGTCAATCCCGTTTAGGGTTACCATTTAGAAATTTGAAAAAACCTGACATTTCAATAAAAGTCCGGACTTTTAAGTCACAAAATCCAAATGTTACCCAGTACCCACTTAGTTACAGGTGGTATGGTAGGCATGGTAGCAGACGCTCGCGAGGGGAGGGAGGTTGAGGGGTGCGGGGATAAAAAAAGTGCCCTGAAAAATATAATAATGAATACCTACACCAGAAACTAGCGTTAAGTTTGATTATTTTACGTAAAATTATTTTTATTTTGAAAAAATGATTTTATGTTTGATCTAAGTAGTTGATTGTTTGCTGCAATAAAGGATTTATCGTTAAGTTGATTGATAAAGAAGTATATTTTGTTTTTAGACGAATGAGAAGTTAATATAAGTTGTATTACTCGTATTCCATCTAAGCTAAAAAATCCGTACAAAATAAAGAGCCGGACTAAAGTCCGGACATATCCAGACGGATGGTAATCTTAATCCGGTCCCGTTCGAAAGACACCTTGCGCCATCTATTTTCATAATAACGTTATTGTTGTTTTCCTCGGGAATAGCACTATTTTTTCTGTACCTGACAAAGTATGCAAAATTTCAGGATGATCAGGCGTGAACACGTAACAAACAAACTTACTTTCGCATTTATAATAAGTTAGAATAATCTACGCAAAATGTTTTTTGGTATTTTGTGGTATATTTTGTTGGCTGTGCCATTTTGAATTATTATGTAGGCTACGGAGAAAAACAAAATAATATAGAGTGCGAAATTACACAAGACCGCACAGAATACAAAGTCGACGCCGAAATTGCAAAGAAAAACCTGCCAAGTGCGTATCGGCCACGCGCAGTGTAGGGTTTCATAATTACCCGATTAATCGTTAAACTGGTAAAGCCTACTTAGCTGAAATAGTTTTCCTTTCTTTGTTTTAAATACTACTGCCGTATTTTTTTGCACTTTATAGCTTAATACTTAGCAAACGGATCCCTGAATCGGAAAATGCTTTTCATTCATCTGCAATTTTTTGAACAACCTATCCAACGGCACCCCACTTTTTTTTTTCGCATAAAAATGGCACAGTCCAGTTCCTATCAAAATCATTTTTGACAAAACCTATTACACCTACTTTAAATTTTACCAACTCTTAACGTTCCAGGTATGCATCCAAGACAGTCAGATCTCCCTGTCGGGCCCCAACAGCATTTTGGGCCGTACTTTGGTCGTGCACGCCGACCCTGATGACCTCGGCATCGGCGGCCACGACCTGAGCAAGACGACGGGCAATGCCGGCGCCCGCATCGCATGCGGCGTCATCGGACTCGCCAAGGTCTAGAATAACCTACAGTTCAGTCTACCTCTTTATCATTGTTGTAGTATTAGTTATGCATCTGCTTACAAGTTTCTGGTAAAGGCTACTTCTGATACTGATTGTTTTCTGGGCTCATATCTCTACATCAGATGTTTTATCAATACTAAAAGTACATTTGCAAAAAGAATACAAGGTGGATTCAAGAAGTTACCTCTAACATGGAGTGATGTTTGTGCCTCTATATAAATGTAATATTTTGGGTATCTAATACTGTGTGTCTATGTATTAGGGTTGTAAGTCCAGCAAAAGAACAATGCAATATAGGTTGTCCACCTATGTAGATAGAATGTAAGACTATGTTATTAGATGTTGTTGATGTATTTACTAGCATTCCTGGCATATCTCAGTGAACAAATTATTGGAATCTTGCGATTTTTGTTTTTTATTTTATTATTGGTGCAGGGCACATGATATGTAAATGTCGTATGTACTGGTTTGTTTCATTAAACATAATCTAAATTGATGTTTTATTATTTTTTCTTTTTGTAACAGATCTTCAGTACAAAATCATTATAGTGGGGGGATTACCAGCATTACTTTCGAGTGGGTATCTTCTTTGCAAATACAAAAAAAAACTTGTGCAAATATTGCTATATTTTTTATAGAATTTTGTGACTAGATCAGCTTTGGTAACTATGTATTATGTAACTTTAATAATCAAAATAATTTATTTGAGATTAAAGATAGTTTTTAGTTTTTCCCTTTATCATCTACAAATAAAAATATTTTGGGGCAATGCATAATAGTTTTTCAACAGACACTGCTATTGAGCTTCAAATATAAACCATTTTGAAGGACTAGTGCTAGCCTAAATATCGATTGCAGTCCCTCTAGCACGCAGCTACAAATTGATAAAATAATCATCATCATCTGCCTAGCCTTTTCCCAACCACGTTGGGATCGGCTTCCAGTCAAACTGGATGCAGCTGAATACCTAAATCAATAAAATAATACCTACAATAAATAAGGAGGAGCAATCGTTGAATAGAACGAAAAAATCATGCATGTTCTCTGTCGCAGAAATACGACACGATTGAAAAAGTAACCTTTTAATCGTTGTTTTACTTTAACAAGTGCTTAAAGACTCAGGTTTATAAAATGGAAAGAATAATTACTTGCTTTATTCCTATGAATACTTTAATTGACCTATTGAATACAGTACATGACCATTATGAGTAAAGAATACATTGAAAGAAGAATCATGAGCTTGAAACATAGTTGGGCAACTGGTATTCCATTGCCACAAACTGTTTTCATCACTTTGTATACTTATTGATGCCCAATAGTTCTCAGACTCCTTGGCCAGAATGTACTCTGACAGTTTCTTACATAACTTAATAATCAGGGATGGAGTTACAAAACCTCGAGTTATCTGAATGGATATTCTTCCAGTTTTTAATGCATCCTCACTATCTGGTTGGCAGTAAGTGCTGATATAAGGTTCTGTAGGAGAAATATCTGCATCATGAGCCAGTAAACCAATCCATTCAACCATTTCTTCAGCATCAACATCTTTAATCGAAGGTATTTCAGTTACTGATGGCGATATATTCTTGGTATTCAGGGACTGAACTGACACATTGATATTCCTCTCAAAAAAATATTTTGCTATTGATGATGGACAAATATCTTCATTATTTGGTTCCCATGTTATGTTAAAATCGAACTGTTCTAGTTTCCGAAGCCCTGATTGCAATTTGGAATAGTTTTTTATTGTTTTGAGATCTATTTTTACTTCATAGAAGCCGTGAGGCCGCTTTGTTCCTTCAAATCCTAATGTTTGATATGTATACTCGAGAATGTTTAGTGTAAGATGTCCATCTGGAGTTATAGCAGCGCAATTTTGTATGATACAGTTTCTGTCTAGTGACAAACAGTGAACTTTGCCAGTTTTCACAAAACTTTCAATGAAAACTGGTTCCACAAATTCTGTTAGTGAACAATCCGATAATTTATAATAATCTGTGTCTTCTGTAATTATATCTTGAATAAAACTTGGCGTCTGTATTTCATCAGGGCATGTTACAATCAAACTTTTGTAGAAATTGTTCATATTCACAGTTTTGTTTACTGTTTCTAAATCTTGATTTTCTCTGTGATCGACTATTACTTTTGGTGGGGGAAAGTTCCACACTTCTGGGCTCAGCATATTGTAGATTTATTTTCACCTTCGCGTTACTCACTATATGACTTAAACGTAATACCTTCAAAAGTTAAGAATACAGGCAATAATAACATAACCTAACTTTCTGACTCTGACACATAACCTCCAAACGTGCTACAGTGACAGCAATACAGCATTACTTTACTCTTTGGCCTTGGTGACAGCACGAAAATGACATTTCTTATTTCATGATCTCAGAGTGATGAATGCATAGACATCGGCCAATGTAGCCCGCGAAACTCAATTTTTTTACGGTTTTGCAATTTGCTGGTCAGGATTAAGTTGTACGTTGATTAAAATATGATTCGCAGCCGTAACAAATATGCATTTACAGAATTATAATCATTAAAGTCATCAGCACAACTCTCTAAGACCAAGTAATCCTAACTGAATTGCTATTTCTTGAAATCTTGACATTTTAGGATTATACTAACTAAACAAGTTGTATTACTGATTGTAATGATTATAATTCAGTAAATACATATTTGTTACGGTCGCGAATCATCTTTTAATCAACGTACAACTCAATACTGATCAGCAAATTGCAAAAAACGTAAGAAAATTTGAATTTCGCGGGTTACCTTAGCGCTTGCCTCATAAGCGGGTCAAGAAAATAGACATTTAAGGGCCCTTACCGACAACGGTTTCAACCGACCCTGTAATAAGAAAACAATTTACATCGGGCGTACCGTCACCCACTTAAAAGAGTGCAAAATTCGGATCAACGGCAACGCTGTCAGGCAGCTTGCTTACCGGAATGGGACGGGGTGTGTGGCGATACACAATAAAATTATAATTACTCTGGTATTAAATTATGACCTTCCGGTAGCATTTTTCCGGTGTGAAACTGGTATGTGTAAGGGCCGGGGAACTACAGTGGAATTACTCTCCCATTCATTCACATTAAGAGTCACGTTAAAACCTCAACCTGCAAGAAATACCTATTCATCTCAACCCAATAGGAACAGTTCCAGCATATTTTTAAACCCATGTTCTGACACCGAAGTGTTTCGTATAATAATGTCCCTAAACAATAAAAAGTCGGTAGAGTATGATGAGATCTCTACGCACATACTCAAATTATGTGCTGAAATCATATCACCAATACTGTGCCACAAAAAAAAAAAAAAAAAAAAAAAAAAAATATTAAAAAAAAAAAAAAAAAAATAGCTTTATTATTAGCTTTATTGTTTCATAAAATAGCTTTATTTGTCA
Organism: Mesoligia furuncula; assembly: GCA_916614155.1. Classification (NCBI taxonomy): domain Eukaryota; kingdom Metazoa; phylum Arthropoda; class Insecta; order Lepidoptera; family Noctuidae; genus Mesoligia; species Mesoligia furuncula. The sequence goes on along the minus strand of OU744807.1, from coordinate 1,362,882 downwards.
AGAAAAACTCTCACTTCTTCTCCACAGTAGCCGAAAACAATAGATTTACAAAAAGAGACCCCACCAAGTTAAAAAACCAATTTTGTAGTAGCACTCTCCCACTACAGAAACAGCTACCTTATGTCCATTAAAATATATAACAACATTAAATATATTAAAATATATTCCAAAAGTGATAAGAGAACTACCATCTAATTTTTACAAAAAAAAGTCTGAAAAATTGGCTTCTCCAATATAATTTTTACACCTTAAAAGAATTTTTTGATTATAAGGGTAAATAAGTAAATAATATACTTATATATATTTTTTTTTCTTTTTAATATTATGGCAGGTTTATTTAGCTAGATAATAAAAATGTTGTTATTGTTATGTTTTTATTTGATATTTATACGTATTATTAGCAGTATAAAATGTCCATTTAAGTATAAGATCCATTTAAGAAGAGAGTCCAATAGAAGTATAAGAGTATAAAATGTCCATTTTATAAGTGTTTTGTGTCTAATAGAGTTTATGTAATAAACAAGTTAGGTTTTATACTTACCCACGTGTACCATTAGGTTAACATTGTAAATATTCGTATGCCGCTATTAGCGGCGGATGTGTTGAACTTATCCATTATACCAACCAACTTTGTACCTACCATATCCTACGAACGAATAATAGTAGATTGTTATACAAGGGTCGGAAGGAATCAATTCCCGTACGAGGCATTTAGACGCCCGAGCGCAGCGAGGGCGGCTATAGTCCGAGTGGGAATTGATGACTTTCCCCCGCGTTAAACACTCTACTTTTCATTTCGAATTTAAGGAAAGTAAAAACTGGTAGTTTTTCTAAAATATTTATTGATAATAATTACATGAATAATAGGTATCTACCTATTTATTAGTCTTTTTAAATTTGAAGTATGGAACGTCACCGCCACATGAGTAGATTCTGTGTCACCACCGCGGGCCGTCCCGTTTACTAGGGCCCGTATTATTATCATTCTGTCTGCATTCTTACTTTTACCATTTTTCATAAATTACTTAGAACACAATAATCTTGATAAAAATTACTAAAAATTGTGTTGCGACGTGATCACGTGATACTTTTTAGTGCTGACTGTCCACCCAACTTTCTTATTTCGATTCAAAACTTGCATACAGCCTAATCGATACTCGCAATATAAAAAATGAAAAAAAATTGTAGAAACTGAATTAAACATTAAGTCCGCCTCTGTACATTTATGTGCTTGAAGTATTAAATAAATAAATAATAATAAATAAACTGAATAAAAACTCTCTAAACTAACAAAATGAAATGTTAAGTGTTTGCAGAATATCCAATCTATATAATTAATTAATTATCATCATTCTCAAAAAAAACTTCTGGAAAGCCTACCTAAAAAATGTTTACTGGGAATTCTGTAGTAAACTATTAGAAAGTATCAAAAATAAAATCCACAATAAATAATTGTCCAATAAAATAAAATAATTTTAAACAGCGAGCGCATTCCGAATATAAATTCCATTATAGAAGCATTTCGGCGCGAAATTCAGTAAATGAGGATACCTATGTCCGCCTGCCTGTTATTGACATGATATTAGAAGAGATTGAAATTATATTAGAAAAGCATAAATCATTATTATAAACAATGCTTGTTGTATTTATGGCTTAAAATAATTTTATTTTATTTTCAAATATCGATTACATTCGTCATATTAATTACTCGAGTCAATCGAAATTTAAAAAAAAATTGTTTGGAATAATCGCTTTCACACATCATTGCAATAAAAAAAAACAATAATGGTCGGCGATTCTGAACACAAATTGAGTAGGTAGTGGTAATGATTAATAGGTATTATTGAACCTGTGTTTGAATATTACGTTAAAACCTGGGCATTTTCGTGTTGTTTATAATATTATCAATAACATTTGTCACATTTTAAATCTTATCTACATCTGTGTGTGTGAAGTTTGTGAAAAGTAAAAATATAAACACACACGATTGGCGCGAAACTTCGACATTAGATATCAAAAAAACTTCATTACCACTACTTATTTATCTTAAACTATGGATAAATTCGTCAAATAATTAAATGATGTATATTCACAGCCCCATATGGTAAAGTCAGGATGTTCGAAATCCCCAATTTTTATGTTTTTTAGCCTCGACCACAACATCAAAATGGTGATTATCGTACTTAAGTATGTTGAATTTATTCAAGGTAAATTATTAACTTGTGCGCTAAATATGAATGATTTAATGGCGTTAACATAATGAGCTTTTTATCCAACTCTCCTAGTTAACGCATATTCATAAGATTTGATAGGTTGCATAATAAATATTTACATAATCAAAGGGTGTCGTATGGTCTGACTGAGCTGACTACCTAACTAAATTTAGTTCTATTTTCAAATTTCATTCCCGCCCTAGGGAGGGAAGCAATTACTATGAGTATTTCCCGCCCAAGGGTAGGAAGCAGCGTTTTTCACCCGCTATTCGGATCAAACAAACACTACTTTCCGAGTATGAGAGAAGAAATAGTAGATTGTTATACAAGGGTCGGAAGGAATCAATTCCCATACGAGGCATTTAGACGCCCGAGCGCAGCGAGGGCGGCTATAGTCCGAGTGGGAATTGATGACTTTCAGCCGCGTTAAACACTCTACTTTTCATTTCGAATTTAAGGAAAGTAAAAACTAGTAGTTTTTCTAAAATATTTATTGATAGGTAATAATTACATGAATCATAGGTACCTATTTATTAGTCTTTTTTAAATTTGAAGTATGGAACACACCACGTCACCGCCACATGAGTAGATTCTGTGTCACCACCGCGGGCCGTCCCGCTTACTAGGGCCCGTATTATTATCATTCTGTCTGCATTCTTACTTTTACCATTTTTCATAAATTACTTAGAAAACACGATAATCTTGATAAAATTACTAAAAATTGTGTTGCGACGTGACACTTTTTAGTGCTGACCGTCCACCCAACTTTCTTATTTCGATTCAAAACTTGCATACAGCCTAATCGATACTCGCAATAAAAAAAATGAAAAAAAATTGTAGAAGCTGAATAGAAACTCTCTAAACTAACAAAATGTATTGAAATGTAAAGTGTTTGCAGAATATCCAATCTATAGAATTAATTAATTATCATCATTCTCAAAAAAAAACTTCTGGAAAGCCTACCTAAAAAATGTTTACTGGGAATTCTGTAGTAAACTATTAGAAAGTATCAAAAATAAAATCCACAGTAAATAATTGTCTGATAAATTAAAATAATTTTAAACAGCGAGCGCATTCCGAATATAAATTCAATTATAGAAGCATTTCGGCGCGAAATTCAGTAAATGAGGTACCTATGTCCACCTGTCCGTTATTGACATGATATTAGAAGAGATTGAAATGATATTAGAAAAGCATAAATCATTATTATAAACAATGCTTGTTGTATTTATTGCTTAAAATAATTTGATTTTATTTTCAAATATCGATTAGGTACATTCGACATATTAATTACTCGAGTCAATCGAAATAAAAAAAAAAAAAATTGTTTGGAATAATCGCGTTCACATACATCATTGCAATAAAAAAAAAAACAATAATGGTCGGCGATTCTGAACACTAATAATTGAGTAGTGGTAATGATTTTAATACTTATTTGAACCTGTGTTTGAATATTACGTTAAAACCTGGGCATTTTCGTGTTGTTTATAATATTATCAATAACATTTGTCACATTTTAAATCTTATCTACATCTGTGTGTGTGAAATTTGTGAAAAGTATAAATGTAAACACACACGATTGGCGCGAAACTTCGATATTAGTTATCAAAAAAACTTCATTATCACTACTTATTTATCTTAAACTATGGATAAATTAGTCAAATAATTAAATGATGTATATTCACAGCCCCATATGGTAAAGTCAGGATGTTCGAAATCCCCAATTTTTATGTTTTTTAGCCTCGACCACAACTGTCATCAAAATGGTGATTATCGTACTTAAGTATGTTGAATTTATTCAAGGTAAATTATTAACTTGTGCGCTAAATGTGAAAGATTTAATGGCGTTAACATAATGAGCTTTTTATCCAACTCTCCTAGTTAACGCACATTCATAAGATTTGATAGTACATAATAAATATTTACATAATCAATTATTAAGGGTGTCGTATGGTCTGACTGAGCTGACTACCTAACTAAATTTAGTTCTATTTTCAAATTTCATTCCCGCCCTAGGGAGGGAAGCAATTACTATGAGTATTTCCCGCCCAAGGGTGGGAAGCAGCGTTTTCCACCCGCTATTTGGATCAAACAAACACTACTTTCCGAGTATGAGAGATGAAAATGTCTTTGTCTTTGTCTTTTGTAAGTCATGGAAGATTGCAAGTTTTTGCCATTAAAAATAAACAATTATTGAGAAAAAAATCAAAGTCATTTAAAGTTACGAAACAAGCTTTGTAATATACCCTGGTCTGTCCACTTGAAGAAACAGCCATTATTTTAATAGCGGTCCATAGAATTTTTTTGTGTAGGTGACGTCACCGCGGGAGCTGTTGTGGTTTAAACCACTCAGCTGCCCCAGCTGAGTGGTTTAAACCGAAATCAAACAAATACAAAACTTAATCTAGGTACTTTATTATCACTTTGCTTGTCTACCCTACCGATCGCTTCTGATCATCTTTTTGCAACAATAACCAATTATTCGAGGAACAGTTCTTCTGCGGGCACAGCCTTGTACAAGGCTTGGACAGCCTCCACGGTGCGTGCTACAATGGCGTGAACTATTGGGGGGGCAATTTCCTGCATTACTTCACGCCAGTTTGTATTCACGAAGTCTTCTACAGGTCCAGCTGAAACGAGAAGACGTCGAGATGGTTACCTATGTAATGGAAGTACCTACATATGTGAAAATTGGCAGTGCATTTAGGTTTATGCCGTTGAGACAAAAGTATAAAGTTCCTGAACTGCTTAGGCACACCTGCATATACTGGAAATTGTGTACCTACCATTAGCAGAAAATGGTTTACTCATATTCCACGTGGGAATCAAATCCATGACCCGACGGGCGGGATAAAGGCGGTACTTACCCAAAAGCTTGTTGCCATTGAAGAGGTTGTCGAAGTTGAACCTGGCACCGGTTTTCACCTGGCTGTTAAAGTGCCAGTTGTCGATGTGCCAGTGCTTCTTGCCATCGTCGCCGTCCACCGTCACCAGCGTCGTGCTGGCTTTGATCACTATGTCACCTGGAACATTGTTCACCAAATTGTCAGGATGATGATCGTGGTCTTGTTTAAGTAGGTAATATGTATCCAAACTGCCAGTGATTAAAATAATAAAACTCCAAAATAAGAAACAAGGAACGTTTAGGGTCGTAACTACAATTTTGAAAAAGGTATGAGGATCTAATTATGCTAGTTGCGCGGTAAACTATGCTTTCGATATGCAGGATTTTGCGTGACGTCAGTATGACGCGTTGTTCACATGTGGCGTTGTAGATAGGTAGGTACTGCTACAACATAAAGAATAGCACAATCAGCCCTTGGCGTTCCCACTGCTGGGACACAAGCCTCTCTGGGCAAAGGAGCGAGCTGTAATCCACCACGTGACACAAATGTGACCATAGATATACATTTCTATGGATGTGACATTTTGTTTTCTTTTATAAAGAATCACGGTTGTTGATACTTATTATATGTTTACATTAGATACAATCTAGCCTAATAACTAAAGTTCATTTCAAATAAACTTGCGATAAAGTTTGTTCACCTCCTTCTACTAATGTATCCCAATATTTCCAAACCATACGAAAAAAATGTATGGGCAGTGTCGGTAACACGATCAAAACATTGACTTACTCCGTGTTTGGTATTATGAAACTCAACCGATGCAATGTTAGCGACAGTTTTGTATGACGAACGATATCTATCGTAAGTTATTTGGACTTTTTGGTACAGGGTGGTTGAATGACATTTATCGCAAGTTTATTTGAAAAACACTTTAGTAGGTAAGTAATTTAGTCATAACTTAAATTAAATTAAGAAATCGTCCAATATCGTCTTTCTTAATTTTAAGGTGATGTCACATGCCTTCGAATTTATGGTTCTCTAACATGCCGTTTCCCCCGATTTAGAATGCCACACGGGCGTTGCCAATGCGTTGCGTCGTCGCAGCGCAATCCAGCGCAAACGACACCGATGACGTCACCGCTCAGGCGTTCCGCCGACGACGCAACGCATTGGCAACGCCCATGTGGCATGGCCCTTAGGTATTGAATCTGTATGAATGACTTACGTATATTGATTTTGTATTTGCCCTCGCCCCTGATGGGCAGCACAAGGAGTTGTCCATCCAGCTTGTAATCTCCAACCAGCTCCACGGTGCATCTGATCGTTATCGTCTGCTTGCCTTTTGTTAGGTCGTGCCTGTTAAGTGAAAATAAAAGGTATTTCACTATGTTCATGCGTTATGCGTCTTCCTCTTCAAGGTGTGGTTGTGTGGTGGAGAGTAAATGATAACTTCTTGGTGACTCCAGAATAGAAAATGATTTATTGCATTTGAGTTAGTGAGGTACAATAGGGACTCGTCAGAAAGTTAAAGTTTTAGAATGAAGCTATACAGAGCAAGATCGATTTGAATGTGTAAGTATTGAAGGCATACCGAGCGATTTTAACGTTCCGCGAAGGAGCACTCGGAAGTCTTCGTAGACTGCTTCTATTGGTGCTTTTTGATAAACTCTTTGAGGACCTCTCATTGGCCGTCCGAAGATGATGTGATAATTTTGATTGTCGGTGCGCAAGTAGGTACCCCCAAAGAAAAAGTGCCTAAAGCTTGTGTGATAGCAACACGCAGGATGCCAACATCATGCGTGAACACACTATAAAGGTACGATTCCGAGAAGGCGACTGGTTTCTAAACACAGCAGGCAGGGACATCGATGCGCAAACTTTAATCATGAATACAGCACTTGATTCTACCGTAGAAATGTTTCGTCGGTTATTAAAAAAAACAGCTGTTTCATAGAAAATTCTACGCCTACGCTATCAAAAATGTTTGGAACAGCAAAAACCTTAACGCGTACAATCATGGGTTCACAATCATGTCCTCAATTCATGGTAACAGGCTGTGCGGCGATGTCACTACCAGCTGGCCCGGGTGGCCCAGGTGGCCCAGGTAGCAGAGTCTGTAGGTACTAATTTTATGAAAACGGCAATAGGCGACAATGTCGCCATCTACGGAAGCATCATCATCATCATCATCATTTCAGCCGAAAGACGTCCACTGCTGGACATAGGCATCCCCCAAAAGGGGGGGGTTTGCCATAATCGCCACGCTTGGCAGGCGGGTTGGCGATCGCAGTATGGTATGGTGGTGGAATGCATAGAGAACGCTGCTGCCCATTCTCCGGTACGCCCCTTAGACGCCTTTTACGACACCCACGGGAAGTATGGGGTGGTGCTATTCTTTCTGGCACCACACAGACAAGTCTGGCACCACACAGACAAGTCAGGCACCAGAGAAGCATATTCATATTATTATTATGAGCCTGTTGTCCCACTGCAGGGCAAAGGCCTCCCTTCCGTCTTTCTACCTTTCCCGGTCTACTGCGATTGTGGGCCAATCCTTTAAGGAGTCCAGCAATTTCATTTTCTTTAAGCATTTTCATAGTGACATAGGAATCAGGCGTGTCGCTACGGTCCGTCCTTTGTCGTGTCGTAGCGCTTGCGGCTTTGCCGCTACGGTTTGCGGTTGCGTTCGCTTTTACAGCCTGCCCACGACCTTGCCGCTATCAGCGGCCCGCACCTTAGCGCGCGGCGGCGAGCGGTTAAAACAAATATACAAAAATGTATGAACCATGCCACGGACGCACCGCACGCATCGTCAACGCTAGTCGCTAGCAGTAAGACCGCCCCGCTTGCTGCGCCGGTTCCCGCTAAGTCAAAAGCTCAACCTCATAGCGAGTGAGACGGACTTATTCTGTTGTTCTCTGGGTGAATTCACAAGGAATGCTTTGTTTGTAATTAGTTATAGGTATTAGTTATAAGTAACAATTAAGTATTAGTTAAGGCGCATTTACCGCATTGGTTAGCTGTAATGGTAGATGTATGTTGTTAAATAAATAAATAAAGTCGTGGCCAGGCAGTCAGAATTGTATCTTTAAAGTACGGTCAGCAACGAAAGTTGGCTAAAACATGGTACTTGTACACGCAGACAATAAAATTGTTTCACACGTAGTGCGTTAGGTTCACAAGTCCATACGAATATCATTCATAAGTAATAAACAAGTTAATTTTCTGATAACAATAGCTTAGTAGTAACTCACAAACATCACAAAAAACGTCTTCCTGTATGAAAATCACTAAATTTTGGATGATAACTAGCCATTTTTTTCATGTATAACGACTGGTTTGGAATTACAAAATTGCCTTAGGTAATTTCTTCTCTATAATGTTTCAGCAAGCATGTCAAATGTCGTTTTTTTTGTCTTCACATTGTCTCATAAAGACCTCGTATCCATTATTTTTATGACGCAGGTAACTACATACATGAAACTTGACTTGCGACTCGAAAGACGTTTTCAAACGCCCTTGATCTTTTGTCAAAGGAAACCTGCTACTTCTTAGGAAATAAGTAGTTCATCTCTAATTGCTTATTAATGTTATTACTGGCGAATTACGGCCTGGGATTAGAATAGTAAGAATAGTACCTATGTAGCCAGAACTCTTTTGAGGTGGGCTGACAATGGTAACTTTGTTAACTAAGAATAACTTTAAGAGCTCATTGTTATTTACATCGTCATTTTAGTATCTGGTCATGCTCAAGTCCAGATACCTACTTCCACTAAGCATATGGCACTTGCCTCTAGCTGGAGTGTCTGATCTAATCCGTCTCACTCTCAGGTCTTGGCAACAGTTATTCTATCGGGCAGAAAAAAAAATGTCCTCCAGAGCGAATTTCGGCCACGGCGACCAATCTCAGGGGACACTAGCCTATTATAGTGCACAAGTGTGTGCGCAGGCATAGCTGCACTCTCCTCTCTCTTCTCTCACTCTCACAGTGCAATGGGACGGCAATCCGAGCAGACCGAAAAGAGATCAGTCGTTTCAGCCGATAGACGTCCACTGCTGGACATAGGCCTCTCCCAATTTTGGGAGGGTTTGCCATAATCGCCACGCTTGGCGGGCGGGTTGGCGATCGCAGTATGGTATGATGGTGGAATACATAGAGAACGCTGCTGCCCATTCTCCGGTACGATCGTTAGTCACCTTTTACGACACCCACGGGAAGTAAGGGGTGGTGGTATTCTTTAAGTCCGACACCACACAGACTTTAAAAGAGATCAGGCGCAGGACAAATGGTTTAACGTGCTTTCCGAAGCACGAGGGTATCACACCGCCAACTTCCAAACTCCGGGCTGTTACTAAGAAATTCCTATGGAAAAACCCAATAACACACCCGGGACCCCCCGAGAATGGCCCGCTGCTGCCGTGGTCGCAACCGCGACTGCTGAAGACTGGAATAAACTATACTACACTATTGTTTAACCGCGCCAAAATTAAGAGACCAAGAAACTTAATTAGGTACTCGGTGTTTATGATTCTATTTTTGCAGTAGAGAACTACCTACCTAGTTACTTATATGAAGATGGAGTTTTATCTCGACTTCTTATTCACCCCAAACATAATAATATTTTTTTTTTGTATTTTTTGTAAGTAGGTAAGTACTTAATTTATTATTTCAATTTCATTTTTTTAACTTTTTGACATTTTTTTTTTTGTTTGACATTTGATAATTATTTCAGGACTATATGTACCTATATAATGTAATGTAATGGATCTAAGTGGTCTGAAATAAAGATTTATTATTATTATAATTCTAGGCATACGGGCTACCTTCACTCACATAATTATGGTACAGGTAAGGTGATTTTAGGGTTCCGAACATCAAAAGGAAAAACGGAACCCTTATAAGATCACTATTCGTTGTCTGTCTGTATGTCCGTCTGTCAAGACCCTTTTTCTCAGGACCGCGTGGAGATATCAAACTGAAATTAATATCAAATATTCAGGGCTAAAGCAGTGAAAAAATCAAATTTGTAAATCAACGCAATAAAAAAATACTGGCGTTTATGTTCCGTTACATAAGTAATAAAATCCATATTAATATTATAAATTCGAAAGTTCTTTGTCTGTATGTTACCTTTTCACGCCTAAACCACTGAACGGATTTCGATAAAATTTGGCAGAGAGATAGATTGCATCCCGGGGAAGGACATAGGATAGTTTTTATCGACATACCTCGCAAGCGAAACCGCGGGCGGAAGCTAGTATAAAATAACTTCGATTTCCAATTTTCAATTTTACTTTGAAAGACATTAATATTGTAATTATATGTTTTGGCGACTGATTTTGTGGGAAATTTAGAACATAATCGGAAAAATGGGAAAAATATTCGAGACAGGATTCCCGTGATAAACTATTTACATACCTACAAATTTGTACGGAACCCTAGGTGCGCGAGTTCGACTCGCACTTGACCGGTTTTTTTGCTTTTATGCCAATTAACGCGTTTTTCTTTTGTTTTTTTCTTTCTTTCCTTGATATACCGTCATGTCTGTGAAGTTTCCCCAGCGTTAATTGAACCTGTGATATACAGGATGTTTGGAAGCTGACTACAAAGCTTTAAGGGAGTAGTGATATTTGACACCATTTACAGCATTTTGAGCTATACATGTCTTAGACGAAGTATGTTTTTTTTTAAATTTTTAACTACAAACTTTTAATCTAAAATAACATAATTATACTTACCAACTTTAAATGGAAAAAAGAAACAATAAAAAAAAACATACTTCGTCTAAGACATGTAGGTACCTATGGCTCAAAATCCTCTAAATGGTGGTAATGGTGTCTTAAGGCTTTGTATCCAGCTTCCGAACACCCTATTTATATAGCATATAGATAAAGAGGCAGAAACCTATAGAATTAAATATGATTCATAGTGAAGTACCTCCCTGCCTACACTCAAATCACAATCTTCTGATACACAATTACATAAACAACAATAAAATTATTTTATCTTTTATGTTTATGGTTAGTTTATGGCATTATTTAGTCACAATGGCTGTCCTCGACATCGTAGCGTGTCATGCTCTAGGACAACCGGACATGACAACTGAAGAAGGAAAATGAATTCCTAGGTAATAATGGAAACTGAGTTAAAGAAAAAGAAAGAAAATACTTTTATTTGCTGTAAACATGACTATTCTGTGACATGACGCAGAAAAAGAACACAAACACAAAAAAATATCAAGCTAGGGAAAATCCATCGTCCAACGCTAAGCATAATGCTACGACCCTATGCGAGACTGAGCCCCAGCATCGCGTTAGTTTACTAGGGTCAGTCAGACTATCGGGTGAAAAATGACGAAAAATATTTAAAACAGCAAAAGTAATATCACCACCACCAGCTTGCAACAAATTCGTTTAATATGGCCAACGCTACGGGATCGCCAATAGGTACACTGGGTGACGGACATCGATGCGCAACCTTTACTATGGATTGATGATGATCGTGGATCACTCACAAAAAATTTCAACGGGCGGTTGACATTTTTCGTGGATTATTAAAAAAAAATAGCTGTTCAGTTATTTATTTATTTGCTAACATGTAAAACACTGATTAGAGAGGCATGACACAGTATTATGACATGTATCCTGAAATGGCACTGCAAACATTTCGATCGTAGCACATTTTGTCGTGTAGGTATTTGCAGTAGGTACATTTTGACCACACAGGTCTTGCACCTTTCCATGAAACAGCAGATTTTTTTTGATAACCGACGAAAAGTTTCTACGTGGTGATCACAATCGTGCACTGAATCCATGGAGGTTGCATGTCGTGTCGTGCCAGCCTGTATATGAAGGTTATATATGTATTTAATTGTCAAATATTGAGATGAGTCTTCTAATGGATTCAGATAATTACAATGATAAACCTGGATCCAAGATAGCTTTAAAGAGCTACCAAATGCTCTTCTATAGAATATGGACTTCCCTAACCAAATCTAAGAATAAAACCAAGGACCTCGTGAATCGCAGTCGTTCTTACAGCCACTAGACAAAAGAGGCTGCTAAACAAAAAATAAACAGCGTCCATGTAACACGAACACGTCTAATCGGCGAATCAATATTGACTAAGTAGATATATAAATAACTAGAAGATCGGAGACCAGTCGCTCTGTGATGACTGCGAATTCCAGGAAAGGTCACATTGTGAGAATATGCGTTACTTCCCGGTTTATCGACTCTCTAGGCCCAAGACCTCTGAAGGCAAGGCGGTTAATTATCACTCAAAACCGGACGCCGCTTCGGGTTGCGGTGCCGCGGTTTGTAAATGTGACTGTAGAATCTCGATTTGTATACAAAAACCGCAGGGTATAAACACACTGACACCGCATCTCCGTGCGGTCTCAGTCAAAGTTAAAAACCGCAACATCGCACACCGAAGCGGTGTCCGGTGCAGTGTGATAACCGCCTAAGTTTTAATTTGCCAGCATTGTTGACTACAATGGAAAGTTTCGATATTAGATAAGTAATGATTAGATATGTAAACTTGGAGTAGTTACCTCGAAGGTACAAGTTTAATATGTGCGGCGATACAGTGACACGACACAAATCACTAGACTCGAAACAAAATACATATTTGTACACTATAAAATAGGTATTTGACACACAAATCTTGAGACTGTTGAGCGCGTACAAGCAATAAACACCTAATAAATACCGTCGCTCTATGTCTCACGTTTTTTTATAACCCATCATGTATACTTTATTTTTTTTCATTCTGGTTAATGAAGAGGATATTTGATTCTCTTTATTACTTAAAATAACAAAAACCCAAATTATTAGGCGGTGCGGTCAGCAACAAAAGTCGATTAACTCTTCAGTTTTTTTAATCTCAGTTAATGAGCAAAATATTTGTTCAAAATTGCATTGAACTTCTGCTGCAATTTTAGACAAATATTTTCCTCAATAACAACATAGAAGGTATGCCTCGACTTGAACCTCTTGTTTTTGTTTAGTTTTTTCTACAGTATCTACTTACCACATACCTACAAGATACATCCTATTTCAAATGGGACTCGTTATAACTATTGTATTGCACATAACAATAGACGCAAGCAAGATTTCAAAGTACCTACAAATCATTTGTTCATTCAACTGGACCCGCGGGTCCAGTTCGAGTGGGTCCAGTCGACCAAAGACTCACGTTTAGTTGTCGCACAATGATATGTTTACAGGAAAACAGTTTACCTTTAAAATTAGGAACTGTAGGTAACCTAATAAATTGAGATATACGCACGATGTCCTGAACCACTAAGTACATTACTAGATAGGAGACATTCATCAGACATTCTTCTTCTTTATTTATGTTATTTATCCATTTATGTACACACATATAAACAGAAAAGAAGAAAAGAAAAATACGTTGGTACAAAGGTGATGCTTATTTCTTAAGAAATCTCTTCCAGCATACCTGCGATAGGACAATAGATATAAAAAGATGTAGACAACAAAATACATAAAATCAAAAACAATTCTCTAATTTAAACATAAACATATTGTAAGAATATATATATACCTACAGGGTAAATTTTTCAAGTGGGCGTGGATGGCCAAATCCGAAACTACAAAGGAGTCGCGGGCTCGATTTTGATGAAAACTAAAACTGCATCATTGGATTTTTGAAAAATCAATATTTCTAACCAGAAATCGAACTCGATGATTTTGAAAAAAAAACACACATTGTATTTTTATACCACTCGATAGTGTCCCTAATAAGGATCAAATTCTGGGAAATAATAACACACGGCAAACTTAAGGAAAATGTTGAATTTTAATAAACTGCTTCTTATTTTATAGTATTCATACCAACATTAAATTACCTGTGCCTTGTTCGAAATGATGCTCAGCGCAGTCACCTTCACAACAATATGTTCTAAATTCAAATTTTAAATGCAGTACAATCCTTGAAACGTCGAATAAACAGGTATGTATTGAAAACAATGGTCATCATTTTGAAAAATTAATCAATTAAGGTTTAATAGGTAGGTAACTGAAGAAAAATAAAAAAAGTATTTAGATAAAAATGAGCTCTTTTCTTTAGTTTCCCGTATGTATTACTTCCCAGAATTCGATCCTTATCAGCGACACTATCGAATGGTGTAATAATACAGTGTGTTTTATTTTCAAAATCATCGGGTTTGATTCCTGGCTAGAAATATTGATTTTTAAAAAATCCAATGATGCAGTTTTAGTTTTCATCAAAATCGAGACCGCGACTCCTATGAGTACTTTTCGCTATTCCTCATAGTTTCGGATCTGGCTGTAGGTATACATATATGTTTCTAAAATATGTAAATATTACTAAAATATATCTAATCTTCTTCTACTTAATAAAAATCTTAAATTCATTTGTGATGGTATGTTAAGTACCTACCTAACAATTATTTAAAAATGTAACTTGTACTCACTTAATGGCATCAACATGGCACCCCTTCATGCCAGTGACCGTTGTATCTTTGAATGTCAGCGATAGACCCCCCTGGTTCCCCTTGATCACATCAAACTGCATGGGGTCCAGGGACTTGACCCCCAGCTCGGGGATGCCCACTGCCATGATGGGCACGGCCTTCTGTGCTGATGCCAGGATGCAGGCGTTGTCTCCAGCCTTGCATGGTGATATGAAGGGAGCTGTCGGAAAGAAATGTGGTAAAATCGTTAGTAAAGGAAGGCTTATTTGACTGCCGAGGGCCTGCATACAATGTGTGAGTATATAATTTTATAGTTTAGGTTTAACCACGCTGGAGGGGCCCGTGGCTAAATAATAACAGCCGCACAGGTCGATCGATCAGGTTAAGCTACTCTTGCCGCGGTTGGTCTGTGGATGGGTGACCATCTTTACATACCGTGACCCCTCCGTGCCTCGGAAAGCTCGTTAAGCCGTTGGTCTCGGATGTTAATCGTGGATCTTTGACAGTATCGTTACATACGGGTAGTCTGAAGCCCGAAAGTCTGACAACCAGTCTTACCAAGGGGTATCGTATTACCCAGTAACTGGGTTGTGGAGGTCAGATAGGCTGTCGCTCCATGTAAAGTACTGGTATTCAGCTGCATCCGGTTAGACTTGAAGCCGACCCCAACATAGTTGGGAAAAGGCTAGGCAGATGATGATGAGGTTTAACCACGCTGGGATCGATGTAATTCATTCGTTCATTCATTGATAGTCATAAAAATGTTTGATGAATTTTTCTTGGCCAGCACATAATTATGAATTTTGCTTAACGACTATACTTAATCCGTCCAAAACGATTGCCAACAGTCTGTATGTCCCTGTAACAGACAGACAGTCTGCGTAGCCTTAGACTTAGTTTTAGGGTCTCGTTGACATCCTTAGAACGATTTAAAAGATGAAATATATCAAGGACTTAATCGATTAAAACCTTTAATTGGTAGTAAAATGGGCAATAATCATTAACCATATCAGTATCTCCCTCTCACAGAGTGGAGGTCTGTGTCCCAGCAGTGGGAATTAATTTTAGGCTGATTGTGCTTAAGGCTGCACCGACCGACAAGTGGCGCCCTCATCGTTTGTTTGGTTATTTCTTTTATTTTACAATGAAAATGCAGAAAATAAGCACGTTAAGTTGTGCTCCACAAGACTATTTTCATTATAATCACTAAAACGGGTAAAAGTGGCCACTATTATCCGTTTTAGTGATTATAATAAAACTAAACAATCTAAAACTACCGTTTATAATAATATTAACGTATAATCTTGCGTGCTTATTCTCTGCATTTTCATTGTAAAGTATAAGAAATAACCGAACAAACGATGAGGGCGCCACTTGGCGGTTGGCGCAGCCTTAATGCATTAATCATAGAAACGTATCTTTCGAAATAAGATGATTATACAGTATCAGCTACGTCGAGTTCATGAAGATTACTTTACTAATAGGCGGCACGGACACGTGATCCGACCACTTAACAATATCTGACGCCATCTGACGTTATGATCATGTCGTTGAAATATGTTCCTCGGTTAATGGACCAAGCAAATTACAGTAGATAATAGCTGATAAAGCCTAACACACATGTTCGGGTATGTTGCTTATATTGTACAAAAAGGCCGACCCGTAGCAATTACCTACAACACACATTCGGCTACCATAAAGGATGGCATCGAAAGCGACGCGCAAGCTGTTACCAAGGATACAGTACATGATTTAAAAAAAAAAGTTTTTAGAGGTTTCTTCATGATTTTTTTTTATCGTATCAAATTAGTTGTAAGTATTATGTTTTCAACACACTATCTGTCTATCTTGAAGAATATCATAAATTGATTTTGTTTAGGTATGTACTGTAGTCGATCTTAATATACGAGTAGGTACCTTTATTGTTACTAAAACTTGCGTTTTTTGCGTTTAGGTCCTGAAAGCCAAAATTATAAGTCCAATTGTAAGCTAATATTACTACACTATTGTATTAGGTAAGCCTGTGATGATAGTGTATGTGTTTTAAAATAAAATAAAAAAAATAAAAATTTGGACGGCCCTGTGTTGAAATTTTCCGCCAGTTATAAAAAAAAACTGTTCCATGCATTTTGACCACATATTGCCCTTATCGATGAAACGGCTGACTTTTTTTCTAATACCTACGCGACGAAAAATTTCTGCGCTAGGGTGTTTGGAATCAAGCGCTTATTTCATGGTTACAGTTTGCGTATCGGTGTCCCTACCACAAGCAACTATGTATCTATATTCTATTTTCCCGCCCGCGGCTGTGCCAAACCACGCCAACGCTACAACGCTACAAAAACAAGAAAACTCAGTATACCCTTCTTTTGCTACGCCGTAGTCGCCGTAGCGTAGTAGTCGGAATATTACTTTAAAATTAAAACAAAGTCTATAGAATAATGTTAATGCATTTTTGTGCAATAGGCTGTACATAGTGTTACGTAGGTGATATTACTATTAGGTTTTCATGAACAGTTTAGAAACACCTGGGCCTTGGCAATACAACGGTGTTTACTTTTACGTTATCAAACAACTTAAACGCAGGCAAGCTTAGGTTCATTTGCGGATTTTGTAGTGTAACAATTTTGTTAATGTCATAGAATATTACTCAGGAAAGCGTTTTAGGAGAAAATTTTGGGCGGTAAATTATAGAAATTTGGAAAAAAAAAACTTATTGTTCATTTGCATCATCATCATCTGCCTAGCCTTTTCCCAACTATGTTGGGGTCGGCTTCCAGTCTAACCGGATGCAGCTGAATACCAGTATTTTACATAGAGCGACTGCCTATCTGACCTCCACAACCCAGCTACTGGGTAATATGATACCCCTTGGTAAGACTGGTTGTCAGGACTTTCGGGCTTCTGACTACCCGTAACGACTGTCAAACTATTGTTCACTTGCATATTACGAAAAAAAACCATTATCTATACATTATCTAGCCATATTACCTATGTACTAATTTATGTTGAGTTTTCTTGAATTACTTGCATACCGTTCACGACAATAAATTTTATTTGAGATATCACAATGAAAGGTACAGACGCCAGCACATCAATCTACTACAATCTGTCAAGTTTCTTTAATAGATTTTCAACTTTATCGCTAAAGCATAAGGTTCAAAGTTGATTGGGAAAATTTGACAGTTTCGGGTAGCTTGATGTGCTGGCGTCTGTACATTGTTTTAGTAAACCAAAAAATAAATAAAAATAAAAATGATTTTCTCTTACCCAGTCCTGATTTAGCGCCTAAAATAACAGCTAGGAAGCACAAATACGTCAGTTTGCTCATCATACTGCACTCGATGTATCACAGTGTTCACAGTAGAATCCTGCGCAAGTCTGATGGCCGCCAAGTCTGGCCCATGCTTATGTATATGAGATGTGGGCACGCGCTCGACGTCATTCCTACATTGTCAACAGCATTGGGTTCCGACTACGTTAAGAGGGTGTTTATGATTTTCCCTGCAGGATTAAACTGAGTACCTATTCATTTTTTCTTCTATAAGAACGTCGCTCTAGAAACGGCTGGTTATGGGACCCTCCTGAAATAAAATATAAAGCATTTATTTAAATTGAACCATTCAAAGCTACTTTTGAATTGTTCAAGGAGTGGGTCAGTCAGAAAGATAAAGCTGGTTGCCCTTACCCTTTTCTGAGGTAAACAAGAGGGTACCAGATGTCCTAACCTGATTATATCTAAAGACTCAGTTTCGAATAATTCAGTTGGTGTATTGAGTTAAAGTTTTGAGCCCATAGTGTGTTTGTCGTTCTATCTTTACGAAAAAAAAAAGCGCTCTAGAGAAATGCATCCGTTAAAAATAAAATACTTTAGATAAAAACAAAAAAAAATCTCAAAAAAATCGCAAAAATCTCTACACACTGGGTGCCTGAAGATGGACGCGGGACGGCGCTACCGAGGCCGGCCCAGAAAGAGATGGCGAGATGACTTGGACGTGTACCGCGAGGTGGCGCAGGAAAAGAGTTCCTGGAAGGATTTGGGGGGGGGGGGGGTCTTTGCCCCGCAGTGGGACAGTATAAGCTAGCAAAATAAAAATTAAAAACGAAAAAACACACATTCGTAACTTGAACTTAGGCTTTTCTTATTGCCTTGCATTCTATTTACTCTAAGGCTCATTTGCACCATAAATCACTAAATGCGTAAAACGTTAAACGTTTTAAAACGATTGACAGAAATGGAACAATGTTTTAAATTCGTTTGGAGCTAAATGCAGCTAGCGATCTGTGGTGCAAGTGGGCCTTACAGTTGTTTGCACGAGAGAAAGCACTACAACGGATCTACTAAAAGGTTGAAAAAATGCTGATTAACTTATTGAGTCTGAGCCTATTTACCCTTTCCCTCTTTACACCCCGGTGTCGAAATCTGGCGACCCGATCGGTCTACGAGTATTAGTCACCATGCTAGCTTCCCCTTAAGAAACACAAGCAAGCACTTCGAAACACAACATGGTCGCGTCACCTTGATCTTGAAATTTGAACTGCGGCGAACAATCACTGCTCAAACGAAACAGATTTGCGCTTAACTCTTATTATTCTACTTTTAATTTTCTGATTTTTATTTCCTGGTATACAGCGGTGCTATTCTGTATAAATCTCACCGTGAAAACTTAGGTGAAGTGAGCGTGGAGTGAGCTGCCAATAGTGTCAATTCCTAGCAAAAACAAACTCACTTCACCTAAGTTTTCACGGTGAGATTTTTACAGAATCGACCGGCAGGATACGGGAGATACAATGGTCAGTTTCTGGTCCAAGAGAAACCTAAAGATATAAAAACAACAAATAATTTATTACTTGTAGAAATACATGGGTGAAATGGACCGAAACTTCAAACCTAGGTATTTATACTTAGTACCTAGTTTGTTGCCTACAAGCACTCTAAATCAGTAGGTAATAATTATAATATAGTAATAGTATTTATACATAGTAATTTATTTATTATTGTCTGTGTGGTGCCGGACTTAAAGAATAGCACCACCCCATACTTCCCATGGGTGTCGTGAAAGGCGAGACTAAGGGAGACCGGAGAATGGGCAGCAGCGTTCTCTATGCATTACACCATCATACCATACTGCGATCGCCAACTCGCCTGCCAAGCGTGGCGATTATGGCAAACCTCCCTCCGAAATTGGGGGAGGCCTATATCTAGCAGTGGACGACTTTCGGCTGAAAGATCAATGATGATAGTAATTTATAGTTTCGTTCGTTTCGTTAGATTCCAAGTATTCAGTTTTGGATTTTTTGGCAACTTCCTATATTTCCAACGTTAAAATAAACTTTTAGGTTTGTGGGTCCAGGGATTAGTAACTAAGCCTCCGCTGTCACGCAGAGTCTCCGGCCCCAGCTGGTGGAGGAGGTGGTGAGCGCTCTGTTCCCTTCACGGGGGGAGCACACTCCCCCGCCCATGGCTTCGCCAATTGCGGTGCCCGAAGCGGACCACGCGGACGACGACGACATCCCTGCAGTGACCGCGGCGGGGTAGAACTGAGAGCGGCGGTAGGAAGGCTGAAGGCCAAAAATACCGCACCCAGGACCCGACGGCTTGCCAGGTAAAGCCTGGGTCCTGGCCTCGAGGGCTCTCGGGCCTCGACTGGAGGCGTTCTTAAGCGCATGTCTGGAGAGAGGCCAGTTTCCACTCCGTTGGAAGACGGGGAAGCTGGTCCTCATTCGGAATCCAGGGCGCCCTGCGGACTCTCCGTCGGCATACCGGCCCATCGTGCTGCTCGACGAGGTCGGCAAGCTCTTTGAGAGAGTGATTGCGGGCCGCCTTGTCGGGCACCTGGTGAGGACGGGGCCGGATCTTGCGGACAACCAGTTTGGCTTCCGCAAGGGGCGCTCGACGGTGGACGCCATCATGCGCGTGAGAGCCCTCACGACGGGGGACGCGGTGTCCCGGGGTGGGGTCGTCGTGGCGGTTTCACTCGACATCGCCAACGCGTTCAACACCCTGCCCTGGAGCTGCATTGTGGAGGCACTCCGGTATCACCGGGTGCCGCCCTACCTCCGTTGAATAGTCGAGGCGTACCTGACGGACAGAGCCGTCATCTACCCCGGTCGCGATGGGGAGTGGAACCGGCGAGAGATGTCGTGCGGTGTCCCGCAGGGATCGGTCGTAGGGCCGCTCCTGTGGGACATCGGCTACGACTGGGTGCTGCGGGCCGACCTCCCTGATGGCGTCAGCGTGGTTTGCTACGCTGACGACACGCTGGTCCTGGCGCAGGGGAGGTCGCATCGCGGCCGACGCGATGACTCGCGGGGTTGCGATAGTCGTGGAGAGGATCCGGCAGTTGGGTCTCGAGGTGGCATTGCACAAGTCCGAGGCCATGTCGTTCCATGGGCCCCGGAACCCGCCACCATCGGGATCCCAACTAACGGTAGGAGGGGTTTACATCGGCGTCGGGGTGACGATGAAATACCTGGGTCTCGTCCTCGACAGCCGGTGGAACTTCGTGGAGCATTTCCGACGTTTGGCCCCCAAACTGGAACGGGCCGGGGCCGCCTTCAAGCGGCTCTTGCCCAACCTGAGGGGGCCAAACGCCTCCTGCTGGAGACTTTACGCGGGGGTCGTGCGGTCCATGGCCCTATTCGGGGCCCCGGTGTGGGCGCGTTCACTGCGGCAGCGCCCACTACCTGAACGCGCCCCAGAAGGTGGTAGCCATAAGGCTTATCCGGGGCTACCGCACGATCTCGGGCGAGGCGGCAAGCCTCCTTGCCGGACTGCCGCCATGGGATCTGGAGGCGATAGTCCTCGCGCGCCTATATGAGTGGCGCGCGGAGGCACTACGCCGGGGGGAGGATCCGCTTCCGCGGCAAATCGCTGCGGAGCGGACGGATCTCCAGCGCGATCTCATGGCGGCATGCATGGAAAGAGCGACTGTCGCAACCCAGCGCAGGCCAGGCCGCGATAGCGGCGATAAGACCCCTCTTTGAGGAGTGGCTAGAGAGGCGCCACGGCGCCCTCACCTACCGCATGACGCAGGTCCTCACCGGACACGGAAGTTTCTGCACATCATCAGGCGGGAGGAAACGCCCGGGTGTCACCATTGCCAGGATCGCCCAGAGGACACGGTGGAGCACACGGTGGAGGTCTGCCCCGCTTGGGCGGAGCACCGCCGTGTCCTCGTAGAGGCTATCGGCAGAGGCGGCGACCTCTCGCGTCCGGCCCTGGTGCAAGCCAGGGTCGGGGGCGAGAGGGAGTGGGAGGCAGTCACCTCCTTCTGCGAAGCAGTCATGCTAGCGAAGGAGGTGGCGGGACGGTTCAGGGAGAGAGCCTCCCGTCTCAGCCGCCGCGGGGGACGCCCCCGGCGTCGGGAGCCGCGTGACGACTCCCGGCCACCGTAGGCGCGGGCCTGCGGGCGAAGAGTGATGGGTAGCTCACCGTCCGATCAGGACCAGGCCCGTGCCGGACGACGCGTACGTGTTCCACGCGCGCCTCAAAGGGATGTCAGCATCGAGGACGGGCCCCTTAGGGCCGAAGCCTGCCGGGTCAGCGGGATTGTCCGGAACATAAAGGGCTAAGGAAGGAACATGGGTGAGTTTTAGTCAGTAAGAGTCTGACACTCCCTTCCGCTCCACCAGAGCGAGAGGAGTCATTTAATGATTTCCCATCAGCAAAAAAAAAAAGCCTCCGCTGTCCGTCCGTCCGTCCGTCTGTCGGGCGGAATGTATCTCAAGAGCCGTAATAGGTAGACAGTTGAAATTTTTACAGAGTGTTTATTTCTATTGCCGCTATAACATCAAATTCATTCAAAATCATTAATTTCATTTTTCATTTATAATAATATTGAATTGCTATTCTTAGCCCTCTTCTTCTCTCCTAATTTTACTGTGCCCGACAGGGTCCATATTGATCATTTACTTTGCAAAACCATATATGTAATAAATTGAGTATAATAAAAATAAAATAAAGTCAAAAATGTAAGCCCCCTTTAAGTTTTAACTTTATTTAATTTTTACATCCGAAAGAAATCGACGTCCGTCATCCACAAGAAACGTATTAAAAAAAAATATGTAGTGTTAAAATATTGTACAGTGATACGCAACCCTTCGTGTGCGAGTCCGACTCGCACTCGACCGGTTTCTAAAGTTTCTGACCGACTTCTGCCAGTCGTCAATAAAAATTAATTGCATAAAGGGATGTGGACTATGGACTTCGTGATTTAACCTAAACCTTTTCCTGGTGAAGTAGTGCGAACAGGTGCCCGGCCAATAAGTATAAATAAATTATATTTTATGGTGATTTTATGGCTGCGGATTATGCCACCGTTTGACCTGTGTGACTATAATTTACTAAGAATATTCATAATTTTTTTTTTTTTTTGGAATGACAATTGATTTATTTTTAAAATTTCAATTACAATGTTACTATTTTACAACTTAACACTAAAATATACATATTATATAAAGTATACACAAGTATAAAAAAAGGTAAAGAAAAAGACAGGAGCTCATTGGGCATCAAAAAATTCGTCCGCATCGCTGTCAATGGCACAAGTGCCCAAAAGGCTGGCAGCATTACCACGTTGGATGGCAATGCTTATTCTTTGGGCTAAAAATAGGCCAGCCCTCTGGTCACGTGAAGAGTCAACCAACCGCTTTGCGATGTCCCGAAATACTCGATGAGCACTCGGACCCCAAGGCCCTAGTGTTTCAACCCCAAACGGCTCAAACTCATAGCTCCCAATAAGGTTGTTATATTTGCGCCGTTTGAGGTTTTCTGCTCCTGTAGCAGCCGCCCCAGCACAGCCCGCCGTGCTAAGAAGATGGGATGGCGCGAGGGTGTCGACACAGGTAGCATCCCACACCAAAGGCCTACCCAACTTCCAAGGCATTATGGTCATTCCATCTGGCCTCTTGCCATCGTCGCGTGTCAAGCCATTGGGTTCTAAAACAGCTGGTACACCGGCGGTGACAAGAGCCCGACGGATGATGTCGTTAATGCTGGCGTGCCGTGACATGCGACCAGCGCTCTTGCTGCAGGATAAGCCATGGTGTCCGAGGCAGTCGACTGCTTCACCGCATTGACAGCGATGTGGAGCTCCGCAAGGAGCGCCCAGACGCAAACATGTAGCGAGCCGGAATGTGGTGTCACCCAGCATAGTGCCTATGTTGGGTGATGGTAGCGCCTGAAGCCAGAGGCCCGACTCCCATTCACCCACAGCCAGCAGGCGGGCTCGCTCAGCAGTATTGGTGAACGTATTAATAAGTTTATTCCGTACCAACCTGCAGAGCGGCTCATCCCACTGTCTCTGGGAAGACGGGTTCTCGGGCAGAACTGTGTCCGGGCAAGCCACTTTCCAGGCGTTCACCGCATCGGTCAAACACGGCACTTCAGAGTCAACCTGAGCAGGAATCAAAATTCGTGTGGTTAACTTTTCTGTGCTGTGGACCGAGGATAGGAACGCCGGTAAGCTTACACTAGAAATTTTGCGGACGCCGAGCCCACCAAAACGAATGGGTAGTGAGGCTTGCAGCCACGCGCGGTCGTCCAAAGCCACATTTAAAATGGATATAAGAGTATTGCGAATAATATGGTCAATTTTGTCCAAAAGGTGTGGCTGCTTCCATAAAGACGAAGAGCGGAGAAAATACATAAAATTTGGACCGAAACAACAATATCTGATAAGGGTGAAAGCCGAATGTAAATTAATTTTAGAAAGCCTATCCGAAATATCGTTAAAATGTTTAATTTTTTCGTCGACGAATGGCGAAAAACTGTCTTCTAAAATTGGGGAACCTAGGAGGTGCAATGAACTTTTTTCCAAAACTTTGATGTCTGGGGCTATTGTATTGAATTTCTGTATAGTCGATTGTCTGTCAGTATTGTCACAAATGTAAATTTCACATTTTGAGTTGTTGAGGTCAAGGCCGATAGATTGGAATTGTTGCTTAAGGAGTTGGAGATCTGTTAAAACGGTGTCTACGTCACCTCCTAGTGTTCCATCATCTAAATACCATACATTGAATTTTGAATTTAGTTTTTGTATTATGGGATGGATAGCCAGACTGAAAATGACTGGTCCGAGAGGATCACCTTGTTGGCATCCGACTGCAGATTCCAAAACGTTGTCTTTATATAATAATTTTGATGGGTGCCTGTAGCACTGCCACATGAAACGATAAATTTCTGGTAACTCCTTTTTTACTTCAGCCAACAAAGTGTCCCTGTTGACAGACTTGAAAGCGTTCTTAACGTCAACCTTGAGGAATTAAATTAATATTCATGGGATCAATATAAAGATTAAGGAAAACCTATAAAGGTCTCTTGCAACTATTTTTTCAGTGGAAATCCTTGGCTGCTGTCCATTTGGAAGAAGTTGAGGAGGACATTATATGATTTTTTCTAGGTAGTTTCAGAACAGATATATGTTTCGTATATCTGTCTAAATCCCTCCAAAATGTGCTGATTTTGACAGATATAAGCTTATGTTTACGCTAAGTTTCGCCTCTGTATCTTACCCTACAAGTAGTGGCGGATTTACCAGCAGGCGGCAGAATTTAGGGGCGGCCAATTTGCCGACCGATTCTTTTTGTTACCCTTTTTACAGAAATCAAACGGTTTTCTGATGTCATGCAGCCAGCAGTCCACAAAGATGCAGAAAGCAGCAGTTGGAAAGATTTCTTGAACTAAGCGACAAATGATCAGTAATACTAACCACTCAATTTGGTCACCCCACTCGTACGTAAGTTTCGAAAGGGTAGGTAAGGTAAAGGCCAGATTCTGCAGTAAAACGAGTTTAAGCTTTTCGTTATAAGTCGACAAATAAGTTCATTTTCTGTATAATGGTCAAAAGAAAACAGAACCTAGTCAAGGTAGGGTGCTAAAATTTCCAGGCTAGCTTCGGCCTCTCTTGCATTATACATTCTCTTTATCCAGGAGCTTTCTTCATATGTCGACAAAGCAAGTAATGCCTAGTTCTGGAATTATTAGAAGCAAGTCTAACCTATCCAAGTTTGTTTCAATTTTCGAGCTCGCTCCGCTCGCTCTTATATTCTACATTCTCACAGTTGCTTAGGCTTACCTGCATAAGTCGTCAATGCAAAACTCTTATTTTTGTTTGAAAATATAAAAAATTTCGAGCTCGCTTCGCTCGCTCTTCTTACCCTGCATAATCTACCTACTACACACATCAAAAGTGTCTAGGGATCAACATATATTTTTGCAATAACTTTTCTCCTGATTGATATTAATTAAAATTTTCTTTAAGGATTCATCAAATAAAGTGTTTTCGTTTGTCACAGTAACGATAAACCAAGTCACCTTTGCATTAATAAAGAAATTTGCCATTTTCCTAATAAAGGGATTTTTGACATTTGAACCACTAACACAAAAGTTCGAAAAAAAGACTGAAATAACAGTTTTCTTTAAAATTTTATTGGGTAACTTAAACAATTAATAATCCGTGTTTCTACCGCGAACACTAACAACACAAGAACATCGATTTGGCATACTCAAAATGAGTTCATCCAAATCACGCTGTGGAATGGCCGCCCATGTTCGTTGCAACAACAAAAAAAGGTCTTCTTGCGACTGGATACCCTCCATATTCGGCAGAGCTCTTCTCTGTAGCATATCCCATGCATGCTCAATCGGGTTCAAGTCTGGCGACTGAGCAGGCCAGGGCAGGACATTGATGTTAGCTGCGGCGAGAGTCTGTCTTACAACTCTTGCGGTGTGCGGTCGTGCATTATCATGCATTAACTGAAATAAGGGACCGATTTGCACTTGTAGAGGAACGATGACGTCTGATACAATCGTCTCAGCATAAATTTGAGCGTTGAGGTTGCCTCTGATCCAAATCAACTCAGTTCTTCCGCCGATCCAAATACCCGCCCATACCATGATGGTTCCACCACTATAAGGATGGACTTCCTGGCAGGATTTTAATCGCTGTTGGCGTCCAGGGGTTCTCCAGTGTCGTATACGTCTTGTATACACGAAACGCCATTGTTCTTCTGCCCAATTTCTGTGTTCAAAAGCCCATTGATATCGAATCCTACGATTGTGCATTGCTATAGGTGGTACCCGTAGCGGTCTTCGGGAATGAAGGTTCACTTCATGCAAGCGGTTTCTGACTGTTTGGTCGCTAATTAAGTTCCCTGAAGAGTGATGAAGCCTCACGGCTAACATCATGGCGGTTATTGTTGGAGCTCTTCGAGTTAAGATTTGAATGTATCGGTCTTGTCTCCGTGTGGTGCAGCGATACCGTCCTCCATGGCGCTCAGCCACGGTACCAGTGCTTCGGTAACGTGTCCAAAGTCGACTGATAACACTCTGACTTGTATTCAGAGCTAAAGCCACAGTACGTTGCCGGGAACCAGCTTCTATCATTCCCACGGCTCTGAGCATTTCTTCCCTGCTTAAATGACGTCGCCGCTCCATAATAACGTTGGTTTTAATCAGTAGTAGGGAAACAGTAGCACTAATAATGTCTTCAATGCGTTGTATGTTTTTATAGGGAAAATATTGACAGCTGATTTTCATCTTTTACTCGAATTTGATTCACAGTTCCTGATTCAAATTATGAAATGCACCAAAAAGGATCCATATAAATTTATAAAATCATAAATTTATTACAAAGCCACATCTCAATCTCAAGAAATCCGCATAAAAATGCTTGATCCCTAGACACTTTTGATGTGTGTATTTATCAAAAAATGCTGTGACCAATTTAGCAGTATTATTAAGTACCCCCCATGTAAAAGCTACGTCCTTGAATAGCTTATGTAATGTGGAGCTGGAGATGTAGGTTCATCAACATTCACATAATATCACGCCTTTAATCCCCGAAGGGTTAGATAGAGGTGTACCTACAATATAGTACCCTGACTCACATTTCACCAGTTATGTTTAAATCCAATGCCTAGGGGGCGAACCTACTGCCACCAACCGGACACAAATCCAGACTGCAGGCTGCTTCTGAGAAATTCCTGATGAAAAAACCTAATAACACTTAACCCGGACCTGGGAATCAACCGCAGAACGTCATGCTCAGCAGTAACGCTTACGACTCAAACTAGTTCTTGTGCTATTTAACACTGCCTACAAGTAGATAACCTAGTCCCATAAAAACATAGCTTACGCGTGTTAATGTCACACATGTCATGTTTGCACGTAATTTGCGCACTTTTGTGGTTATGTCATAAAATCGCTCTCAGTAACATAAGTTATGAGACGTTTTAATTACCGTAATAAATCCTACGAGCTTAATCCAAGTTCAGCAGTCGATGTTTCCAGTTTTAATTTGATGATGATTTCAAATCGAGTGTCATCTGATAATGAATTCATATTCGAAAACTGACGTCTTCTTATTAACCTTGCTGTTTAGATGGTGATATATGGTTTGCTCTTCCCTACTCATCTGTGTGGGTTTCAGGTTATCATTCACTTACTTTCCCCCACAACCCATTGATAACTGACTATCAACTGTTAGTTACGACTAAAATCGTAGGTATCTGGAAAAAATGGTGGCTATCGCCGACACCAGTGGTTGACCACTTTTTAAACTCATTGCTGAGGGCATAATAGTGAAAAGGGGTCCACCGCCATTATCCACGTTTGTATTTATGCTACTCCGAAATAGGTCTTTCAGGAACTCTTCTACTACTTACATGTATTAGGTAGATATACTTTTGACAGCTACATGTTTTATGTCTTTTTCTAGTAGGTACTTGGATGAACGTGTCCTGAACTTATCTATATATACCAACCAACTTTGTACCTAACATATCCAACGAATAAATATCTTTGTCTTTAGATACAGTACGAGAAAAGTTGTAAAATAAATTAGCTCTCTATAAATAGCGCAGGTAAGGCTAGCTTAAAACCTTGATCTTGAAATTGGATCTACAATAAACATTAATTTGTTTCCATTGTCAAGTCATAATAATAACAGTTTCCGTTCTTATGAACAATTATTATAATTCGCTGTGAACGCGTTTGTGATTTTGCATAACGTTTGCATGGATGGTGACTCAGATTAAGACAGTGATAATTAAAAAGGTCAACTTATTAGAGCTACGTATATTACATAAAGTCCTCTTCTCTGTATCCGGCGACAGCGACCCAGACGAATTTTCTTTCCTCTCGTGAGCTCTCTGATGACTAGCAAAACTAAATTTGCATTGTTGAGCAGAGCTGATCACTAATCAGCATCATCGTATGTGTCGGTTTAACTGCCCCGTTGGTCTCGTGGTCACAAAAGTGACTGCTGAGGTCATGGGTTCGATTCCCAGGTCAATCAAAGTGTTATTGGGTTTATCCATTGGGAATTTCTCAGTAACACGTTCACTGCGTAACAGGCCGATATCGGCCTGCCGCGGTACTTCAGCTGGTGCGGACGAAGAAAACTATGTCCCGCTCGCTTGTGCGAAACGATTATCTCAGGTGTTTGCAAAAATTCGACAGAGACAAATATATATTTCATCTTGCGGTCAAAACTGTAGGTGTTCCCCATCAAAACATAACGGCAGGCTTTTATCGACCTACCACGCACTGACGGTGAAAAACATCCGCTGAGTGCGGCAGTGGGCCTATTTCGGCCTGCCCTCCCAACAGGCAGCTGGCGACCCGATACCGCACAGAGCGCGCGCCCCGCCAGTTAGTGTTGTGCTATTTAACTGATCTGACGTAGCGTTCGATATAATCAATGATGGCAAGCAATAAAAGAAAAATACAAATTTTGGAAAATAGAGGAATTCGCCCTGCAGTTATTGATAGTGATAGTGACAGCAGTGAAGAAATATTTTCCACTAAGAAAAATAAGAAGAATTTGGAAACAAATGTGCACGGAAAACGAAACACAAGCGGTAAGTTTTGTTTACTACCTACACATATCAACATTATCAGCCTCTGGGGAAAGTTGTTCAGTTTCGCGAGTTCTGTGGTAAAACTCATAAATGGTTAATAAATCACACGGAATTAAGAAAAAAAATTTCATTTCAGAAAATCAAGTAAAACCTAAGGACAATGACCATGTCCTTGAGATGAGCGCTAAACGAAGAAATTGTGCAGGGTACTGTAGTGTATGCGCAGGCATTGGCGTGGCAGTCGCTTACCGGCCGTAGGCGAATGCAGACGTTCTCTGGGTTTCGGATAGACTATGTACCTCAGTGATCTGTCAAAGTGTGTTTTATTAACCCAGCGAACATTACAAGTGGCGACGAGGATAAAAGTAAGTGCTGAAAACATTTACCAAAAAAAGGGGAAGAATGCACGCTGAAAAATAATGCACGTTGAAAGTTGTTTACGATCATTTAAGCGACTATATTTCGACAAGGATCGTTTATAGTTGGATACTAAAGTAAAAACAGAACGTAGTAACACTGTACCTACCTACCAACACGTAAATAAATCGTTACCAAGGTAGATGGTTACAGCTAATGATTGCTTTATAAGTTACGAAAAATAAATTCTACTTCGACTGATGTAAACAACTTATAAGCGTAGGTAAATGTTAACAAGGCCATGCAGTTAATATTTATCACAACAAAACAAAAGGCCATGCCTGAATAGTACGCAATTATTTTAAATGTGCTGTAATGCAAACAGTAAATTATTGTTAATTATTATTATTGAGTAAGTGCTTTCATTTAAATAGCAAGATAATTGAGTTATTTGCACGCTTCTAATTTTAAATAAAAATAATAACCGATTATTATCATACATCTTGGACATACTTAACTTTTCTGTTGTAAATAACCTACATACCCACTTATTGTAAATATAAAACAAAATCAGTAGATACTATTTTAATCAGGTCACTGGTTTTGCCAGGATCAATTGTTTGCATTTCGATACAGAAATATCAAGGTCACGCAAATACTATTCGCAATACGACCATGCTTAATGGATAAATATCAGAAAAGACCGGGAAACGTTAGTGTAAGCATCAATAATGGCTTAATTACTAGCATATTTACTGCCAACTGGTTAATAAACCTAATTTGTTAATAGATAAAGGTTATTATCAGTCAATTCCTATAATAATAGTAAAGTATAACACTTAATATCGTGTCCTGCGTGTCCTGTCAGCTGCACGTTACAGGAACTGATGGACGCTGGTGAAGGCGCCAAACAAGTATCCGAATTCTGGGCCATTTAGATTGCTATTCTGGGCCGAGTTCACTTATATTGCTATCGACACACTAAAAAGAAGATTGTAAAGTAACGTTACTGAATAAAGTTATTCAGTTTATTTAGTTAGTCATACTTACGCTTACGTCAAAGGTCATGCTGAATCCGAAATGCTCTAATGAGCACGCATACGAGTCTCAAAATCCTGTTACAGGACGCCACAAAAAATGACTCACGCAATAAGTACTTACATAACATACATACATAATCAGCCTATAATGTTCCCACTGCTGGGACACAGGCCTCCTCTCGGTGGGAGGGAGTGGGCCGTAATCCACCACGCGGGCCCAGTGCGGGTTGGCAGATGTAACATGTCTTCTTGTCTTCAATAAGTACTTACAAAAATATAATAGGGCATGCAGTTGTGATACTGTTACTGATTTTCAGTAAAAGCCACGCAAAAATAAGAATCAATACAGAGTAATGTATTCATTGTAATACTTACGAAAGATAACAAAAATAAAAATAAAAAAAACCGTCCCACAGAGGATAATTTCCTGCATGTAGGAAGAACTACCTAATGAGTACTACTGATAATTAATAATAATAACAGAAAGCTGCCATCTTAAACACCTGCAGAATAGTTAGGAAATTCATGCAGTTAGAGGAAGAAAAACACACTCTAATACACACCACACGTTGCATTTACTTGGTTTTGGCCCATAAATGTAGCTAAAACCAGCCTAAGAGGTGAGAAAAAAAGACACAAAAATAATAAAAATAATGTTTATTTCCAGAACAATGTTCACAAAGGTTACACGTACGGTAATATGGTACAACATATAGTACATTGAGTATTATCTCCTGGCACCCAAACTAGGTTTATAGCCTGTGACTTGGGGACAGATAGATGAACAAAATGTTTTAGTAAAACTCTTTTCACCAGTAACATGAATTAGAATGACATAATATTTTCTTATGATAATATGATGAATCGGTAAATCAATTTTGTAGAAGAGAAGTTCTCTTCTTCTGTTGGAATTTTGTGGTAGTACCTTCAAAGGTCACTAAGTTACAGGTGCCATGTAACATTATGTGAAACCAAGACAATAATGTACAATAAAGCAATAAAGATTGCTTATCTATTCAAACATAGGTGGGAGA
The DNA here is from genome assembly GCA_916614155.1 of Mesoligia furuncula. Taxonomy (NCBI): domain Eukaryota; kingdom Metazoa; phylum Arthropoda; class Insecta; order Lepidoptera; family Noctuidae; genus Mesoligia; species Mesoligia furuncula. The sequence goes on along the minus strand of OU744807.1, from coordinate 1,331,063 downwards.
ACAGGCGTGATGTGGTTATGAGATTATAATTCTTATTTATCATAAAGTTGATAATACTGCCCTATGTGAGGTAATTAAAATGTATTGGTGATGTACCTACCATTATTGATGTAGCACACAACTCAGTGGCAACACTGCTCGAGTCAGTCACGGCTTACCCCCGTGTCGACCCCTTATGTAAATAATATCGAGAAAATATTATTCGAGCAAATAAAAAAATGTTCCAGCGAAAATATCGTTAATGTACCAGTTTTAACAGAAGTTCCACTTCGGTAAAATCGAAGTTAAGTAACAAATAAAATTATTATCTTACCTACTGTTAAAACTAACTAGTGTAATAAAATCTGTTATGGTTAATGATTGAACTAATCGTAGTCAAATCAAATGCATTTTGCACTGGCTATTGTAATTTGTAATCAACAAAATAATTCATAGAATTCATTACAGTGTTGTAATATCAAGTGAACATTTGCTTTAATCACATAGCACACGTCGTCAAAGGACCTTTGTTCGACTTGCTGGCTAGTCAAATATGAACGGCGGTGATTTAGTTTAAAATAAACTTTAATTACAATTATAGGACAAAAAACATTGAGCAACTGTACTGGGTATGGTACAACAAGACATATTTTGATATACATTAAAATATGTGCGTGTGTGTGTGTGAAAGACACAAATGGAACAAGTTCCAACAAAACAACCGAATGGTTGCGAAAAACACAAATGGAACAAGTTCCAACAAAACAACCTAATGGTTGCGAAAAACACAAATGGAACAAGTTCCAACAAAACAACCTAATGGTTGCGAAAAACACAAATGCAACAAGTTCCAACAAAACAACCTAATGGTTGCGAGAAACACAAATGGAACAAGTTCCAATAAAACAACCTAATGGTTGCGATTAATACTGGCAAGTTAACGAATGAGGTTTATTTAATTAATAAAATTGTTTCTCCAAATAGTTAGTGGCAAAATATAGCATTATTGATTGACTATTTGGGAAACACGGGACGTACTGGTGTTATTTTCGGGAACATGCGAGTGTAAAATCTAATAATTCTAAATTTGCTTGTATCTCGAAAACGGTGCGTCCTATCGAAAAAATAATGGAAAATATGCCCCCCTTTTAGAAACCCCTTGTCGCAAAATTCGCGACATGGACAAAAAAAATGACTATGTTATTTGTACAGCGTTTTAACTTTCTTATGCTTAATATGTACAGTGAATTTATAGTTTTACTTTTATTTCGTATAACCTCATTTGTTGATAGGTGCCAACCCAACTGTTGGTTAAAAGATTTGCCTAATATTAGGCAAATAAGATCGCGGAAATCGCGATACTGATAGATTATGTGGTTAATCGGTACATTACGAAGTAATTTGAAGAGGTAAACAATCAAATGAATAGTGGGTACCTAAAAGTTATCAATAACTTATACATTGGTATAACCAACCAGTGTATGCAATCAATGGGTGAAAACTCATCAAGTTCATACATTGGAACCGACTAGATTACGCAATTTACAAAATAAATCATGGTTAGACATTAAAAAGATTTTTATCTCTATTGCCAATACCTAGGTATGGCAGTAGAAATCACAAAAGAGATGAAATTTCCTGACCTGTAAATAATGCAAATTGCATAAAAGGGTAAAAGTTTCCTGCCCTGTAATTAATGCAAATTGCATAAAAGGGTAAAAGTAAAAGATGTAACTTCAGTAAAAATCACAAATGAGATAATAATTCCTTGCCCTGTAATTAATCCAAATTGCAAAAAAGGGTAAACGAAAAACGGTAAACTTAGTAAAAACCGAAAAGTAATAGACTAAGTAAAAATCACAAAATAATAATAACAATAATAATAATCTTTATTTCAAAAAGCCAAGTACAATTTGTCCATCTCAATCAAGCAAAAAAAAAAAAACAAAACAAAACAATGAAGTACAACGCTATGCATTATTTGAGACAGAGTGAACGTCTGTGTCTGTGCTAGTATAAACTGTGTTACAGACACAGGCTGCAAATGTGATAATAGTTCGTGCCCTAAAATAATGCTACTTGCAAAATTACCTTTAATCTCACTACATTTTGACAAGTTTTGACATTTGTTTGTCGCCGATATGAGACTGAGACTAGATTTTGAACGTTTTAAATTAGTAGAATTGGCCTTCTGGTGTCATACCGCACCGTGTCATACGTAGGCACATACACGTAATAATAGCATTTAATTTCAGTACAACAGTGGTGGTGGTCTAGCCCGACTAAGTTCGTGGGTTCGAAACCAGGCAGGCATTTTGTGTATTTTCACTCATCACCACTGTTCATCAATGGTGAAGGAACACACCGTGAGGAAACCGGCATGTCTGAGAACCAATACTTCGAAGACATGTGATTCATTAAATTGGACGCAATGGGCATCCTTTATATTGGACGCATTTGGACATTCATTAAATTGGACATTACAAAATGGTGAAGAAAAACATCGTGAGGACATCGGGAGGACATCATCGTGAGGACATCGTGAGGACATCGTGAGGACATCATCGTGTGGATCGTGCCATATGTAACACTCCATTAAATTGGATTTATCAAAGCGAAAATTCTAGGAAAATCATCTACTTTTACAATATTTGTAAATAATTTGTAAATATGTGCGCACCTGTATCTATCACATAATTGATTTACCTGCCATTGCTTCATTTTAATTCTTTTTACCTTTTGTGGTAGACTAATTTTATTCTAAGTGCATTGTCTTCACATATAATTATATTATATAAACAAGACATTGTAAAACATTTTAAAAGGGTAACGGTGGAGTTTCTTGCCCATTATTCTCCATACGAAAACTACCTTTTGGAATGGGCGACTAGAATCAATTCAATATTTCAATAAACATGACAACAACAAACATATCAATTCAATAAAAATAAAGGAGGGATGTAGTGTATGCGCAGGCATTGGCGTGGCAGTCGCTTACCGGCCGTAGGCGAATGCAGACGTTCTCTGGGTTTCGGATAGACTATGTACCTCAGTGATCTGTCAAAGTGTGTTTTATTAACCCAGCGAACATTACAGGTACTACCACAGACTGCGGAAAACCTTTAATAGTACCCAACCAAAAAAAAGTTAAGAAAATTTAAAAATATTGCAGGAAATGGAACCAAAACCTTTGCTTAACATGTTTCCAAGACATAAGTAAATAAAAACATTTTTCAGTTCTTTTACGATAATTCTGTTTTATTTTCGATATCCCCTTATTTTTCTCTGTCCCATCACTACTAAAAATACTTTCTAGTGCGGTTCAGGTCGATATCGGCCTGCCGATTTTCCTGCTTTATTTCTCATTTCCTGTTTGGCAGATCCCGGGGCGAATCAAACCTAAGGAAGTTGGGTTCAAGGTCATTCTAACAATATAAAAAAAAATGTGTACATTGTGTTTCCACAAAGTTATAGCAATTTAATCTACCCTAGTGCTGGTGGGTCTAGAAAGACCTGCCACGCACTGGCGAAAATATCATTGGTGGCGCATTTTGGCCCGCCGCCGCACCAGATAAAGAATTTTGATTTTACTTGCCGCAGTCAACGTGGTAACAGCCTAGAGACCAACGGCTTTAAAAGCACGTTTTAAAGCCGTTGGTCTTGCGCCTGATCTTTCTCCGGTCGTGTCGAATTGCCGTCGACTATGAGAATGGAGGAAGAGTGAGTGCACCTGTGTCTGCGCACGCTCTTATGCACTATAATATCTCCGGCGTGGATAGATAGTCTCCGCCGATTCCGCTGATTGGCTGTCATAGACGAAATACTGTCTGGAGCACTATTATGTGTCTGTGGAAAACTTTAGGTGACTTTTGCGTGTTTGCCGCTGGAGCTACGTAAGAATATACTGACAAAGGATGCTTGAAAAATGTACAATGGCAGAATCAATATCGGAGTAATCCTAATAAGAAGTCATTTATTGAAGAAAACAATAAATTCCCTTGATTGATAAGAGTCTCTCTTTAATTCAGTATATGTTTTTTAAAGCGAATTACAATAACGCAGTGAATTTTTTTTTTTTGGTCAATCCTCTTTCCGGTTTTGCCTTGAAAAAGCCAATTTAGAGGCTGATATAATATTATTAATTAGTCCTCATTTACTTAGGTAAATATTATATTTATTAGCAAATCTATGTTGTGCCTACCTTGACAGGTTGTTCCCCTGTTTTTCTTAATGCAATTTAAAGTGTTTGCGCAAAAACTTGAATTGATATCCAAATATGTGGTCGCGTCGGGTTCCTATATTTATAAGACAAGTAGATATGTTAAAATAAAACACACAGTTATTTTTAATGCGAATGAGTTCTAGATGTTAACACGAAGCTATGGTTTAAATTATAACACCAAGAGTGACGTCATTTTAACTTTACTCGGATGGGGAATGTTGTGTTTTAATTCAATAAATAAATTGTTAACGAATGTTATACTTAAGTACCATACATTACATAAATAAATAAAATGCATTTATGAGTAAGTAAAGTAACTCATAGTTGTATTTTATTTATTTAGGACTAAATGTTACATCGAACTTAATGTGAAGCAGTAAAGATTTTAATGTTAAGAGAACACCATTACTTCTGTTTGTAAGTGACAAAGTTCGCGGTTATAAAAGTTTTTTGCACCACATATACGTAGGTACAACGTCAATATTTACCTGTAGGTACCTAGGTGACATAGGTTTCTCTGAACTCCGCGTCGTTACGTCATAGTACTCACAATAGTCATTAACATACTAAATCGTAAAATGTGTGCACGGTAGTGTGCCCTGCTAAGGTTGACAAAACTAGATATTGACCGAGAGCTCGCTTGCTTAGGTATATATACCTAAGCTTCACCCAAACGTCAGCCACCGACTTACGAGGAGTTGAATATCGGTTAAACTTTTCTTAGGGCAAGTCTAAGACCTCTATAGCAAATTCGTTTGCATTAACTACATACTTCAATCCCTATATTACTAAAAATAAAGCTGAAGTTTGTTTCTTTGAACGCGCTAATATCTAGAACTATAGGTCTATTACCAGAATCTCATGGCATAAAAAAACATTGTGATTTTCATAAGGCAATGTCAATCCATATGAAAATCAATTTTTTTTTATGCCATGAGATCCTAGTAGACCTACACCAGTCGGATTTGAAAAATTATTTTTGCATTCGATAGCCCGATTCTTGAGGATGACGATTCGTGATGTTAAGTAATAGGCTTTTACTCTATTACTTAACATCACGGCAGGACCTCTAGGAGGTGAGGAAAAACACAAAAGTCAGAAAGAACGCTAAACGAAAACAAAGTAATAGCGCGGGCGGACGATTCGACGGAACAAGAAATCTGAGGCGGGCGAAGTCGCGTGCAAAAGCTATTCTTTAAAATTATATGTTTGTGGTTGTACATTATCTGTCAGTCCGTCAGTCAAACGAAGTGTTATCAAAAGTTTTTTATTTTGAACATTAAAACAATTGAGTAAAACAAAAAAATGTCCTAGGTTTTGCGAAAAAGTTACACAATTGTAATTTTAATTAGGTAGTTTTGCCCGTTTGTCTACTCATGTGGTTTTGCTTTAGTGTGAAAATACCTAAACACTAAAATTATTATTATTTCCTTTATTTAATTAAATACATATAAATTATATTTTTAAATATTAGTATAAAATAAAAAATATTTAAAAATATAAAAAATAGTTGCCCACCGGTATCGGGATCAGGGTCCAAGCTACCGGCGGTTCGGGCTCCAGAGAGAGGAACCTCCTGACAATGCGAGCCGTGTCCAGAAGTACTGCTTTCTGGATCAAGCCCTTGATCCAGCGGCCCAACGAGTGCCTCTTCAGGTGTTGATCGAGGCCCTTGGTTATTAATTCATTGAAAAAATAAAAAAAAAACAAAATATTATTATAATCAGCCATTTCTGTCCCACTGCAGGGCAAAGACCTCCCTGCCCTCCTTCCACTTATCCCTATCCAGTGCTGTTAAACGCCAATCCTCGCCAACACTAAAATATTTGACACAAATTCCTGCTCACGTTAGAGGTCGCGAAGACAGATAGAATCTTCCAAAATCCTTAGCCTCCTTAAATGATGTTATCTCAATGTTGAGTATAATATTTTATGGTTTAATTTTGAACTTGCCTTGTGAACATTTGTTGCGATCACTTAAGTGCTGATATTGAGGTAAAATCATGCGTCAGATGGGGAAACAGTCATACAACAATAATGCGTGCAAGTAATCATCGTAAACCACCATATTTTTCTTCTAAGAACGTAGGTAATACGTTATGGAATTATTTCAAATTTAATTAGAATGGACACTTAATCATCGGCCTAGAATTTTCCCAACTATGTTGGAAACGGCTTCCAGTCTAACCGGTTGCAGCTGAATACCAGTATTTAACATGGAGCGCATCTGACCTCCACAACCCAGTTACTGAGAAATACGATGCCCCTTGGTAAGACTGGTGGTCAGACTTCCGGGCTTCTGTCTACCCGTAACGACTGACAATGATCCGTGAATCCGAGACACGGAGAGGGTCTCAGTATGTAAAGATGGCCACCCATCCACGGACCAACCACGGAAAGCGTAGTTTAACCTGATCGATCGATGAGTGAAAGTCTGATAACCAGTCTTAACAAGGGGTATCGAATTACCCAGTAACTGAGTTGTGGAGTTCAGATAAGCATTCGCTCCATGTAAAATACTGGTATTCAGCTGCATCCGGTTAGACTGGAAGCCGACCCCAACATAGTTGGGAAAAGGCTAGGCAGATGAAATCAAACTTGGCTCTAATCTTCTCTGTTTATGTTTTCCAACATTTCCATTAGGTAGGTATTCGCTACTATTTCTGACTGTGTTTACTCGTGAATTGGCAAACAATACTTGTGAACTTCAACTACTTATGTATTTACTTATTTATGGTTTAATAACAGCGTTTAGGTTAGGTATAAGCGAGCGCCTTTGTCACGTACACTCTACCTTACACTTATTTTGGCTTTAGGACACAGAGGAGTGGTCGAATATTTTTTAATCTATAAAAAAAAACCTCTATCTTAACGTTCCTTCTGTGGGAGAAGGTTCTCTGTTTCTCCAAAAGTAGTGCGTACGATCTTCTGATTATGATTTCCTGTGTGGTGCCGGACTTAAAGAATAGCACCACCCCATACTTCCCGTGGGTGTCGTAAAAGGCGACTAAGGGTCGTACCGGAAAATGGGCAGCAGCATTCTCTATGCATTCCACCACCATACTATACTGCGATCGCCAACCCACCTGCCAAGCGTGGCGATTATGGCAAACCCCCCCAAACTTGGGGGAGGCCTATGTCCAGCAGTGGACGTCTTACGGCTGAAATGATGATGATGACGTTGAGTGCGTACGATCGTCGTCATCCTAGCCTTTTCTACCTGTAGACTGCTGTGTAGAGCAAAATCTTTCTTCCTCTTTCTTACCAAACATAACCTTTTTTTCTCTTTCACACCAAAGGACGTAAAAGAAGTATCTAAACTTAATTGTGGAACAAGGAAGGTAGTAGGTATTATATTATACTAGCTGCGCCCCGCTCTTTCACTCGCGTAAATGTCGATCCCGTGGGAATATCTGGATAAAAAGTAGCCTATATATTAATCCAGGGTGTCAGCTACCTCCACACACAATTCTATCAAAATTGGTCCAGCCGGAGCGTGAAGAAGTAACAAACATATAAACACACACATACACACTCACAAACTTTCGCCTTTATAATATTAGTGTAATTCCATGGAGTTTCTTGCCCGTTCTTCTCCATAGGAACTTACTATAGGCTTTGGAATGGGCAAGTAGCATCATCTTTCTGACTGACCGACCCCTTGACAATTCAAAAGTGCCTGTAATTGGTTTATTTGAAACAAATATTTTGATTTTGAGATTATTATGTCAAAATCAAATTTTGAGATTATTATCTCGGAATTTACCTAGCCTAATACTGTTTACATCATATGCCTAATTATTAAATCTGAACAGTGCTTCGTACGTAGGTAACGAGGTAATAGTTCAAGGCAATTTAATTTAAGTATGTACGTATGTTTAACATTTTTTGTTGTGATGAACTCTAGTTAAAAAAAAAACTTCAATAATAGTAATGAATGGCAACTATATAATTAACGACTTGGTACAGTCTGGGAAATTATTTTTTTATCCAATTGACACGCTATACCTACGCCTATTTGCCGCTTTGCAAGTATTTTATAGAGCTGTCAAAGAATGACGGTTCTGATTTGAATTTACGGACTATTACAATAGGTAGTCAATTGGTTAAACAATTAATTTCCCTGACTTTTACAAATATACCAGCTCTATTCTATAACAAGTTTGTTGATGGGCACTTTGTCGAATATCTTGGTGGACTCGACGAACAGCTTAGAAACGATCTCCTTGACGATAGGTGGCGCCACCTCTTGGAAGATGTCGCGCCAGTTGCTGTTCGCAAATTGGTGGACTGCGTCCGCTGAAAAAGAAGTGGGAAAACAAATAATGATGTGTGTGTGATGTGATGATGAAAAGATGACCCGACGCTAGCTACTGACCTACCACCCCTATACAGAGTGGCAGGGAAAGATGACCTGACGCTAGCTACTGACCTACCACCCATATACAGAGTGGCAGGGAAAGGTGACCCGACGCTAGCTACTGACCTACCACCCATATACAGAGTGGCAGGGAAAGGTGACCCGACGCTAGCTACTGACCTACCACCCATATACAGAGTGGCAGGGAAAGGTGACCCGACGCTAGCTACTGACCTACCACCCATATACAGAGTGGCAGGGAAAGGTGACCCGACGCTAGCTACTGACCTACCACCCATATACAGAGTGGCAGGGAAAAGGTGACCCGACGCTGCTACTGACCTGCCATCCATATACAGAGTGGCATGGATATCGTCGCTCAAATAGTTACCATGAATTCAGCGCACGATTCTAGACCCCCTAGCGTAGACATTTATCTTCGGTTATTAATAAAAAATCAGCTGTTTCATAGAAAAGTGCAATATATAATCTTACCCGGGTCATGCTCTATTTGTGTGCGAAATTTCATCCAAATCGGATCAGCCGTTTTTTTCGATTAGTTCAAATTTACGTTGGTGTACTTACAAAGCTGTTTGTTTCCATTGAACAAGTTCTTGAACCTGAAGTGGGCTCCCTTCTCCACCTCGGAGGTGTAGTGCCAGTTGTTCACTACCCAGTACTGGTCGCCGTCCCTCGTCTTCTCCCCCGTTATGAACTGGATCTTGACCACAATGTCACCTGGAGTTATATAGAGGGAGTGAATGAGGATGCATTGAAAGAGCCATTGCGTGTGATAATAAGCTGTCACTCCGCTGTGGTGCTCCTATAAGGTACAATTAATTTAATGAACAGCCCCGTGTTTAGTGTGGAATAGTTTACGCCCGCGGCTTCGCCCGCGTCGTATTTCAATAACATACAGCCTACGTCCTTCCTCACGATATAGACTTCCTCTTGTCTTCTCTCTTTCTTAATACATACTATCTATTATTATGTAAATATTGTCTTAAAATATCAATTTTAAGGGACAGTACCTTAAATCTGATATTTTACTTTTATTTTACTTTGGTATACTCAACTTCTACTATGAAACCAACCCTGAAATATAAAAAATCAGCTGATCCATACAATTTTATCGGGTTAGTATTATACTTTTGAATGGAACAGCTGATTGTTTTTTCATATTTTTTATGAGTTGAGAACTTATAATAATGAGATACTCACGGATCTTGATGGTGTATCTGCCGCTGCCCTCGATGGGCATGATGAGCAGCTTCCCCCCGAGAGTGTAGTCTCCCACCATCGTCACCGAACACTTGAGTTCCAGGTCTGACTTATTTGCGTGACGTCTGGAATACGATCATAATAGATATTAGCATCTTGCAATTTAGGTATGCATAATCAGATTATAGCAGACCACAGCTGGACATATTCCTCTCCAAATTGCATGCCATTTAACTCGATCCACTTTCTCCTAGCTGCTGAATCTAAGTTTAATTATCATGACCGGTGAGATTTTATGTTATGTATGGATAGTGTCCCTCCGAGTCTCGAAAATATGATTGTACTACTCGATAGAGTGATAGACGATAGGAGATATTTATCTGCGTGTTGTCCTTATAAACGAGTGAGATATCACAATACAAAGGTGGTATTTAAAGATCTTCAATGTTTTGTTCTGACAGTTACGTAATTCGATCTAACAGATGAGCAAAAGTGTCAAACTAGAACTACACACATCAAAAGTGTCTAGGGATCAAGCATTTTTATGCGGATTTCTTGAGATTGAGATGTGGCTTTGTAATAAATTTATGATTTTATAAATTTATATGGATCCTTTTTGGTGCATTTCATAATTTGAATCAGGAACTGTGAATCAAATTCGAGTAAAAGATGAAAATCAGCTGTCAATATTTTCCCTATAAAAACATACAACGCATTGAAGACATTATTAGTGCTACTGTTTCCCTACTACTGATTAAAACCAACGTTATTATGGAGCGGCGACGTCATTTAAGCAGGGAAGAAATGCTCAGAGCCGTGGGAATGATAGAAGCTGGTTCCCGGCAACGTACTGTGCCTTTAGCTCTGAATACAAGTCAGAGTGTTATCAGTCGACTTTGGACACGTTACCGAAGCACTGGTACCGTGGCTGAGCGCCATGGAGGACGGTATCGCTGCACCACACGGAGACAAGACCGATACATTCAAATCTTAACTCGAAGAGCTCCAACAATAACCGCCATGATGTTAGCCGTGAGGCTTCATCACTCTTCAGGGAACTTAATTAGCGACCAAACAGTCAGAAACCGCTTGCATGAAGTGAACCTTCATTCCCGAAGACCGCTACGGGTACCACCTATAGCAATGCACAATCGTAGGATTCGATATCAATGGGCTCTTGAACACAGAAATTGGGCAGAAGAACAATGGCGTTTCGTGTGCTTTTCTGATGAGTCTCGTTTTGGTATGAGACCGGATACAAGACGTATACGACACTGGAGAACCCCTGGACGCCAACAGCGATTAAAATCCTGCCAGGAAGTCCATCCTTATAGTGGTGGAACCATCATGGTATGGGCGGGTATTTGGATCGGCGGAAGAACTGAGTTGATTTGGATCAGAGGCAACCTCAACGCTCAAATTTATGCTGAGACGATTGTATCAGACGTCATCGTTCCTCTACAAGTGCAAATCGGTCCCTTATTTCAGTTAATGCATGATAATGCACGACCGCACACCGCAAGAGTTGTAAGACAGACTCTCGCCGCAGCTAACATCAATGTCCTGCCCTGGCCTGCTCAGTCGCCAGACTTGAACCCGATTGAGCATGCATGGGATATGCTACAGAGAAGAGCTCTGCCGAATATGGAGGGTATCCAGTCGCAAGAAGACCTTTTTTTGTTGTTGCAACGAACATGGGCGGCCATTCCACAGCGTGATTTGGATGAACTCATTTTGAGTATGCCAAACCGATGTTCTTGTGTTGTTAGTGTTCGCGGTAGAAACACGGATTATTAATTGTTTAAGTTACCCAATAAAATTTTAAAGAAAACTGTTATTTCAGTCTTTTTTTCGAACTTTTGTGTTAGTGGTTCAAATGTCAAAAATCCCTTTATTAGGAAAATGGCAAATTTCTTTATTAATGCAAAGGTGACTTGGTTTATCGTTACTGTGACAAACGAAAACACTTTATTTGATGAATCCTTAAAGAAAATTTTAATTAATATCAATCAGGAGAAAAGTTATTGCAAAAATATATGTTGATCCCTAGACACTTTTGATGTGTGTATGTTATCAAAGTTAATTAATCATCACTTAGCAACGAATTTATTTTTATACTCCGATTAAGAAAATAACCACATAATAGGGTTTTAATTTACATAAGAATTAAGACGTCATTCTCATTACAGATAAAGTTATACGAGAAATTAAAAAAAAAACCTATGATTACAATGAATAGGAAACGTCGTAGACTATTATTTAAAAACTATGGAATTGATACTAATGATAGTCCAAAGGAATAATACAATAGGGTTTGGAAAGTTGATAACATGTAATGACATGTTACTTTACATAATAAGATCATGACTTAGATCTGTTATTATTGGTTATTAAACATGCAAATACCTTGCGTTTTAGCATTTATCTTTTTTAAGCAAAAAATAAAAACACATATGCAAACGATTATATTGTGTTCCAGAAAAAATAATAACATATAACAGACCATCGCGCCTGTGTTCCCCGTAGGATAGGCAGTGGAGTGCACCTATATTTAGCCAATTATGGGTTATAGGCTGAGGTGAGCACCTATATTTAGCTCATTTTAAGTCCCATGTATCATCAACTGGGCACAAATCCAGAGACCGGGCTGCTACTGAGAAATTCCAGATGGAAAAACCCAATAACACTTTGCCCGACCCGGGAATCAAACCCGGGATCTCATGCTCAGCAGTAACGCTTGCGTTCACTAACAAAAAAGATAGTTAAAAAACAGTCCAATAATTTTTCGAACGGTCTACAAATCACTTAGTCTTCTTACAATATTCTACGACTTTTAGATATACTACAACTAAAAAACCAAAGGAATTCTTATTTTAAAATCTCATTTTACAAAAAACGAAAAGTTTCATTTGCCCGTAATTTTATTGGCTTATGGAACCAATTCTCATCTACATTCTGCCACCCAAAAATGTAATATGGTGGTAGCACAAGCATGTTGGTGAACTCCCAAACAAAATCTTCTCCAAGAAACTTAACTTACAGAAAAAATAAACACACTCTACTTACTTCAACTTCAAAACACTACAATGCTTCAATCCCGTCACTGACGTGTTCCTGAAGTCCATTGCGAGTCCAGCCTGCGTGGTCTTGACCCGCTCCACATGCATGGGGTCCATGACAGCGATGCCCATGCTGGGCACGCCAACAGCGAGCAATGGCACTGCTGCCTGCGCCGAGGCCTTCAGGCATGCTGCGTCTTCTTCCCGACACGGCATGATGGTGGGTCCTGGAACATGGGATTTGGATATTGAAAGAAAACTTCTTCGATTGTCACAGAACTCATATGCATAAGTATATTCTGTCTTTGAAGACAGAATATATGCATATGAGTTATTATGATCATGTTGTGGTCGTAGGTTTGAACCCAGGCAGGCATTTATTTTACTTTGTGTAAATTATGTCATCATTACTGCTCTCAAAACGGTTAAGGAAAACATCGTGAGGAACGGTTTCCTCTTGTCCTAGAACCAAAAATTCCACCAATAATACATGTGACATCCTACAACCGACACTGATCCCTCATGGCGGATAATAGCCCTCCCTCTCACAGAGAGGAAGCCGGGATCAAGTTCCCACTGCCGGGACAGAGGTCCCGGCAGTGGGAACTTGATAGGCTGATCATGCTATGACCAAAAACTATAATTACAAGCTCGTCATAGAAATAGTTGGCATCTGCACGTCGTCACTTGTACAAGAAGGCTTCCAGTCAGCATGATGCTGTCCACAGCACAGCGCTAATTTTCAATGGTGACCCCCTTTGGAAGACTCTACGAAATCTATTGCTGGTCCATTTGACGAAATGTTAAAATTATAGTCTATTTGCCAAAACAGTATTTTTATCACCAAGTTCGTTTGCTTTAACGCACAGTTAGCATTACCAAGTCAACTTTGGAAAAAAAATTATCATTTTAATTTCAAAACTTAAGATTAAAAAAATAGATTGGTAGGTACCTAGGTACTACCTAATTCCGTGGCCGGCACAAGATGGCAAGCTGTGTGTGCAGGTTGGGAATCAGAATGAAATGGTGACTTACCTATTTAAAATGTACGGTTTGTTTTTTTTTGTGAACAAACGAAACCCTGAAAAACCGTAAGTATCTCTATGTATGTATGTATGCATACTCCATTTACAATAGCATTAGAAAGAACTTCAAAAATACGTTTTTGAGCCACACTTTGTAATAAAAGTACAATAAACATGTTACAGTTAAGATTGATGCCGAATTTATTATAATCAATTTATATACCAGCTGTCACACTTCATTGTACTCAATTGTACCTATCTTAAGCAATTACGAGGCTTTTATTTGAATAAATTATTTAGTTCTCACTTTAAATTATAGTATCAATGCAAAAAATCTAAAAGATGCAGGGGTGGACAACTATTAGGTATACTGAAAAACCCGTGATACAAAAGACTACTAAATTTATTAGCTTAGTGAGAGTTTTCGATTAATATAGGTCCATTTTCACAGGTAATCTAAACTTACCATCAGTACATTCTGCCAGCCCACAGAGCGCCACACAAACTACCACCACATAGCCCTTCATTATGTTAGTAAACATCGTTAAATCAAAGATGGCGCGTTAATGCGTGGGAGCAGCGGTGCACTCACAATATATACTGCGGTCAAATGAACTTTAATGTCGTTAAAAGGCGGAGAATACCTATAGGTAGGTCGGAGAAAGATCATTTATTAAGGAGTTCCGTGATGAAATTGTAAAACGCTTTTTTGGTTTGGTTTTAGCAACTGCAGAGGGCCAAAAAGGCCACTTTGGAGAATCATAAAAGGAATTATAAAATGGCGAAGACAGTCCGTGTTTTTCTTTTTTTTCGCTGCACTACGTAGGTACAATCAAGAGATTGGGATTGGATTTGGATTGGATTGATTGGTATTTTAGCACAGACAAAAAAAAAATAACTGAAAAATGCTTCTCCAATGGGATTTGATACGATTAACTTAATAGTTAACTGTCCATTCTGTTATCCATTTATGATTCTGCCAAAGTGGCCATTTTACGCCCCCACAGGGTAGGTACAGGACCTAACATTTTTTACCATATATCCATCCATCTAAGATGTATGAGCTATATATGTATACTAGCTGCGCTCCGCGGTTTCGCCCGCATAAGTGTCGATCCCGTAGAAATAACGGGATAAAAAGTATCCTATGTGTTAATCCTGGTAATAGCCTATCTGTGTACCTACTAAACATCCAAATCCGTTCAGACGTTTGTGCGTGAAGAAGTAACAAACATACAAAAACACTCACAAATTTTAAAAAAGTTCAAAATACACTAACGGGCTCGAAGGTTTAGGTTGGGTCCAACGGTAGAACTCGTTTTGTAATAGGACGGTACAAGTCTAAAATAGTTTGGTAATGTAGGTCTGTGCTAAATCTATGGCAGGTCTACGTTACATATATTGTAGGTACTAGCAGATCAGTTGAAGTCTAGCACAACCCTGATAAAAAACCGGTCAAGAGCGAGTCGGACTCGCGCACCGAGGGTTCCGTACCATCATATTTTTAATTTTTCATCGGCGAGGCCTTTTTTTATTTTGAGTGAATTCGCAAAAGTTGCATTATATGTATATAGTATGTTATTTAGATGTAGGTTAAGATTTAGGATATAGTATGTAATTTTATAGGATGTAGATTAAGGATTTAGCATGTAAGGCCACTCTATCGCATTGGATCGCTGATCTGTAATGGTAGTTGTAGGTAAGATTTGCATAAATAAATAATAAATATTCGTGAGAGAATTTTAACACTGTGCACTGTGGTGTATATTGCATTTTTATGTCAGCGCCATCTCTTGACCGATAGTGGAACTAATGTAAATTTTGTTGATGACTTCTGAAATAGTGTGCTATTTAGAGACTTCATTTTATTTTTGTTGTAATCTTTACATAAACTTCTATCACATAGAATTATTTCAGATGTTTCTCTTTGCAAACTTCGGAGACAAGGGGGGAACGGTATTTTGTTTTACATTTTTCATCAAAACTCGAAAACTATGTGGCCTAAAAAAAAATGGTTAAGAATATGCAAACTGCGCTCTTTCATATGATACCCCACAGGCCCTAGTAGCCCCACTTCGAATTTTTCAGACCCCCTTTCAGTCTTTGTTGCAAAAAAATATACATATATTTTTATTTCTTTCTTATTTGCAAAATAGTTGGGCAAACGTTATCTAAAATTGTTCCAAATTTCAAGTTAATAGCATTAGTAGTTCTTGAGATATCCAGTTGTGATAGACAGACAAACAGACTTAGTCTCACCATAAGGGTTCCGTTTTTACCATTTTGGTACGGAACCCTAAAAAACAAAATACACTACAATAACCCATTTCATACTCTTATACAGGGTGAATTTTTCAAGTGGGCGTGGATGGCCAAATCCGAAACTATGAGGAATAACGAAAAGTACTCAAGGAGTCGCGGGCTCGATTTTGATGAAAACTAAAACTACATCATAAAATTTTTGAAAAATCAATATTTCTAGCCAGGAATCGAACCCGTTGATTTTGATAAAAAAAACACACACTGTATTATTACACCACTCGATAGTGTCCCTAATATGTATCAAATTCTGGGAAGTAATGACATACGGAAAACTTAAGGAAATGTTGGATTTTAATAAACTGCTTGTTATTTTAAAGTATTCATACCGACATTACCTTTACCTTGTTCGAAATGATGCTCAAAAAATACATCCGCAGCGCAGTCACCTTCACAACATTATGTTCTAAATTCAAATTTTGAATGCAGTACAATTCTTGAGACGTCGAATCCAGCTATGTATTGAAAACAATGGTCATAATTTTGAACAATGTATCAGTTAAGGTTTGTAATAAGAAAAATAAAAAAAGCATATTTGTTAAAAATGAGCTCTTTTCTTTAGTTTCCCGTATTTCATTTTATTACTTCCCAGAATTCAATCCTTATCAGCGACACCATCGAATGGTGTAATAATACAGTGTGTTTTTTTTTCAAAATCAACGGATTCGATTCCTGGCTAGAAACATTGATTTAAAAAAAATCCAATGATGCAGTTTTAGTTTTCATCAAAATCGAGCCCGCGTCTCCTTTGAGTACTTTTCGCTATTCCTCATAGTTTCGGATTTGGCCACCCATGCCCATTTGGAAAATTCATCCTGTATATTTACTTCGTGATCCTGATCAGTCACAAATTCTGCTTACAATTGCAGTATCCATCGAAAGTTGTGAGCGATCTTTTAGTAAGTTGAAATTAATACTTTCGTATTTGAGGGCTACAATGGGTCAAGAAAGGTTATAATATGCGACCAATTGCATAATTATGCGTGATACACTTAGCAAAGCTATGGCTCAGTGTAGAGCTAAAAGTGACGGATAAAACATCATCGATATGTTTGCGTCGCAGAAGGCCAGCCGTCGCCGAAGGTGCAGTTGTAAATGTAAAGGTTTTACGGACTTAGTTTCGTTCATCATCATCATCATTTCAGCCGAAAGACGTCCACGGCTGGACATAGGCCTCCCCAAAAGGGGGGGCGGGGGGGGGGGGGTTGCCATAATCGCCACGCTTGGCAGGCGGGTTGGCGATCGCAGTATGGAATGGTGGTGGAATGCATAGAGAACGCTGCTGCCCATTCTCCGGTACGCCCCTTAGTCGCCTTTTACGACACCCACGGGAAGTGTGGGGTGGTGCTATTCTTTAAGTCCGGCACCACACAGACAATAGTTAGTTTCGTTATAAAAAGAAAATAAAGTAAAACTTATGATTGTTTTATTTAGTGTATGAGTGTAGTGTAATATGATAATTTACCAAGGGGCGCAACAATGATGCGCGCCCAAGGCGCCTTTTTCTATAAGTACGCCTCTGGGTGCAAAATCCTTAACGTCAGCTCTCGATTCTCGCTTAACAAAAGATTGAAATATATATGTCAGATAATAAACGATGTCACTGTGGTCATCATTTCGTGATCAATAAGTTAACTAGTAATACCTAATTCTATATAATGAGTACGTCGACAAAAAAATGTATATGTGTAGGTAATCAAACATCGTCGAGCGTGCTTTATTTATAAGTTAAATCAAAATACGCATTAGGTCAATTTTGAATGTCAAGATTTTTGCGCAAATTATTCTGCTCTGGGTCATAGAATCGAAATTAGTAAAAACAAAAATAACACCAAAGAGCACTCGATATTTTCATTCTGTTTGGTTTTAATGAATCATGATTACTTACTTATTTAAACCGGGCTTAGGTGTGTACCTAAGCCCGGTTTTCAAAAATAATTGTGATGTCCACATAAGTGTTTATGTGGACATCATAATTATTTTTGAAAAACTTATTTTTGTTTATACAGGATGGACCTGTTACCATTCAAGGTCACAGTTTGCGCGTCAATGTTGACCCCTGCCACCTTGTATACCTAGATTGCACCTGTATTTTTTTTTAAAGGTCGTGTTCTAACCCAAGTATAATGGGACTCAAGGCAGGATTGGAGACACAGGCCATGGATTTAGTATTACAATATGGGTAAGTACAGTCACGAGCATAAGTATGTACTTATACATCATCATCATCATTTCAGCCGAAAGACGTCCACTGCTGGACATAGGCCTCCCCCAAAAGGGGGGGGGGGGGGGTTGCCATAATCGCCACGCTTGGCAGGCGGGTTGGCGATCGCAGTATGCTATGGTGGTGGAATGCATAGAGAACGCTGCTGCCCATTCTCCGGTACGCCCTATGTATACGGTTGGCTTTATTCAAAGACGATTTTCTCCTTTAGTTTTGAATGAAATTTTATGTTATTACGAACAACGTATTTTCGAACCCATGGGTTTGTGTAAAGTGTCGTATTTTAACGTTGCATTCGTTATTTCACGAAAAAATCGCAATTGAAAGTTGCCAAGTGTTGACATATTAGTGCTCGTGACTGTACATATTTTATGTTAGGATATGCTGCCTGCAAGAAAGTTAGTCCTTATCTTGTGTGGATCAGCAGATTAGGGCTAATAGAAAGAACGAAGGAAAGAAAATACGTTTATTTTTGCGGCAAACATGACGCATAAAAATAAAAAAAACACAAACAAAAAAAACAAAATAACAATTTGGGAGAAATGCGACACATCTGCGCAAAACGTCCATCGCTCAGCATAATGCTAAGACCCTATACGAGACAGAGCCCCAGCGCTGGTTTTCAACGACAGCCGGCGTTGACGTGATGACGTCAGCCAGTGCAACATACGATAAACTCAATATTAACATTGTATAGGTACTTTTAACATTGACATTGAGGGGCCCGTAGCTAAATAATAACAGCCGCAAAGGTCGATCGGTCAGGTTAAGCTAAGCTTGCCGCGGTTGGTCTGTGGATGATCTTTACATACCACGATCCCTCCATGCCTCGGAAAGCATGTTAAGCCGTTGGTCCCGGCTGTCATTCGTGGATCTTTGACAGTCGTTACGGGTAGTTAGAAGCCCGATAGTCTGACAACCAGTCTTACCAAGGGGTATCGTATTACCCAGTAACTGGGTTGTGGAGGTCAGATAGGCAGTCGCTCCATGTTAAATACTGGTATTCAGCTGCATCCGGTTCAAACTCAAACCATTTATTACAATTAAACCATTTACAGGCACTTTTGAATTGTCAAGAAGTCGGTCAGTCAGAAAATATGAAGCTAGTTGCCCATTCCAAAGCGTAGGTACCTATGGAGAAGAACGGGCAAGAAACTCCATGGACACTCTTTTAAATTATATTTTTACAAAAAAGGTTAGACTGGAAGCCGACCCCAACATAGTTGGGAAAAGGCTAGGCAGATGATGAGGTACTTTTACCATTATTATAACCACGTGCCACTTCACCAACAAAGTATTAAAAACAAACAAAGGCTGAGTGACGACAGTTTTCACCTCACGCATCCAGGAAGTGCCGAACTTCATACCATAAAGAGACGTATACACAGACATAGTCGATTATACCGTCAACGTCAGCAGTAGGTACCTACGGAATTATCAAGTTAAAGGGTAAGTAAGTCTTCCTGGTTCAATCAAAAGGCTTGTGTCTGATGGTTCCGTTGTTTGTTTCCCTTGAAAGAAAGTGTGAATTCTGTGAAGACGGTTTATTTTGGATTTCAGGCATGTGCTGCAGAAATATCAAATATCATTGATTACCGATACCAAGACCCATTCCAGACAAAGACATTCACGATTTTTATTTTATATTTACTTATTGACCAGTGAGCACCTTCAACAAAAGTGTCTATGGTTTGTACGGTGGGCTACATCAATTGGGTACCCCAGTTGTATTAAAATTTTCATACAACTGGGGTATTTAATTGATGCAGCCCACTGTACATAGGTAGCTACACAAAAAATGCAAATTACCTATGGATTCCATAGATTTACATACCTCGTATTATCATATAGTACTCCTCTAGTACTATAGGATAATACGTGCAATATGGCTGATTCCATATCGATCCGTATTATTTTGATTGAACTGAACCACAACTACAAAAAATCCAATTCATAAAACTGCAAGCAGATGTAATTTTAAAACTAAGATGTTTTATTTCACAGTAGCAACCTGAAATGGCCTACCATAAACTTTCGGTATCTAAAGGAAAACATCGACGACTTATCATAAGGAAAAGAGGGGGCCTAAAAAGACCACTTTGGAGAATCATAAAAGGATAACATCGTCGTCATCGTAATATGGCGAAGACAGTCAGTATTTTTCTTTTTTTCGTTGCACTACGTATGTATAATAAAAGAAATTGGGATTCAATTTGGATTGGATTGATTGGTATTTCAGCACAGACAAAAAAAAAATAACAATAACTGAAAAGTACTTCACCAATGGGATTTGATACGATTAACTTAACAGTTAACTGTCCATTATGTTACCCTTCTAATATTCTGTCAAAGTGGCCTAAAAAGCCACTTTTGCAGCTTCAATAATTTGGTTAGAGTTGCCAACAAGCAAAGAGCAAGCGTGGGAACGGGGAAGGTCCGAGCATTGATCCCCATTGATCGCTTTGTTTCACCTATGCGGATTTGTCTTTTTTTTTGTTTTTTTTTGGATGGGAAATCATCAAATGACCCCTCCCGTTCTGGGTGGAGCGGAAGGGAGTGTCAGACTCTGACTAAAACCCACCCATGTTCCTTCCTTAGCCCATTATGTTCCGGGGCAGCCAGCGGTAACCTTTTCGGACAATCCCGCTTACCATGCGGATTTTTCTTGCATTAGCAGACGACCGACGAAACAAATTTCCATCTCGAGAGATCGATAACATTATGTAGGCAGTATGAGTACGAGAAACGATGAAAGAAAACATCGTGAGGAAACCGTCATGTCCAAGAACCAAAAAATCCGAAGATATGTGTCATCCACCAACCCGCACTTGGCCCGCGTGGTGGATTACAGTCTTCTCCCTCTCATGGTGAGGATTCCTGTATTTCAGCAGCACTGGGAACATCAGCATAACTATGGTTGATTAACATAAGTACGAGAAGAGGCACGTGGAAATATTACAATCTTTACCTGCCCCTGCCGTGTCTGTGTGGTGCCGGACTTAAAGAATAGCACCACCCCATGCTTCCCGTGGGTGTCGTAAAAGGCGACCAAGGGGCGTACCGGAGAATGGGCAGCAGCGTTCTCTATGCATTCCACCACCATACCATACTGCGATCGCCAACCCGCCTGCCAAGCGTGGCGATTATGGCAAACCCCCTCCTTTTGGGGGAGGCCTATGTCCAGCAGTGGACGTCTTTCGGCTGAAATGATGACCTGCCCCTGCTGTTAATACAAGCGTGATAAACAACTACACATTTGTATCAGACAAAGCTCCATCTATGTACGACACCATATACCTCGTAAGTACATAACAGCCTTGTTTATCGATGGTCATCAGCAGCTATTGATTAAAACATCAACGTAGTGTTTACTCGAACTTATAGAGGGCGTTACTTGTTTATAGTGGCGGAGCTTGTAGGATTCGCAAAAAAAAAACCATAGGTAGGTGGTAGTCAGTCTCCGCGCTTGCTTTTCCATATGCACTATACAGCTGATCAAATGGGAACTTTTAATAAATGGAAAACAAACTGGACTTCCTGAAACAATAAAGCCCGGGCATGTCACTTAAAACCCGAGAGAGGAATTTATGGGCAGAAAAAGCGTTGCCTCTATTGATGTTTCGGACTCTCGTAGAAATATCTACTTAATAAGAAATGACTATAAAACTTTTTCTTATTGAAATAATTGATTTAAGATTTTTATTTACAAAATTGGACCTTAAACTAGAGGTAGAGGTATATCAGGTACACTGACCTCTATCATGCACTAAACTGGTATAATACAGGTCAGTGGGTCCTTACCACGGATATCGAGTCCTTACCTATGAAATTGCTGATTTTTGATACTGGCTATTGTGAACATAGACCTATCTTTCATTCTATTTAGAATTTTAAATTCAAATTAATTTTATGATATAGAATGACATTTTGTTTTTCAAAATCAGTCGTTCATTTGTTTTTCGGCCGTTCGATTTTGCATTATTTATTATAGCTATTTCTGTAACCATGGAAAAATCGTAATTGCGCGCTATTTTCGAATTCGAGTTCCGTGGCATCAACGAAGCACAGACAACACGCAATATTAACGACGAGTATGGACAAGGCACCGCAACTGAACGCACGGTGTGTTTTTGGTTTCATCGCTTCCGTTCTGGATGAGCCCCGCGGCCGACCGGAGACGTAAGTCGATAATGATCATTTGAAAGCCATAGTGGAAGCAGATTCATCTCAAACCACGTCGGAACTTGCAGCAGCCTTCTACGTAAGTGATAAATCGATACTGATTCATTTACGTCAACCAATTGGAAAGATAAAAAAAGTTCGGAAAGTGCGTACCGTACGAAATCACGGAACAACAACAACAACAAAATTGCTTCGAAGCTTCGAAGCTTGTCTTTGCTTGTTGAATAGGCAAACAAATGAGGGAATTCTGAATCGGATTGTCACTTGTGACGAAAAGTGGATCTACTATGACAATCGAAAACGTCCTACGCACTGGTTAGCCACAGGGAAGGCAGCCAAACCATGTCCCAAACGCAAATTGAGTCAAAAGAAGCTTCTTGTAGGTAAGTGTATGGTGAACTTGTGTGTTCATTACAGCTTCTTGAGATCTGGGGGCCTAAAAAGGCCACTTTGGCAAAATCATAAAAGGATAACATTATGAATTATAATGGACAGTTAACTGTTAAGTTAATCATAACAAATCCCATTGGTGAAGGATTTTTCAGTTATTTTTTTTGTCTGTGCTAAAATACCAATCAATCCAATCCAAATCCAATCCCAGTCTCTTTGATTATACCTACATAGTGCAGCGAAAAAAAGAAAAACACAGACTGTCTTCGCCATATTATGATTCCATAATGTTATCCTTTTATGATTCTGCCAAAGTGACTTTTTAGGCCCCCTGGTACAACAATTACTGCAGAGGTGTACTGTGAAGAATTGCAAATGATGATGGATAAGCTCGCTGTCAAACAACCGAGACTTGTGAATTGATCCAGTCCACTCCTTCTACACGACACACGACCACGCTCGTCCGCACACCGCACAACGGCCCGTCTCAAAACTACAGGAGCTACGACTGGAAACTTTCCGTCATCCATACCACTGATTTCCATTTCTTTCGGAATTTGGAACTGTTTACATGGGAAACATTTCTTGTATTATAATGAGTCCAGAGGCGGTAAAAACGCCTCTAAAGAGTTTATCGATATAATAGAGGCATAAACGAACTTGCATTAAAATGGCAAAAGTGCATCGACAATAATAGCCAATAGTTCGATCTATTAAATATACACTTTTCTTTAATAAAAATCTTTAAAAACAGCAATTTCATAGGTAAGGACCTAATATAATATGGTTTCTCTCAGTTCAACCTAGGAGGTTCAATACTCAAGTCTTTATTGCATTCCATATGTATTACATAGACGGTATTACAAAGTAAAAGATCAATATGGATCGTTGTCGGTTGCTTAGCCGGGCTTGCCTGTGGTTATTTATTTATTTAAACTTTTCGCACAAAAAGGTACAAAGGCGGACTTAATGCCTTAGGCATTCTCCACCAGTCAACCAAGGGTGGTGAAGAGATTGGATGGCAGGTGCTTTGGTTGACAGGAACAATGATAAAAAAAAATTAAAACTAGGTACACAAATACCTAATATGTATATACTTATAACATATATACATACAAATTCAAGGGAGAGAGTGTTGAGATGACTACGCTATTTGTTTTGAAAATAACTCTGCAATTTCCGCCTCTTTTTTCCGTGGTTGCCTCAGTAAAGCATCATAACATAATACATAATTCTAATACATATCATTAAAAGAGTACCTACTTAGATCAAAGATATCTATCTATCGATATTCATCTAAATACCCAACAGCGGACCTATCAAATTCGCCTGCGGTTCACACGAGAATTGGTGTGTTACCTTCTTACCAACTATTGAGTTCTTGACAACATAGTGAACTTCGAAAAAAACAGTGTACTTCTACCAAAAAATCACGCTTCAATTACGCCCTGAACTGGTTATGTATCTACTTACACACGGAACATAATAGTCCAGTTTTAAAAGTCAACTGATAATTAGCAACAATTAATCACGTCTCCTTTTGGCTTTTATTATAATGCGTACAAAGGTTATCCATTCATAATAATTATAATAAACTAGCAGCGCCCCGCGGTTTCACCCGCATAAGTGTCGATCCCGTAGGAATATCGCAATAAAAACTATCCTATGTCCTTTCCCGGGACTCAAACTATCTCTATACCAAATTTCATCTAAATCGGTTCAGCGGTTTAAGCGTGAAGAGGTAACAGACAGACAGACACACTTTCGCATTTATAATATTAGTATGGATTATTTAAAACACCAGCTTGTTGTCAACGGGAACTGTAAACATGTATATAGCCGGTATTTAGCCGGCAAGACTAGTTTTTGTATACGAAAAGAAGATATATAATATTAATTCCGTGATACTAGGTATCTACTACCTAATACGAGTATTAGGTATTTAAATAAACGTACTTATAATAATTAAATAAATATCTTGCACACCTAAGATTCGCTGACGACCTGGCAACAGAAAGTTGGGCTTCACAAATGTGAAGGGCATGGAGGAACGTTGACACCTAAGATACAGGACATGTCCTAGTTTGGGTGTCAGGAGTTTCACACAACGTGCATATACTTAGCCTATTAATATAAGGATTATAAGATTTTATAATGCATTGTTGACCCTTTTCTCTCTCCTTATTGTATTAGGCTTATGAAATAAATTATTATTATTATTATTGCTATCCGAGGACCCTGTACAGCTGCAGTTAATGGTACCAACTTAGCCAGCAAAGCAAAATCGTATAGGATTAGAGACCAACCTAGATAAGACCAAAGTAATGACAAATAAAGAAACTACCACAATAAACGTCGATTCCACAACCTTACAATATGTAGAAGACTACACATACCTAGGTCTCATTATCTCATTTAAAGCTTGAGAAAAGGAATTAAACAGGAGAATACAAAATACCTGGAATAAGTACTGGGCAATGAAAGAGATTTTCAAGGGATCTTTCTCTCCAGAGCTGAAAAAACACTTGGATAAAAACAGAGTCTGTCAGAAAGGTATAGATCGCAGTTTCATGAATATTAAACGTAAAGACCGAGTGAAGCACTGTCTAATAAGGAAAGAAACAAAGGCATCAATCAACTCAGCCTATCGCAGTCCACTGCTGGACATAGGCCTCTCCCAGACTGCGCCACAGCACCCTGTCCTCCGCCTTCCGCATCCAGTCTACCCCAGCCACCTTCTTTAGGTCGTCCGTCCATCTAGCTGGGGGGCGTCCCACACTACGCTTGCCGATACGCGGTCTCCACTCCAGGACTCGTCTGCTCCACCGGCCATCGGTCCTTCGACAGACATGGCCAGCCCACTGCCACTTCAGTTTGCTTACTCTGCAAGCTATGTCGGTAACTCCAGTTCTTTTCCGGATAATTTCATTCCTGATTTTATCCTTTAAAGAGACTCCGAGCATAGCTCGCTCCATAGCTCGCTGAGCGACCTTGAATTTGTGTACCAGCCCGACCGTCAGTGTCCACGTTTCAGCACCGTATGTCATAACGGGCAGGACGCACTGGTTGAAGACCTTAGTCTTCAAACACTGCGGGATAGGCGACGAGAAGACTTGACGGAGTTTTCCAAATGCTGCCCAACCCAACTGGATCCTTCTGTCGGCCTCTTTCTCAAAGTTGTGTCTACCGAGCTGGATGACTTGCCCTAAGTAGACGTAATCCTTCACAACTTCGAGAAGCGACCCTTCGATGTGGATTGGACTCGGCAAGACGTGCGAATTGTACATGACTTTTGTCTTGTCCAAATTCATGCCGAGGCCAACCCGCCGGGAGGCTCCATTTAGGCTGTGCAACATTTGGTCTAGCTGTTCCAGCGACTCTGCCATTATGACGATGTCATCGGCAAACCGAAGATGTGAGATATACTCGCCGTTCACGTTAATACCCTGTCCAGTCCAGTCCAGCGTCTTGAAGACGTCTTCCAAAGCGTTGGTGAACAATTTAGGGGATATTACATCCCCCTGTCTCACCCCCCTGAGCAGTTGGATGGGTCTGGTTTTTTGATCCTGGATCTGGACAGTCATCGTTGCAGCGTCATACAAACATCTCAACACCTCGATGTAGCGCCAGTCAATTCGACATCGTTGCAGAGAGGCCAGAACTGCCCATATTTCGATGGAGTCGAAGGCTTTCTCGTAGTCCACAAATGCCATACACAGCGGCTGATTGTACTCCTCGGTCTTCTGTACAATTTGTCGAACAGTATGAATGTGGTCTACGGTACTGAAGCCTTTTCGAAAACCGGCTTGTTCTGGCGGCTGGAACTCGTCAAGTCTCCTAGCGAGACGGTTCGTGACGACCCTCGAGAACAGCTTGTATACGTGGCTCAGAAGTGAGATGGGTCTACAGTTCTTCAGCAAGGATTTATCACCTTTTTTGAAGAACAGAACCACCGCACCACTGCTCCACGCCTTGGGCGTTGTACCCTCTTGGATGACGGAATTAAAGAGACTCGCTAGCTCTTTCAGGACTGGAGCCCCGCCTGCTTTAAGGAGCTCTGTCGTTATTCCGTCATCCCCAGGTGCCTTGTTGTTCTTTAGCTGCTCGAGAGCCGCCCTAATCTCGCATTGGTCGATATCCGGGATATCCTCCGTGTAGTGGCGTGTTAATTCGGCTCGATGGTCGTCTGCACTATGCCCCGCTGGTTTCCTCGTCCGTGTTGAGTACAGGTGTCCATAAAAATTCTCGACTTCCTCGAGAAAGGCATACGACGTTATTAAACAGATACTTAGACAAAACCGGGCAAGAGCGAGTCGGACTCGCTCACCGAGGGTTCCGTAACATCCGGGTTTATGCATAAGGTTTATGTTTATGAAATTAAATGTTTTTTTTTTATTTTTGAGTTGATTGAATGAATGGTAAATTGCGGTTTACGATTTATGACGTATTAAAAAAAAACTACTTACTAGATCTCGTCCAAACCAATTTTCGGTGGTAGTTTACATGGTAATGTACATCATATATTTTTTTTAGTTTTATCATTCTCTTAATTTAGAAGTTACAGGGGGGGGGACACACATTTTACCACTTTGGAAGTGTCTCTCGCGCAAACTATTCAGTTTAGAAAAAAATGATATTAGAAACCTCAATATCATTTTTGAAGACCTACCCATAGATACCCCACACGTATGGGTTTGACGAAAAAAAAATTTTTGAGTTTCGGTTCTAAGTATGGGGAACCCTAAAATTTATTGTTTTTTTTCTATTTTTGTGTGAAAATCTTAATGCGGTTCACAGAATACATCTACTTACCAAGTTTCAACAGTATAGTTCTTATAGTTTCAGAGAAAAGTGGCTGTGACATACGGACGGACAGACAGACAGACGGACAGACAGACAGACAGACAGACAGACAGACAGACAGACAGACATGACGAATCTATAAGGGTTCCGTTTTTGCCATTTGGCTACGGAACCCTAAAAATGGCAATGGGCCGGTCATCTTCAGAGACTGGAGACGCAAAGGAGGGCACAGATCACTACAAACTGGAGCCCGATAAATGAGATACGCAAAAGAGGAAGACCATTCAAAAGGTGGAACGACGAAATAATAAAAACAGCTGGCAAAACTTGGTGCAGATTGGCAAAAGACAGAAGGTCATGGAAGCATTTTTGAGGAGGCTTTTACCGCCTACGGCGGTCCTTACTTAGAAAACTATCACTAATACTACAATTTAAGATTCTATGATAAGTATCAACTAACATTTTATTTTATTTTTCTTTTTTCATTTGCTAAGTAAGGAATCGAATAAAAGCTATTTTTTTTTTACTTTTTATAATTAAGACTGTGGTTATGACTATTTCGGAGCTAAACAATTTTTTTAGGGGGTTTGGAACATTGAAAATGAGCTGTAAGATAATGTTTATTCATCCGTTGGCGTTGCAAAACTTCAAAAATGTGGGATAGAAGTATGTACATTTAATGAGAAATTAATAACACTTAATGAGAAAAGTCAGCTGAAGTCCACTAGTTCCGCGATTTTCCGCGCATGTGCGCCGGTTGTCGTGTAAAAAAATACATGACGTAATCTGCGGAAGGGTTTTATCAACAGGACTTAAAAAAGGGTATGTTTCGATTTTTTTAAAGACACCGGTATCTTATAAAATGTAAATAAGAAATTCTTAAATGCTGTGATCCCAATACCTAAACTAATGTGGGCCCAGTTGCCTATAATCAAATTATAAAAGGTGGAATTGGTCCCTGGTCCCAGTTTCGAAGTGGGACGAGTTGCCCCCTAACCAAATTAGAAAAGGTGGAACTGGTCCCTGGTCCCAGTTTCGAAGTGGGGCGAGTTGCCCCCTAACCAAATTAGAAAAGGTGGAATTGGTCTCTGGTCCCAGTTTCGAAGTGGACGAGTTGCCCCTAACCCCGACGCATCCACTTGCAATCCAGTAAAATATTTACATAAAAAAATATTTACGTTAGACAGAGGTGTACAACGTTTTACCATTATCCGGGTACGGATCCAGACTCCAGGCTACAAAGAAATTCCTTAATATGGAAAAACCTAATAACATTGCCCAACCTGAGAACCGAACCCTCATGCTCATATTTACTTGGATTTAAATCACACAAAGAATGTCAGCACGAAGATCGATCCATCAAGCCGGCAAAGAACCTTAATGGGCAAACTGTGAAGCAATGCCCATAATTTAATCACAGCTAAGTAGGTATCGAGTCAACTATCCAGTAACAGTAACTACCTGTATCAAGATCATCCGGCGTACGTGACTGTTCAGTCGTATTCTAATGAGTTACTATAGATTTTAATATATTTTGTTTTGATATAAAATGGAATAGTCCCAGTTTTGTACAAAACCAGTTTGATAAAATGCTAATACAGTCATTAATTTAAGATTTACCTACATCGCAAATTCAACTAGTTCGTTGGTTTCATCAACTAATTCAATTTACCTTCTACGTTCAATTTTCTTCGTTGCTGAACGTTGCGTGCTCTGCAGATCGATCTCGATCAAGCAAAGAGTTTTCTATGATGAACAGCCCAGAATTTAGCCTAGAATAACCTATCCATTGTTCTATTGCGGTGTGCACCCAATAGCGAAACGTCTGTTTTTAACTACATTCATGTAGCCATAATTATGCATATGGTATCTCCAAATCACAGAGTACATTATACATACGGACACTCCAAATGCATCATCAAAGCATTAGTTGTACAAAAACTAATGTCATTAGGGCATTTGGTCTGTAATCAAATTATTTATTACAGCAAACAATCATTAGACAATAAACGGTTACGTGTTATCTATACATATAATAAAACAGTAACGAAAGAAAAACTGTACATTGTGAATTTTCGAGAAAAAATAAGTGGCTTTTGTTAAAAAAACGTAACTGATGACAAAAAGTGACTTTTTAGAATTTTTGTCTGTTTATCTGTTTGTCTGTGTGTATGGTACGGCTTCACGCCAAAACTACTGGATAGATTGAATTGAAATTCAGCAAAAATGTTCTTAGTAAACCAAGGAAGGCTTTAGGCTACATATTATCACGCCGTATGTTATGGGAGGTAAGCAATATTGATTTTAAAATGTGTTTGTTCGGAATTGAATGCACAAAATAATTGAATGCACAAAATGACATGTTTATTTATTTATTTAGCTAAAAATAAAACTTTAACTCTGGGAACATAATAATCACGCTATTTTTATAAAGGAGCGGGGCAGTAATATTATAAATTGCAAGGGAACAGCTATTTCAACAATATGTCAACGGGGAATTTAGCAGTAAAGTCAGGCGACCGTTAACCGCACTAAATGGTGCGAGTTTAAATCCCATAATATTGTTTTAAAAAATCGTAAAATTCTTTTTTTTTAGTTTATGCATTTTTTATGTGCATTAGGAACGATACTGTTATGAAATCTGAGAACTTCACATGTCCTATCTAATTGTATGGAGAGTTTCACACCCATATTACTAAACAGATTGATTGGCGGTACAACAAGCTACACTATCATGAAGTCAAGTCAAACTTTTGGTTCTAAGCTATATCTTACCAAGCACATTTGTTGTAGGTAATTCATTTAAGTATGTAATTCTTAGTTTTGATCCTTGCTGCTGTTACCATATTTTTTTTAAATGCATAACGAATGTTAAATTAACGACAATTTAGTTTTTTCAACTAACAATTTAATTAATTTGGGTAATTAATATGTAGTTTCCGTTTTCTAACTAGATGGCGTTGGCGTCGAGTTAGATCGCGCTATGGTTTTGTTCCCAAAAAGTGATGTTATAGGTGCCGACGTGCCGCTCTCATCCTATAGAAACGGGGGTTACCTTTGCTGTCTGTGTTGGTTGATGTATTTAATTTTCCTGTTGGCCTTCACACAGTACTTTTTGATAGACTGAAATTGGCCTTTTTCAGACTCTGTGAAGGGGACAACTTTGCTAGATCACTCACCTATGATGAGGTGCCGACGTACTACACGTACGACAAGCAAAGAGGTGTATTTAATCGACGTCGAAGCGGACACGCCGTGGACGGGTTTCCGGGAATTTTTAAGGACACCGCATTGGGACGGGTTTACACTGTGCACCCAAATAATGGCGAGTGCTATTATTTGCGAATGTTACTGCACACAGTGCACGGCCGCAATGTTTAAGATTCCCATAGATTTAGAGAGTAATGAAACACCTGTTTGTGGAGTGTCACGCAACAGTGACAAAGGACGCGTGCTTAAAGATTGCTGTTTAATTGTGTGGGATGAATGCATTATGGCGAACAGAAAAGCAGTAGAGGCGGTAAACAGGACTTTGCAGGACATCCGCAAGAACCAGTAAATGATGGGTGGCGTTACAGTTCTGTTTAGCGGTGATTTCCGACAAACGCTGCCTGTGGTAACGCTAGGAACTAGGGCTGATGAGGTAAATGCTTTGTTGAAATACTCTTTCTTATGGCCACATATTCATAGGTTGCGCTTAACGATGAATATGAGAGCACATCTTGGCGGGAATGTACACGCCCAAGAATTTTCTGATGTTCTCTTAAAATTGGGTGAGGGAACGCTACCAGTAGACGGTGGCCAGGTGGTTCTACCTGAGATACTTGGGAGAGTGGTGTCCACCTTAGAAGATTTGATTCGCCTGGTGTACGGGGACATCAATAGGATACCGCACCAACATAATTCTTGGGTGTGTGAACGAGTCATTTTAACACCCAGAAACGACCAAGCTTCAGCGATCAATGAATGCATTCTCGCGGAAATTGAGGGAAATTAAGTGATCTACACTTCAATAAACACTGTTGTCGACCAAGATAACGCCACACATTACCCCGCAGAATTTCTCAAATCCCTCAGTGCAAGTAGACTACCAGCGCACACCATTAAGTTAAAGGTCGGTGTCCCAATTATGCTTCTTCGGAAACTTACTCCGCCGAAACTGTGCAATGGAACCCGGCTCAAAGTCGTCTCGCTGCAGAGAAATATCATTGAGGCGAAAATTCTAACGGGTTGTGGTGTCGGCGAGACACCACAACCCTTCCCGTCCCCGGGCTCTTAGAATTCAACATCAGACGTTTCAGATCTTCGATTTTGACGACCCCGTTGTCGCTGGCATAAGCAACAGGATCCGCGTACGAAGTCGCGGGCAGAAGCTAGTTTTAAATATATTAGTCTATGGTACTGACAAAACCGATCCGCCCCGATCACACGAACCTGTTTGAGAATGAATTATGCTACACATCAAATCTTAAATTTTAATGAATGTGCGTTAATTAGGAGTGTTGGATAAACACCTCATAAGTAATATGTTCATATTTAGCGCACAAGTTCACTATTATTAATTTTCCTTGTATAAATTCAAGTCATACGATACTCACCATTTTGATGACAGTGGTGGTCGAGGCTAAAAAACATAAAAATTGGAGATTTCGAACACCCTAACTTCACCACAGGGGCTGTGAATAATACATCATTTAATTATTTGACGAATTTATCCATAGTTTAAGGTAAATAAGTACCTACTTAGTGGTAGTGAGGTTTTTGGATAGGTATCTATCTAATGTCGAAGTTTCGCGCCAATCGTGCGTGTTTACATTTTAACTTTCCACAAATTTCACACACACAGTTAAATGTAAGATTTAAAATGTGACAAATATTATTGAAAATATTGTGAACAACACGAAAATGCCCAGGTCTTAACGTAATATTCAAACACAGGTCCAATAACACGTATTAATCATTACCACTAGGTACTTACTCGATTTGTGTTCAAAATCGCCGACCATTATTGTTTTTTTTATTGCAATGATGTACGAAAGCGATTATTCCAAACGATTTTTTTTTAAATTTCGATTGATAATATGACGAATGTAATCGATACTTGGAAATTAAATAAAATTAAGTATTTTAAGCAGTAAATACAATAAGCATTGTTTATAATAATGATTTATGCTTTTCTATTGTCATTTCAATCGTTTTTTGGACATTTCACTTAAACAGAGTCAATAACAGCCAGGCCATAGGGTACCTCATTTATTGAATTTCGCGCCGAAATGTTTCTATACCTATTTGAATTTATTCGGAATGCGCTCGCTATTTAGAATTATTTTAATTTATTGAACAACTATTATTTATTGTGGATTTTATTTTTGATAATTTCTAATAGTTTCCTACAGAATTCCCAGTACCTATATATTTATTAGATAGGCTTAGTAAAATTTTGTTTGAAAATGATGATAAGTTAATTCCATAAATTGGGTATTCTGCAAACACTTTCAATGCTTTTTGTTAGTTAAAAGAGTTATTATTCAGTTTCTAATTTTATTTTTATTTCCTTTATCGCGAATATCGATTAGGCTGTATGCAAGTTTTGAATCGAAATAAGAAAATTGGGTGGACGGTCAACACTAGGTATATCTATGGTCAGCACTAAAAAGTGTCACGTCGCAACACAATTTTTAGTAATTTTTATCAAGATTTGATCGTTTTTTTATGTAGTTTATGTATGAAAAATGTTAAAAGTAAGAATGCAGACAGAATGACAATATCTTTATTTTTTCCTTTTGCATATTTTCAGCAAGAGATTAGGTTGTTCATGCATATTTTCACTGAATTGAATTTGTCTACTTTTCGGATAGGTGTGTAGTAATACCAATTTTATTCGCAGTGGACTAACGCAGTTTGACCGACCTCAACATATAAATAAATTATAGATTATTTGTAAACGATATCGCAAAGACCATAAAATACACACACACAGAACTCTATTTTATCATAATAACTTATTTCATCCAAAATATTAATATAAAAAAATAAATATTAGTTAATTTTGGGACCAAGGACAATACAGACTATTTAAAAAAAAAAAGTGAATTAATGAGATTAAAAAAGCGCGCATCTCCGACTGGTAAATAGTTATCTGTGGAAATAAAGCACATGTGGATTAAAGTAAAGAAAAAGCACGCGTTTTTAATAAAAAGCCTAAAAGCGGTTCAATAAGAGCAACTTTACGAGCAAGTGTGTTGAAAATTTTCAACACACTTGCTCGTAAAGTTGCTCTTATTGAACCGCTTTTAGGTCCATAATGCAGTGTATTAAAAACGCGTGCTTTTTTTTACTTTAATCCACAAGTGCTTTATTTCCACAGATAACTACTTATTTACTAGTCGGAGATGCGCGCTTTTTTAATCTCATCAATTCATTTTTTTTTTAAATAGTCTGTATTGTCCTTGGTCCCAAAATTAACTAATATTTGTTTACCCGGACAATATAACCGTATAGTTTCCGTTAGAATGGACCCGAACACACGAACCTCCGCCGGCTCGGTACTGGGTCCCATTGGACCCAGGAATTACGACATACGACACCCTACATTGATTTTGTAAATATTTGTTATGCTACCCATCCAATCTTATGAATGTGCGTTAACTAAGAGAGTTGGATAAAAAAACTCTTAAGTTAACGCCATTAAATATTTCATATTTAGCGTAATATTAAATATTTTAAATATGAAATATTTTACCTTTATTAAATTCAAGTCTTTAAATGCGATAATCGCCATTTTGTTGACAGTGGTAGTCGATGCTAAAAAACATAAAAATTGGGGATTTCGAACATCCAAACTCCACCACAGGGGCAGTGAATAATACATAATTTAATTGTTTGACGAATTCATCCATTGTTCAAGTTAAATAAGTAGCGGTAATGAAGGTTTTTGATATTTAATGTCGAGTTTCGCGCCAATCTGTTATACATTTAACTTTTCACAAATATCACGCACACACATGTAGGTAAGGTTTAAAATGTGACAAAATATTATAGATAATATTTTATAAACAACACGAAAATGCCCAAATGTTAACGTAATATTGAAGCACAGGTCCAATAACACGTATTAATCATTACCGCTACTCAATTTGTGTTCAAAATCGCCGTCCATTATTGTTTTTTTTTATAGTAATAATGTGCGAAAGCGATTATGCTAAACGATTTTTTTTTAATTCTCTACTACTTTTAAATCGATACTCGGAAACTGAAATAAAAATTATTTTAAGTATTAAATACGATAAGCATTGTTTATAATAATGATTTATGCTCTTGTAATGTTATTTTTAGTTTTTTGGACACTATATTGAAACTGAATCAATAGGTAACTGAGGACCTTTGACCATAGTCATTAATTATTGAATTTCGCGCCGAAGTGTTTCTATATTTGAATTTATCTTCGGAATGCGCTCGCCGTGCAAAATTATTTTTATTTATTGTACTTACTACATATTTATTTCTGATATTTTCTAATAGTTTGCTACAGAATGCCCGGTATATATTTTTTAGGTAGGCTTAGCAAAAGTGCGGGAATGATGGTCAGGTTTGTATCTTGATCAAAATATGATTTGCGACTCTAACAGGTACCTACATCTTTACAGAATTATAATCATTCGAATCATTGATACATCTTTCTTATGGAAAAGTTCTTAGGGAAAAAATCTAACTAGAAAGATTCTATTCTAATGACTATAATTCTGTAAATACATATACAGAGCGTTAGTTTAAACGAGGGACATACTTTGAGGGGAGTTAGTACTCATGAAAATGAGCAACTTTTACTATGGGGCCGAACCTG
This sequence comes from Mesoligia furuncula, assembly GCA_916614155.1. Classification (NCBI taxonomy): domain Eukaryota; kingdom Metazoa; phylum Arthropoda; class Insecta; order Lepidoptera; family Noctuidae; genus Mesoligia; species Mesoligia furuncula. Next base: position 1,295,436 of record OU744807.1, on the reverse strand, counting down.
AAATCGCAAAAAAAAATCAGCTGTTCAATACATTTCGACGAGCTATGCGAACATAAATGTAGGAAACGGCTGATTTTTTTTCGCGATTTCAGGGTTCCATCCCATATTAAAAGTTGTTAATTTTCATGAGTACTAACTCCCCTCAAAATATGTCCCTCGTTTAACCTAACGCTCTGTATATTATAGTCGCGAATCATATTTGATCAAGATGCAACCTGATACTGACCTGCAAATTACAAAAAACGTAAGAAAATTTTAATTATCCACCTAAAATTGTCCGTGGTCCCTACCCGAAACCAAACGGAAAAGACCCTGACTGGCGTTCTATCATTGCGGATTCTCACTGAACTAATGTAGGTATATTTCTCTATGCCAATAGTACTTTCTAATTCCATACTAACTAAACTACAATTGTTTTTTTTTTTACAATTGTTTTTACATGCTCTGTGGTCAGTGCTTTTATTTACACTTGCGCGCGCATTGCTAGTGCTGGCTATGCGGAAAGACAACCAGCGCGCCATTTTCCATACAAGTTAATATTTAACAATACAAGTCTGTTTTTTTCCTCGCAAGTGTGTTGAAAAACGTCGTATGAAACGCGTGTGCATCGATCATTAGACTCTCGGCTTTTTTATCGCACTCGCCTGCGGCTCGCGCGAATAATACCGCCTCGAGCATAATGATCAACATAGCACACATGTATCATAATGTACTATTATGTAATTTCACGATTATGGCAACTGAATCGGTATTTTCTAATAAAATTATGGCAAATACAAGTATGGTATATAAAATTATTGCATTTTAAATTATGAAAAACGTTAGTAAACCGCCTTTACTAGCGTCCATCAGTTCCAGTAATAAAATGCCTTTTGTAGCTAGTTTTTTTTTCTCTTAAATTATTGCTACCAAACACGATCGTAAAAAAAACTTGTATTTTTAATGGCGTTCGATTATAATTAATCAAACCACTATAAAACATTTTTTTTTCACGACAGGTGCGTCATTTTATTAACAAAAACTATTAAAGATAAATGAGGAATTTTACCAAATCGGAATGCGCAGCTTTTTTATAAGACAATTAAGCTTTTTTATACAAACAGAAATTAAGGTTTTAGATGAAGGACATTTTTTTTAAACAATTTGATTTTATTTAGTGGCCATCTAAAGTTTATACCCATTAGCTACTCAATAGCTAGCTTATCCAATGTCGTCGCATGATAAAGAGCTTCTGTAATGAGGTGAATATGATGTTCTAGCAATGAATATGACGAGAAGAGATCTTGCTACTACTTCGACCATAGATATCCGACTTCGACATGACCAAAGCCCATAGATATCCGCCAAAGCCTTTGACTACGTTAATCATAATATCCTGTTAAAAAAACTTGACAGTTAGGGCATTAGAGGAAATGTATTGAGCCTTATAAAATCGTACCTTAGTAATCGTAAGCAACATACAGAAATCTCAAGAGTATGTTCCAGGCGTAAATTGGAGTTTAAATATCTATCTGATAGTAGAGTGTCATCGCGGCTCCACTGTTTCTTATGTATATCAATGATCTTCCGAGAAAAGTGCAACTGCCGATGGTGTTATTGGCTGATGATAGCACAGCGATAGTAAAATGCGTGGAAAAAGAAAATTATGAAAAAGACATTAATGACACATTAAAAACAGTAATCAATTGGCTAAACACTAATCATTAATTTACAAAAAAAAAAAAACAAAAATAATGAATTACTTTCAATACCCAGATCCTTTAAAAATTGAATACAATGTACAAAATATTGACAAGATAAATGTTGCTAATTTCTTAGCTATTGGATGTCATCTCCCTTAGCGACAGCCAAAAAGTGTTCCTACATCATTTTGGGTTGGCGCCTATATTCCGAGAAATATTCCAATTTATTTGCATAACGACTACATTTCATAAATAGTAAACATATACCTACCAGACCGACCTTAGCATCTCCATGCCTATCACGCAGCCGTATAAAGTACCGACTGACGTCACAGCCCCCGCCTATGACGTAGGCCCTCTCATTTAAACCTATCAACAGTCATCATGGAAACTTTTATGGGGTTAACTGCTTATTTATCTTACTTGTACTTAGTTCTTTTCTTTTTTGGATACCGTGTAATTTAGGCTTTGTGTTATTAATAGAAATCATATTTTTGCTTTTTAGTGTCAACGGTCTGTTGCAACAGTAGAATTATTTTAAAATATATTTTATTATAATTTGTTTTGAAATATTTTTGGTTTGTACAGGACGCTTTGTAGAAGGAACGACACCATTTTTCGGGAGATTGGGGATGCCATTTCCTAGCAAAAAAATGTTTTAATTTTTTTACCCATGTTTAAAATTTTGGAAACAGACAAGTTATTTTCTAGAACCAATTCTTTTCGCTTAGAGTTCTTTCTGACTTTTTTTTGATTTGGTCGGTTCCTAAGGATCCTAGCGGACCCCCTTTTAATTTTTAACGTAATTTTCCTTCATTTCATTGTATACATATTAGTTAATACATTTTTTAATATTTTTATAAAATAAACACTTAAAAATAGAATAAATATTGGCCTATCGGCATCAGGAACAAGGTCCAAGCTGCTGGTGGTCAGGGCTCTAGAGAGGAACTTCCTCACTATGCGTGCCGTGTCCAGAATTACTGCCTTCTGAGCCAACCCAGCCGCGCAATGAGAGCTTCCAGAGGTGTTGGTCGAGGCTCTCCGCTAATAGGCAATTTACTGTAACGATTATCGGTACAATGATTGCAGAGTCCACGTTCCACATGTCGACAGCCTCGTCTGCTAAGTCAAGATACTTGATTTTTTCAGCTTTCACGAGATTCTCGTCATGAGGGAAAGCGGTATCAACAATCATTGCACGGCGCTCTCGTCGATCTATCACTATAATATTAGGCTTATTGGCTACAATAGCCTTGTCAGTGATGATAGATCAATCCCAGTATTATGTGGCGTGACCTTTCTCAAGAACTGGGTCACATACCTGTAGTATGGTACTTCAGACTCTACAAGATTGTACTGCGACGCGAGTTGCTAGTGGATAATCCTAGGTACTAGATTGTGTCTATGTAGGGGAGGTAAGCCTAAAACGGGTAGCCCGCCTAAACCGGGTATGCTTTTTAATTTGCGCACCGTTATTGCTAATAAGAATGTGAGCGTGCAGTGCGCGGCGCCTGCCGCTCGCCAATCACAGGGAGTCGGCGCGCTTCTCTGGCGGACACGAGTTCACGGTAAGATAAGAAAGAAGTTTTTTGCTATTTCCACTAAAAAAAATTGAGTTACATTACTTTTGAATACTCGAAAATGGTTTACAATATCGCACCTGCGGTGCAAAAACGTCACTTATGCAAATGATGTAATTTTTCAGCGTTTGAAAATTCGACATTCTAATAAAAGGTATAGTTCTTCTTGACTAAACAATAACGACACAACTGCCCTCTCGCGGAAAGTATACGCACTATACAAATGGACAATCACTCACCAGGTAAAGGGGTACAAGCAGCTGCTTTTTCTCATACTCAGACCTATTTTGACTAAAATTGCATAAGTGACGTTTTTGCACCGTAGGTACGATATGTTCTTACCAGTTTTTTGTTATTATTTTACGATAAATAGACGTTTTATTTGTGTAATAGGTTGGCGTTTATTATTTCGGTTTTAAAGATATGAGTCGATTGAAAAAAATACATGCTTGTGGGCAAAAAGGGTAGGGGTAAAGCGGGTGCCCGTTTTGCCCATACTCGATTTGCCCTGTATATCATTGACGGCTTATTAGTTCTTTTGTTTTTGCAGATGGTTAATAAATACAAAAGAAAGACTGCAAATGCATCGTGGGATGAGGGAGTTATGAAGCTTGAGATAGAAGAAGCTCTCAAAACTTCCGTCAATGGTGCAGCAAAAAAATATGGCATCAACCTTTCGACTTTACAGATACATGTAAAGAAAGGATGTCAAAAAAAGAGGAAGATTCACAACAGTTTTTACAGCAGCTCAAGAATTAGAGCTAGTTGAATATCTATTTCATATGGATAACCTGTTTACGTTGCCAACTCATTATGTTGTCTACAAAGTGCCGCAACCATTCCAAGAATACTGGTCAATTGATCCAACCATTATCACTGTAAGTAGCTGATGATCCTGGTGGAGCTCCATCTGAGTTATGATTGTTATGAAACAGTTCTAGTCATTGATTGACGTTGATCTCATGCAATTCAGTCCCTACCCGCTTTGCCCAAAAGCCCTACCTGCTTTAGGCCCCCCCTACGGGCAAAACGGGTAATTCGAATGGTAAAGATTCTTGTTATTTTTTTTATCTTAATGTACAAAACTACTAAATATGTTATTTATTTTATAGTCCTTGATAACTAAACATTTCAAAATGTACAAATAAATGTTCAATTTGTATCTATAAATTGTTTTTATTTATCATCAACCTTAGCGTACCCGTTTTGGGCTACTCTCCCCTAAGTTGCCGTTAGCAAGACGAGAACAACCGGAAACAATATGTCGGATTGATTCACCGGGACGGTGGCATGCCCGACAGATGGCAACCATACCGTCCTTGACAATGTATTTCCTATAATTATTCGTCACGATAACTTCATGCATAATCGCACAGAGAAAACCTTCGGTTTCCCCGAAAAGGTCGCCTAAACGAATCCAAGATACAGACGCCAAAAAGTCTACATCAGGCCCATGGAGGGCCCAATGCATTTATTATTTTAATGCATTTATAAATTCGGCACACCAGAAGGTCAATTCTACTAATTAACGTGCAATGTGAAAAACATGACACCCGAATGCGATGATATTGTGAATAGATCAAAAAACGGTATTCTACTAATCTTAAAATTCGGTTTGTTCACATTCAAGTCGCAATATCATTGCAGTATAGTCAACTTTGTTCTCGTTTACGAAATTAAACATATTTTAATGTTGGTTCAATGTACGTAGACTATATTGTGATACTTAGTGATACTCTAATTTTTATCAACCTTATTTTCTGATTTGTTTAATGTCTTTATTAATTTGCTTGATTAAGTGTATGCTCATAGTATTTTCATTTCCCGTTTGTTATTAAATATCTTTGAAAATACAAAATCATTAAAAGAAAAAATCGGCTAGAAAGCTAACATGGAACGTAATTGGTAATCGCCAGGCCGCATTCCGAATTAAGCGCTTTATACACTATTCAATTTGTAGGAAATCGAAAGATGTAATTGAAGTTAGAGCTGTTAGATTCCGGTTTAGTGCGATTGGAAGGTCCCGACCGCACTAATACCTAAATTGTTTACGATTTAGGTGAGTGTAATCGCATCCCTACGATTTATAGCGACTAGTTAGTCTTTAGTTTTTAAGCACACTCAAATCGATTACATCGCAACTCGGAACGCACCACATTGTCAACATCAAACTGAATCAAACAATAACTCAAAGACTACAATATAACAATAACTTAACAATATCGTGTGTAGTTTATAACAAGTATTTCGTGCGAGAAAGATCGTTTTAATACAAAGTAAGTGTATAATTGTTTGACTTAAATCATTATTTAATTATCATGCTGTGCAAATGTATTCAAATGTACGTAATATTTTGTAGGAATGGAAAGACGTGCAGCTAGTTACTGAGATACAATGGAACAAACTGCTCAACTTTCTACAGTCAAAGTGGAAGCGCTGTCGGTGTTGAGCGATCACTGAGCCGATCGATTTTCGAGATCACTGCAGCCCCATGTTCTGTCCAGACTCGTGCGTCAGCACCAAACCCTAGCCCTGCCGATGCTACAACAGTGCTCGAACTCTGCAAGCGAGATACCGCAGTGAGTGGATTTTTCTAACCCTACAGCTATTCATATTGCGGTTAAGACTTATGATGACTATTGATAACGATTAAGTATGGTATTTTTATTACGTTTTTTAGGTCGCCCTCTGGCTGTACTAGATGAGGCTCGGAGAGTTTTACCTCAGGTGGAGATGCAACATGTCACAGCTGATACAGCAAATTAATAGTGCAGAACCTTGGGAGGCTTGCTGATGCTGTCGAAAGACTATTTATTGGTGTCCCATAAAGGTAAAGTATGAATTTTTTGTACATGCAATAAAAAAATCAAGTCATTCATATAATATAATTATAAAGAAATACAAAGGAAAACATACTATATTATAACATTTAAATAACACAAAAACTTTGCATAAAAGGAAAAAGGTATCGGGATCTGTGTCCACTTGTGGTATCTTCAATGTTGATTTTTTAAGGGATAGCCTGTGCCACCTGAAACATAATTATTTTATTATTATAATAGTACTTAAATTAAACAATGACGGGGTAGTCAGAAGCCTGAAAGTCTGACAACCAGTCTTACCAAGGGGTTTATTACCCAGTAACTAACTGGGTTGTGGAGGTCAGATAGGCAGTAGCTCCATGTAAAATACTGGTATTTAGCTGCATCCGGTTAGACTGGAAGCGAACCCCAACATAGTACATATTTGGGAAAAGGCCAGACAGATGATGATGATGATTTGACTTACTAAAAACCACAAATTTTCCTTTTCAGCCTGGTGGAGTTGTTCCAAGTGGGTCTTAAGTGGATGGTGATTCTATAAAACAGGAGACATGTTTTGCCCCTCCGCAGCTACCATCAACACTAATTAGTCGCAAACCTAAATGAATGAATGAAAAAAAGCCTAATTAATTATTATGTTTATATTCGTTTTTTAATAATTTAAGATGAGAATTGTTAATTTATTAAAGTATTTTTCATACCACTATTGTTTTATTTTAGTAAAATGTATACTAAGGTATCCTCTTCTAGGGTCTACTACTTGATACAATTGAAGTAAATATCACACCTGAAGGGTTAGGCAGAGGTGTACCTATTGAACACCTAAAATGTGAATAGAAGATTGTATGTATTTCACCGAGGCCAGGGGTATAGAGTACCCAAAACCTCTATAGTAATAGATGACAGTGTCTATCTGGAACCAATAAGTTAAAAGTGTTACAACACTACTTTTACAAGAATGTAAGTAATTATTTATTTACCAAAAGACCTAGGCCTAGGTAACATCAGTGTTAATTCAATAGGGGTTGGGAATGGCTATTACATTTGAGAAGACCCCTGCCCTTCAAACTAGGAGAATCCTGTCTCTTGAAGGGCAGTGTAAAACAATCCTTTTACTTGCCTTGGGTTTAGTACTTATGCCATCGTGGCGGGTACAAATTAATGTACGGCTCGTGGATGAGGTCGCGACACACACTTTTATTTAGCCTGTCTTAGAACTTCACTTCACTAGCTTGTTCTTGTGCTGTTCTGTGGTACTTGTCCGCGGAAGCGACGGAACACCACGTCCTGCGGCCAGAAGTCTTCTTCCATGACGACGGGCAGATAACAATTCGGCACGCGCACCACGAACGCCTTGAAGTTGACGTTGCGGTACGACTCCAGTAACTGCACCCTCGGCGTGTACCTCGTCTTCTGGCGCACGTACTCAACGATGTCCTCCACCTTAGTGGTGTAGTGTAGGCGGGAGATGTACACCGGTGTGTTCGGCTTTGCGGCACGCCAACAAATTCCAGATCCGGCATTTCGAACGCTATGTCCATTTACCGAAGAGCTGCATTTTGTCGGCGATATAAAAGGGTCGTCGTAACCCGCGCGTGCTCCAGAAATTTTTCATAAATGGCTAAATCTGCCATTATAACAATATTTCTTCACAAAGCCTCCAATCCGATTTGTGAAATGTTGCTTTTGACTAACTTCTTATAATTCCGTTATTTGACATTATAGCAATTCGTATTTTGTGGAGTTTATATTGAATCTTACTGAAATCAATACAAAAAGGCGGGAAATGTAAATTTTATACGCTTTTAACTATGCAGAAGCTAAAATTATTTGTCACAGTCCGGTGTACAAATAATCTCATGCTTACGTCAGTTTTGACATTTTTATTTTTAGTGGAATACCAATAAATTTTTAAATGTCATGTCGAAACTTTAGCAGAATACCGTTTTGGTACATTTTTTGTTTTCAGTCTAGTCGCAATATCATTGCAGTAAACGTTACGTTTGACATACTTTTTTGGTTTAGTAGAATACCTTTTGTGACATTTTGGAACTTTTGAGGCACTGCGACTTGAATGTGAACGTTTTTTTTTTACGAGAATTGGCCTTCAGAACTTTTTACTCTAACTGTACCAAACGGGAGTGTTACCAAACGGAATGACCCGGAAAAAGCACCGGTCATAGGTACTAGTACACACTGTTAAAGTGTTTTTCAAATAAACTTGCGATAAATGTCATTCAACCACCCTGTACCAAAAAGTCCAAATAACTTACGATAGATATCGTTCGTCATACAAAACTGTCGCTAACATTGCATCGGTTGAGTTTCATAATACCAAACACGGAGTAAGTCAATGTTTTGATCGTGTTACCGACACTGCCGATACATTTTTTTCGTATGGTTTGGAAATATTGGGATACATTAGTAGAAGGAGGTGAACAAACTTTATCGCAAGTTTATTTGAAATGAACTTTATGTAATTTCAAGTGTCGGTTATATACGGTTAAAAAGATACAGCCCTGTGACAGAAAGACGGACGGATGGACAGCGGAGCCTTAGTATTAGGGTCCCGTTGGAAAGGAAAAAAAGAAAGAAAGAAAGATATTATTTGACCCAGACACCGTTTGCTTACGGAACCCTAAAACTATTGAAGAAAAATGTCTCCAAGTAAGTAGTATCAATGTCATTCAACTATGCGTAATAAGGAATCGTACGTGATTCCTTTGCTTGAATGATAATGCCATAACTTACCCGTCACGTAGGCCCAGTGAACTACGCTTCTCTGACGTCACGTATGACGGAGATCCTCCCATAGATTCACCACATGATCATGACATGGTTTTAAATTACCTTAATATAAGATACTGAGAATAAATCGATTTAGGTCACAAAAATAGCTTCTATACAGGGTCCCATTAAAATAGATGGACAAATTCGTGTTTTTCATGGTAAGTACATAGGTAGATATTGTGTCAGGATAACTAATGTTCGAAGGTATTTAAATGAAAAAATAATGTTTGCTGTAAAGAAAATCACTTTTATCAATAAATCTTTATAAATCAAATACAAAGCAAGCGCGGCTGCTACCGGCCGATTAGTCGATTAAAAAGAAATCCTTTATGTATATAAATATTATGGTCACCTCACAATATTAATGGATGTTTGTATGGGAAAATTTAAATGATCAATATCTTTGAAACTACTCAAAGTTTCTCCGTCACAAATTTAGGTTATCTTTATCGTCCCCGTCACAAAATTTTGAACACATTTTGAAGGCCGTAGATCATCAGGCCGCGGAGATACATGTGTCCAGCCAGCTTGAACACAGGCTGGCTGGACATTAAGTTTTTATTGATTTCTCGTAAACCCTTACATGTGACGCCATAAATCAAACGTTATTACTGTCACACATTGCGTCACTAAATGTTAGTAAAGGAATATTCGAAAACGCTCCCGTTATTGAGATTCGGAAGTGCCAGCCAGAAGTTTTATACGTAAATTCAAGCTGGCTGGACACAGATTTTTGCATTTTTCTACTAAACCGCTGTACGTATCACAAAACTTTTAGCTCGATGCCTGTCACAAATTTATGTGACGCCCGTTGATATGCAAAAAGTCGTTAAAATCACTTCCGTTACCGAGATTGAGACCAGCGAAAAGTGTTTTTTCAAGCCGGCTGGACACGTTTTCGATCGATTATCTAAGATTCGGTAAAATTCAAATTCAAATTCTGAAATAAGGGTGTTTCGTCACATAAAGTGCCCTATTGACCTAGTTAAATGCGAGCTATTCTGAAGATTTGTCCAGCCAGCCTGAGTCACATGATTAAAGTGACTTTATTTTGACCTAAAATAATAAATTGCCGGCACATTAGTGTGTTATCGCTAGCTGATTCTTTTTCTTGTAAGTATTTATGCGTTTTTCTTATATATTTTTTTACGTTCGTCCTTATTTTGGTGGTCTGACTGATTTCTAAAAGTTTGTCCATCTATTTTAATGGGACCTTATATAAGGTCCCATTAAGGACGATGGTAAAAAAATATAAAAGAAAAACGCATAGATACTCACAAGAAAAATAAAATCAGCTAACGAAAATACACTAATGTGCCGGGAATTTATTATTTTAGGTCAAAATAAAGTCACTTTAATCGGTGTTTTTTTTTGCTTGGATGTGTTTAGTTAGACGTACTGAGCGCTGTGTTAAAATTTGTCCATCTATTTTAATGGGACCCTGTATATTAGGAATTTTCAATTTCTGCCCCTTTATCCCGTTGCGTGAAATTTTATTACTTCCTCCTTGTTTACGGGACTTCTAAGAATGCTTTAATTTGGGAACTTATTCACATTTAATTAACAGAAAATTTTATTTAAAATCTCGCTTCTTTCTAGTCATTAATCAATTGCTATTTTGATTGATTGATTGTCACTGACGGTTTTTTAAATACGAGAATATTCTTTCTGTTTATCAACTCCAGTGCAATCACTAATACTGAATAGTAGTAACAAAAATTATGAAAAGTCAATGTGCACCAAACGCGTTGAAGTCTTTTCCTCTATCAATTGAAACTATTTTCGTAACTTGTTAGGGTTCCGTACCGAAATAGTAAAAACGGAACCCTTATGGTGAGACTAAGTCTGTCTGTCTGTCTGTCAGTCTGTCTGTCTGTCACAGCTGGATATCTCAAGAACTACTAATGCTATCAACTTGAAATTTGGAACAGTTTTAGATGACGACTATTTTTCAAAGAAAGAAATAAAAATATATGTATTTTTGCAACAGCGACTGAAAGGGGGTCTGAAAAATTCGAGATGGGGCAACTAGGGCATGTGGGATATCTTAAGAAAGAACGCAGTTTGCACATTCTCAAACATGTTTTCTTTTTTTTTAGGACGCATAGTTTTCGACTTTTGATGAAAAGTGTAAAAAAAATACCCTTATCTCCGAAGTTTGCAAAGAGAAAAATCTGAAATTATTCTATGTGATAGAAGTTTATGTAAAGATTACAGGAAAAATAAAACGAAGTCTCTAAGTAAGTCTCTCAGTTTTTCAGAAATCATCAACAAAAGTTACACTAGTTCCACTATTGGTCAATAGATGGCGCTGACATAAAACTGCAATATTCTACACCGGAGTGCACAGTGTTAAAATTCTCTGATGAGTATAGGCCTCGCCAATGAAAATTTAAAAACATATGATGGTACGGAACCCTCCGTGCGCGAGTCCGACTCGCTCTTGCCCAGTTTTTTCTTTTAATGTATAGTATTGATGAAAATATCAAGAACTATTAAAAATGTATTTATTCGAGATTCATGATTTTTATTAAAGGTTTCATACAGTTCTGAGAATGTCCAACTGGTTTTCAGACCATTAGTCATCCACAGACCACGAAACAAACACGTATACATCATAAACACACATAAAACACGAACATTATTTATTACACAGGTGCCTACCCCCATGGGAAGAATAGACCTTATGTATGTAAGTATCCGTACAGCACAGCTATCATTACAGCTTCCCTATTAAACAAATTATTAGTTACTTATATAAAAATGGTTCGTCACATTCAGAGTACATGAACAACTACTTTATTGCATGCCCTGCCCTTCACAGAGCTAATGTAATGCGATACAGTTCAGGGCAGTTACGAGCGCGGTCAGGGCGACGCTATACATAATAAGACTAGCTAAATAGCTAACGATTATAATTATACCGCTTGATCTGGAGATTTAGAATTAGTCTGGGACTAAACCCCACCAGAAGAAGCCTATTTCAGTAGACAGTGACACTGATTGAACTTTGAACTACCAACTGTGCTACTTAACCATGGGTTTAACCACGAGAAAGCTAATTCTCGATACTAAAAACTTTCAAAATCTAGTGGCAATCTGATTTCAGCATCAACCATTTTGACCAAAGGTATATTTATTTCAAATAGGATAATATTTACATTATCTATGCTAATATTTCAAATAATAATTAATAACGATTCATTCATTTTAATATTCAAAATTAATTAATCTAAACTTGAGTTATTATAATAGGTATGTAATGCTAATATGGTGGAACGGTTTCCGAAAAAATCGTTCCACCACATTATCTGTTTATAAATATATTCAAGAAGCCCTTTATATTATAAATAACAAGAAATACGCCGTGGCAATATTACTGGATATGACCAAAGCGTACGACAAGTTACAATTTAAAATACTGCTAAATAAACTGTATGGAATAGGAATCCGCGGGAAAGCCCATGAATGGCTTACGTCGTATTTAAAAAATAGAGAACAAGTAGTTGAAGTCAAAGTCAAAACTTTAACCACAATAGTAGAGAAATAGAAAAATCCGATCTAAAAGCAAAATAACTAATGCTTCTATCCCCAAGGAACTCATATAGTCATAGGTTGCCTATTATTTCTCGTTTACATCAACAACTTACCGAAAACCATAGCGGGGCCATGTGTTTTACGGGTGACATATCTTTATTAGTCTCGTATCAAAACAACATAAACAGAAGAAAAACTCAGCTCTTCACTAACAAAAACATGTAACTGGATGACCTTGCATAATTTAGAAATTAATTATACTAAAACTATATTAATGACCCTTATCAAAAAGCTCCTCTACACATAAATTGCATCTTTAACAGCTTAAAATTGGAAACTGTTGCTGAATTTACATTACTTGGATAAACATATTAACTGGAAAACACAAATACAAAAAACCCGTTCAAAAATTTCTAAATTCTCATACGATCTCCGCGAAATTAAAAAGACGACCAATCTACAAACTGCCCTCACCACCTATTATGCGTACCGATGCATGGCTTAGATACGGCGTAACTGTCTAGGAAAATAGTAGAGATGCACTGACACTCATTACCCTACAAAAGAAATTAGTTATAATCTTGGTAAACATTGATCAAACTGACAGCTGCAAACCCTATTTTCTAAAACATAATATTCTAACCCTCCCCTTTACATTCTTGAAATAAGTAAATTTGTCCATAAGCATCAAGAGTTCTACACAAAACGCGAAGACATCCAATCACAGTACACACTTAGGCACCGATCTAGGCTAAATATACCAACATCCGAGCTAAAATGCATTCTACAAGTCCCTACGTAATGTCTATAAAAATATATAGGTAATCAAATATCTGACTTAATAATAAAGAAAGAAGAAAACTTAAATATATTTGTAAAAAGCCTTAAAAAATTACTGATAAACAAAACTCCTTAGATGAATATTTAAGCGATAAACATAAATAAAACAAAAAGTAATAAAATTAATGATAATCACGCAATTTATATGAATGTTTAAAATATATTAAAGATATGGTAATTATTAATAAATAATATAACACAAATAATTATTAGATATCTCCTAAAACAGGGTTTCCTCTCTCCTACCAAAGGGTAGCTGGTGCCCTATAGGGTCCATAATGATCTAAGTTGCATAGTTACCACCTAAGTACACATTTATGGTAAAGCAATAAATATATTGAGTATTGAGTATGTTTAATTTGATAGATTGAGCATGAGATTAGAATGTGAACGTTCTTGAAAATAAGGGAATTATCCGTCATATCGTGAGAGCTTTACGCTTTTCTCACAATTCTCACAAATTGTATAATGTCCGAAGCTAGAATTGTTTGAAACAGCCATAAAGCTAGTACGAGTGAGAAATGTAAATATTTTTTTGTATCAAAACAAAATATTCTTGTTTGTGGTTACGCAACAGAGTAAACAACTCATAAACACTTAAACTTAAGTAGTTCTTCACTTCTGGTAAATATTACCATAGTTCTGGTTTCCACGAATCAGTAAACATTCACTAAAACATAACGGAAACAAACATTAACCGTTATTGATCCTTTTTTTTTTTGAGGGGGGGGAAATCATCAAATAACTGCTCCTGCTCTGGGCGGAGCGGGAGAGCGTGTCAGACTTTTACTGACTAAAACCCACCCGTGTTCCTTCAGTTGCCTGTGCCAGGGGCCACGGTATCTCTTCCGAACAACTCGCGACCCTGGCAGGCATCGGCCGTAGCGGACCCCGTCAGTTAGTGCTGACATCTCTTCGAGGCGCTCGTGAAACACAACGCGCCGTCGACCCGGGAATGGTCCTTACCGGACGGTGAGCTGCCTATTGCTCGCCGTCCGCAAGCCCGCGCCTACGGTGGCCGGGAATCGGCTGTCGATTCGACTAGAGGCGTGAGGGCGCAAAGATTGCCTCTCCCTCACGCACTCCGCCTCCTCCTTCGCAAACATAACTGCTTCGCAGAAGGAGGCGGCGGCTTAACATGCAGTCTCGCTCGGTACCATGGCCTGGACTAGGGCCGGACGTGAGAGATCGCCGCCGCCGATCGCGACCGTGAGGATGCGGCTGTGCTCTGCCCAAGCTGGGCAGACCTCCACCGTATGCTCCTGTAAAAGGGTCATGGGCCGCACGACCGCTATTGATCTTAAAGTATAAATTAAGTCAGAGAGATATTTCGAAGCCATAAAACTAACAACCTGCATCAGCATCCTCCTATAATCTTGTCCTATGTGTCTTTTCTTCCAGCCATAAGTATTTCTATTAGCTGTTGTTTTGGTATTCGACAACTAATATATAATCTTGTATCTTCATAGTTAAGAAGCGTTAAAGTTGATACTTACGTTAACATTAATACTCTATTGTAACAGTAAGTGTCTCCGGTCGGACCATACTCCTTCGTTAAACTTTAATATATGTGATTTCGAGGCCGTCAATAAAAAACTGGCTGCTGTTGCGTGGGACACACTATAGACCCGGATATCGACAATAAAGTTGACATCTTCTATAAAACAATTAAAGAAATAATTTATGAATTCACGCCCATCCCGCGTATACGTAACCATAGCTGCTGTTTTAAAGAAACTGCTGCTTTAAGGAAACCGTGCCGTGCAGGATGCAGCTGCTGCTGAATCCTCCACAGCACGATTTCCTTCCAAAGAGGTCCACTACACCAAATCTTTTGTGTTTTACAAGTGACATAGTAGATGCATTCGACGAAGGGAAAGAGGTACACGCTCTATACATGGATTTCAGTAAAGCGTTTGATCTTATTGATGACAATATTCTTTTAAATAAGATAACAGACATGGGTATTCATGGGTCATTACAGCGATCATGGTGCGAGTTCTATTTTCCAAATCGGACACAAATGGTAGTTGTTCAAGGTTTTAAATCTCACACAAACGTTATACCTTCAGGAGTGCCACAGGGCTCGCACTTGGGACTTTGTTGTTCTTAATCGTTATAAATGATTTGGCAAGTAAAATAGAATGCAAGTTTAATATGTATGTCGATGACCTAAAATTGTATCAAACAGTAAACTTTGCTGAAGACTCAATAAAATTGCAAATTGAAATCGATAAAGTGTCCAGATGGTATATAAATACCACATGATTTTAAATATTAATAAATGTAAGCATATAAAATTTATAAGAAAAAGACAATCCACTAACGCAATTTACTCAATTGACAGTGTGCCCCTGGAAGCGGTGTCTTGGATTCGCGATTTAGGCGTAATTATGGATAGCCAGCTCAAGTTTAGACACCATATAGATAATGTAACTCCTCTTGGAAAGCCAGCTCAAGGAATTTAGGGATCGAAAAGTCACAATACCAGTTTTTAACTGCATCGTTCGCGGTGTGTTAGAGCACGAAAGTCAAGTATGGAATCCTACGTCTACTCCAGTAAATTAGAGCGAGTTCAAAAATGCTTTCTGTACCAACTAACTTACGAGTATGTCAATAACAAAATGTAGAAACCTCAAATCTTATGAATCAAAGTTAGAATATTTCACTATGATCACTTGATGCTCTAGAAGAAAAGCCGAAGATATTGTTTATCCTTAAGCTAATTAATGCTTACGTAGTTTGTGAAGGTTTGCTGGAGAGAATTCAACCTGCTGTTCCACGCCAGAGCAGTCTTTAATGCAATAGTCGCATATTTGTGATGTCATAGTGCAGAACAAATATAAAACAGCATGCTCCATTTTATAGACTGTTTTCCAGCTTCCACCATTCGACTAATAATTATTGCAATGGCAGCATATTATTTTTTAGTTTATTTATAATTTTAAATAGCTCATACATTGTGCATGCTATGTTCACTATTTTAGGGCATGCACTGTTGTTTTTTTTTCTTGTTTAAGTTTATCTAGTATGTAAATTATTTAGTATAGCCCGATTTGTAAACCAATAATAAAAAAACATTATCTAACAATTACCACTTTGGACAAACAAGATGAACCGATTTCAAACCTTGGATTCAATTTCATAAAACAAAACTAAGAACATGGAAAAAAACAAACAATGTAAATAAATCCATGAACAGTAAACCCAATAAAACAAAACATTTGCCTTAATTTTCAATAAACCCAATCTAAACAAATAACACAGAACAATGTCACGGTCACGTTATGTGAATAAATTAATTAATGACTTCCTATAGACACACTGATTGCGATGATCAGTTACGATCAACTTAATATTGTCATCGATGATAGAAGGGGGGAACCCCCTAAGCAGAACTTTTATATATTTTCATTTCTTTCTTATTTACAAAATAGTTGGGAAACGTCATCTAAAACTATTCTAAATTTCAAGTTGATAGCATTATTAGTTCTTGATATATCCGGCTGTGACAGACGGACAGACAGACAGACTGAGTCGCACCATAAATAAGGGTTACTTTTACCATTTTGGTACGAAACCTTAAAAATATGGATAGCTCGAAATATTATATCAATATTTTTAAACAAACAGCTGTAATTTATACTCTTACGTACTTAAGATTCATGTTATATAAGAAAATTCGCAACATGGCCTTCTTTCTTAAAAATAGGTTTACGGAATGGTATTGCGAAATTGCATAATAGCTTAAAGGGATATGCTAAAAAACTGGCCAAGTGCGAGTCAGACTCGCACACGAAGGGTTCCGGCACAAACGCCGAAAAAAAAACTTTTTTTTTGTATGGGAGCCCCCTAAAATATTTTTTTATTATGTTTTTAGTATTTGTCGTTATAGCGGCAACAGAAATACATCATCTGTGAAAATTTCAACTGTCTAGCTATCACGGTTCAGACAGATCAATTCATCAGCCTGGCGACAGACGGACAGACGGACAGTGGAGTCTTAGTAATAGGGTCCCGTTTTTACCCTTTGGGTACGAAACCCTAAAAATGCAGAAAAATATGTTACATAATACCTCGGGAAGGTAATACTCAGGAGGATGACTCAGTAACCTTCCCTCGCCACAAGAGTTAGATCATTTATTATACTTTAAAAGCGGCCAAGTGCGTGTCGGGCCACGCACAGTGTAGAGTTCCGTAGTAGCCCGTTATGTATGTTTTCAATGCAAGTCTTTACCCGCTATAAACAAGCAACTACTTCATCTTAGTCACTTTAAAGGATTAATTAATGCTAAGAATTTTGTATTTGGTACAAATTATCCAACATCCAAGTTCAACGACTATTACTGCTAAATTAACAAAGTTATCTTAACCACTATAATTTTCCTTTAAAGTGCATGAAATGCACTATCATACTGAATTTTTCCAGATTTTTCAAGCCCACAGTTTAGCTTTTAGAGGTGAGGACGACCTACTGAAATAAAAATTTGCACTTTAAAGTTTAATATTTCGTAAATGGAGCATTAAATCGAAAAATAATTTTACCAACCCCCAAGTCATTTTAGAAGACCTATTTAACGATACCCCACGCGATGGGATAGACGACGAAAAAATATTCATCCCCACTTCACATAGTTCACATACCTACACCCTAAAAAAATATTTTCCAAAATTTTATTTTACCAAAGTACAAAGTGGTAAATTATGTAGGAGTGTGTATATGGACACTGCTAAAAAATTACAGCTTTCTAGTACTAACGGTCTTTAGCAAAACCTCGGACAGACAGACAGACGGACGGACACGACGAAACTATAAGGGTTCCTTGTCAGAACTACGGAACCCTAAAAACCGTATGTAAGCTACTTTACTAGAACAATTCTTAGAAACAAACTTAAAAGTTCAAGGTGAATGTTAGTTTACGTATTACGCTTGTTTCAAGTAAACAAGGACAACATGAATGTGAACTAAAGTTTCCACTTTTAATACCGTTGTCGAAATCAACGAGTTTGGGCAGTTTGTGTACAAGTCTGTGACAGTAAATAGGTAAGAACAGAAGCTGCATTTCATACAATACCTATACACGCAAGCGTAAAAAAGGTGTCTAAATATAGTTTATTTTTATGATAGAATGAATTTAATTAATTAAATTCAATTAATTTTTTGTTTTTGATTTGTAAATTGGGACTTGGTGCCTTGGTAAATAAATAAGTTTTGATTGTTTTTTTTTACGATTTCAGTTTTGGTCCCATAGTTAAAGTTATTTATAATAATTAATGTATAGGTATAATTTATAATAACCCCTTTTCAGGCTTTGTAAGTCGGTAGGTACTCATGAGTTACCGCCCCATAGTAGACCACTACACTATGGAACGAACGAACGAACTACTGCACTATTAACTTCTTCAACTCTCAAAAAAAGTCATTTATTCAAATTAGGCTGAGAATCAGCAATTTTTAGGGTTCCGTACCGAAATGGTAAAACGGAACCCTTATGGTGTGACTCAGTCTGTCTGTCTGGCTGTCACAGCTGGATATCTCAAGAACTACTAATGCTATCAATTTGGAATAGTTTTAGATGACGTTTGCCCAACTATTTTGCAAATAAGAAAGAAATAAAAATATATATGTATCTTTTTTGCAACAGGGACTGAAAGGGGGTTTGATTTTTTTTTAGGCAGCATAGTTTTTGACTTTTGATTAAAAATGTAAAAAAAATACCGTTCGGCCCTTATCTCCGAAGTTTGCAAAGAGAAAAATCTGAAATGATTCTATGTGATAGAAGTTTACGTATACATTACAGGAAAAATAAAACGATGTCTCTAAATAGCACACTTTTTCAGAAATCATCAACAAAAGTTACATTAGTTCCACTATCGGTCAAGAGATGGCGCTGACATAAAACTGCAATAATCTACACCGCAGTGCACAGTGCGTCTTAAAATTATCTGACGAATATAGGCCTCGACGCTGAAAAATTAAAAACATGTTGGTACGGTACCCTCGGTGCGCGAGTTCGACTCGCTCTTGACCGGTTTTTTTTTAACGTCAAAATTACATAAGGCACAAGACAGTCCTCAAAACGCCCGCCCTTCACCACTACCTAGTGGTTTCGCTGACTCCCCAGCAGCACAGCTGTCGGCTCAGTAAAAACAAAACTTGCTTCTATAAAAAAGTAGGTATGGAAACTATTTATTATTAGGTACGAAACACAGAACATTCAACTAAACTATTTGCCATAAGTCAAGTAGCCGCGCCAATCCTACTTCCTGCTTCCTATTTATATTATAAACGCGAAAGTTTATGAGGATGGATTGATGTTTGTTACTTTTTCACGCAAAAACTACTTAACGGATTTTGATAAAACTTTACAGTAATATAGATTATACATTAGAATAACACCTAGGATAGTTTTTATCCCGATATTCCCACGGGATCAAACTTATGTGTGTGAAACCGCGGGGCGCTTTTAGTATACAAACAAAAAAAATAACTAAAAATATCGACTCGAACCTCTACGTGCTTTACCATCAGTAGTAGCACAGGTAGTATGTACTATCTATACATTTACTTCCAATCATACAACCGCAGACGTATTTACTTCACCATGAAGAACCTTAATAATATATTGTGTTTATATTGCTTTTGAAATCAAGCTTTTAGGTCGGAGATGCTATTGGGGCTTCAAATTACTATTTTACTGTGTAATCTACATTCATATACCTTCCAATTAGACTACTATTAGACTGACGCTATCCATATGTACATATGTGTATACATGTGTAGATGTGTCGATACATATAACATACCTTGGCATGATCGCGTAAACTTGGCCATTAAGGTATAATTAAGTCTTCGCCTATTTATCAGTTTAAATAAGCATCGTTGCCTCATAGGAAATGCATACATCGCATTATTGTCAACTCTTCCGCACAAGTGAGTCTGATCGTTATTACTTACTATGTAGTATTACTATAACCTACATCAACATCGATGTACTTGACAATGAAATAATTTAAGTGACAATCATGTCATCAAATCAGTGTATTTATCCACTAGTGGTCTGCCAATATACACAGTAGGTACTTCATGGTTTTTTATTTGGAAAGGTGATCGATAATATTGTGTTTATGATAAGAATAGAATAAAATACTCTTTATTATACATAATAAAGAGTATTTTATTCTAGTCTGTAATTTATATGGTGTACAACTATACACACCATATAAAATACAGACAAAAGAAAGACAAGATAAGAAATACATTATAAGTTATGGTAAGAGGAAAATTCTTTAAAATCATCACACCTACTAGAGAGTTCGTGATTACATACATGGTAATATCATGCAATCCTCTAGACCTGGCCATGGCGACCAATCTATAGAGAATATGAATGAAATGGGAAATATTATAGAGCACAAGTGTCTACGCAGACACAGGTGTACTTGTTCTTCCTTACGTTTCGATGGCACTCTTCTTCGATATTTTAAATTGTGCACTCACTCTTCCCTCACGCTCATAGCCAACCGCAGAGAGATCAGGCGCAGGACCAACGGCTTAACGTGTTTTCCGAGGCACTGAGATGGTATTATCATGGTCAATATGTTAAGTCAATTCCCATCGGAAAAAAATAATAACGTATCAACTGCAGAACCTTCCCTAAGGTGGTGGAACCCTAACCTAAAGAACGATAACTTATGGAGCAAACACACAAAAACTTCCACTGGTAACATCTCGAGTTGCGTGGGAGCACAAAAACATCAACTGCTTCGCGAATGTTCCTCCACATTGTCTATGTTACAAACAAATCGTCCGTGACAAATATATATCATCGAGTTCTGAATACCCCAGTTTTTGTAGACCTTTGTGTTTGTCAAGTGATGATTTGCACTTGCGCGAGGCCGCTCTTGAGAAGGGTTGGCTGTTTACATTCGAATTTACTAGGACACTTTACAAGATTTGTGTTTTACTGTCTCTAAGGACTGCTAAACACTTTTTCGGCATCTACGCTGACCCGAACAAATGTGTAGCACCCCTTACCGTACCCCTAACCTTGATTCTAAAGAACTTTTCCATAACTAATTGCTATGGCAATTTGCCGAACGCAATGCAAGATCTAAATAGACATTATTTTCCTTTTCAATCGACTTCAAAAAAAGGAGAAGGCTCTCAATTCGGTTGTATTTTTTAATGTTTGTTACCTCAGTACGCCGTCATTTATAAATCGATTTGCAAAATTCATGGGATCCATGAGGAATTGAGGGAACTCTTCAATTATTATAGGCACACCTATAGCGATTAGGGTATTTATTATAGTAACTCGTGCATTTGCTCTCGGAAACCACCCTTTGGTGAAGTGGAACTGATGAAGAAGACCACAGATGGCCACCGGAACTACTCAATAACAAGTATTTCACGGGTTGCGATTCGATTACTTTAATATGGTTGCTAAGCAATCGTCACAATACGAATGGTGAAATAGAGCTGATGGTGGAATACCAGAACTCCTCAACAATTAACGTCCTTGCATCGGGTAAAGCAATATTTTGTAAAAGGCGCTGGCAAGTTAACATTAGGCTATTGTAACTTAGATACATTATAAACAGTCCCACCAAAAAGCTAAATTAAAGTTATTTTTCACTTTAGTGTTTTTTTTTGGAATTCGGTTTGTTTTGTTATAAAGTTTTTTTTGTGGTCTTTCGTTTCTTAGTAGGTACTCGCGCTAACTAGATAGTCATCTGATCACGAACGTATTATATCTTCAAAAAGTAAGAACAAAGCCGATACATACCTACTCGTTATGCTATCTATAAACATGCTTTTCTAGTTTTTTTTTTCTTTTAACCTTTAAACTGGTCTTTTTACGTAAGAATTTTTTTTTGTTAATATAAATGTAAATTTTTTTATTGGTTAAATAAAAAATATAGTACCCATACCTATTTTACGTTAGTACGTACCTACTACATAGGTTCACAGTTTATACAGGGTGGCAGGAATATCGACGAGCAAATTGAAACCATGAATTCAGCAGATGAGTCTAAGCAAAAAAAACCGGGCAAGAGCGAGTCGGACTCGCGCACCGAGGGTTCCGTAACATCCGGGTTTATGCATAAGGTTTATGTTTATGAAATTAAATGTTTTTTTTAATTTTTGAGTTGATTGAATGAATGGTAAATTGCGGTTTACGATTTATGACGTATTAAAAAAAAACTACTTACTAGATCTCGTTCAAACCAATTATCGGTGGTAGTTTACATGGTAATCTACATCATATATTTTTTTTACATTTATCATTCTCTTATTTTAGAAGTTACAGGGGGGGGGACACACATTTTACCACTTTGGAAGTGTCTCTCGCGCAAACTATTCAGTTTAGAAAAAAATGATATTAGAAACCTCAATATCATTTTTGAAGACCTACCCATAGATACCCCATAAGTATGGGTTTGATGAAAAAAAAAATTTTTGAGTTTCGGTTCGAAGTATGGGGAACCCTAAAATTTATTGTTTTTTTTCTATTTTTGTGTGAAAATCTTAATGCGGTTCACAGAATACATCTACTTACCAAAATTCAACAGTATAGTTCTTATAGTTTCGGAGAAAAGTGGCTGTGACATACGGAGGGACGGACAGACAGACAGACAGACAGACAGACGGACAGACAGACAGACAGACAGACAGACAGGCAGACATGACGAATCTATAAGGGTTCCGTTTTTGCCATTTGGCTACGGAACCCTAAAAAACGCGTAAGTATACAAATTTTTCGTCGTTTTAAATAACCAACATAAACCCTGTACCTATTCAAAATGTTAAAGTAGTGTACACGACGCAGACTATGTCATCGTTAAAAAAAAATTAATTGTGAAAATACGATCTTCTGCAGACAATCTGAATTTTATTATTATTTAAAATTATTTTAGTAGTCGTAATAGTTTTTTTAGTTACAGGTTTAACCTACTCGAAATATAATATCGCACCTCTGATAAAATAGGGTTACAACTCGACAAACCTGGATTTTTAGTAAAGCGAAAATAAACTCTCGGATTTGTTAATCAGTCTTTATTCTTATTATTATGTGATCAAAATTATACATACCTTACCTATACTTGAAAAGCTTACAAAAAATGTTTTAATGGCATAGGTACTCTTTTTATTTAATTTTCCTGAATAACAACCAGAAAAATCCTGTAACTGACTTTTCGAGTTGGAACCCTATTTTATCGGAGGTGCGATATGAACCACATTAATTGATACATATTTGATACAATAGTAGATACGCCACATATTATCACCATCTCTGGCTATTACAACGCAAAATTAAACTAAGCAAAATTATTTATTACAATTATTTATTTTTGAATAAACTCTGCTTACTACATCCAACATAACTTGAGCCGCCCTTCCCCTCTTTTCCTTACTACGTCTGGTTACAGGCAGGAAAAGCGAACAGTTGCAAACAGGTCACAGAAAAATGGTTAATTAGTTGTGAATTAGTGGTCGTGCCGGCACGTAGGTTTTGTTGCGCAACGTATAAAAGGCTATAGTGACCCAACAGGCGCACAGTCGGAAACAAGCCTTGATAACGATAACACTTTATTACTATAAAGTAATTTTAAATAAGAAAGATGAAAGTGTATCTGTGTCTCGTTTTAAGTTTCGTCGCCTGCGCGTACGCTGGGTCGCTGCGTGAGTTTTCATTTTTTTTTTTTTTATAAATTAAGGCAGGGTTTTCATTGTATTTATTTTGATTTACTTAGGAAAGGAAGAATGTATTATACTCAGATATAGAAAAAAAACAAATTAAAGTATTAACCTAATATATCTAGTAATTTTTATAATTTTTTTTTTCATTTTCACTTAGATACAAAACTAATGTAGGTACTTACATTAAGTACTTGTTAATTTATTTATTATTTAAATCTAGTTTAATTAATCAACGAAAATGACTTCATGGGAAATAGAGAATATGATGGGAATTCTCCTGACGCAACACATACATAAATAAACATACATTACAATAATTTACAATTTAATTCGGAGTGTCGGAAAGTCGCATGTATTCAATTATTCAATGAACGTGTACAATGAGACTGATAATCGTAATTCTCTAATATAAACACAAGTCGCGTTGTGAGAACTAGGCTTTTCTACATATTATTTACCTACTCGCTTACGAAGAATGTTTTAAAAAAAATCATTCATGATTTTGATGTTTTTTAAATTATTAGGCGGGCCTGTGAACAGCCCCGGATCTAGATTTTTTTCGAGGCGGGTCAAAGCCTGCAGTCTGCCGACCCCCGCCCCGCCAATCCTTATTTAACCAAGCAACCAATCCTGAAGCATGAAGCCTTATTTTCTATAAATATACATGGACACGTCGAACATTTATTTTATTTACCTAGCATAAATAAGAAAGGATAGAGTTTGAACTAAATCGTGAGATTATAGCATTTCTACTAGCTTCGACCCGCGTCGCTGCGCATTGCTCCGCCGCACTGTTAAGTACTTCGTTTTCGCTGAGCGTTCTTTCTGACTTTTTCTTTTTGCTCGACTTCTAAGGGTTAAAAAAAAGGCTTCAAGAGCGAGCGAAGCGGGCTCGAATATTTTACCAGCAACATATTATTGAAATTGTATCGATCGATAATGCTCCAATCCAACAGGGGCGCCAGCGTTATGGCAAAAAATTAATGGAATTCGTGCCTTTGCACGCAGACGTCGCGAAAGGGCGGGACGCCTGGCGCCACCACTACACGAAGTAATATTTCTAAAATAAAGGACCACAAAGGCGCTAATCCACCTTCGGTTCGCCGCGGCATAGATCTGTTGCAAGAGATATATATTTTTCGCCAAGTTGGGGTTTGTCGCCCCCTGAAGTTTGCGCCCGGGGCACGGGCCCCGGCTAGCCCCCTGCCCCTAGATCTGGGGCTGAATTTACATATTATTATACAGCTGAAGAGCCTTTAATACACTAGGTATATTAATCCCAGACTAGTTCATACCTATATTCACTGCAAATCTTAGGGCATATAAAGGCTTCCTAGAAACTTACAGCACTTCCTTCTGTCTTCTTTTACGATTATAACATATTTTACAAGAATAACAGCAACATTACCGGCTCAGGTTAACCTAAAAAAATGGTTTCGTTACATATTTGAATTTAGTTGTGGGCCTGCTAATCGAGTTTATTACGAAAACCTCATTTCATAACAAGAAGAGTTCTAGGTACACGTGTCACTGTTTACGAAGACTTTTGTTTTAATTATTATCCAAAAAGTATTCTAAACTAAAGCGCTCTATCAAAAGCGGATGAATTCGGAGGGTGTGTTCGTTGTGAAGAGTTAGGTATCCACTAAGAAAGGAATTTTTCGAAATTCCACCCCTAAGAGGGTGAATGGGGGGAGAGTGAAATTTCACGCGGACGAAGTCGCGGGCAGAAGCTAGTATTAGTATGAATTCATATCTTTTTTGTTTTCCATAATGTCTTACAATGGCTTAAAGCTAAGATACAATTGTGGAACCTGTATGGTAGTTTTTTTTTATTAAAAAGAATAGAAAACAATTACATTTTGTAACAATTTGTTACATAAACCTTTGTAAGATTTTATTATAATTTGTGATTGTACGATCCTAAATTAGTTTTATAATTTCAGTTAATTCATAGGTCATGCACAAGGTAACAGACACTACACTATACAGCTTCAGAGGAAACTGCAGTGGGGCCATGACTTGAATCATGAGTCATTAACACTTAATGTTGATCTTGAAAATCCTTTTCCTTCTTGTAACCATTCATCTAAAAGTAGGTAGTTTTAGCAATTCATCACTGCAATCTCGAGTGCTGTGTAATTACTAGTGATGACTTTAGGATATGAAAGTGACTAATATTTTTAATGACAAAAAAATTCTTTATTTTTAGTCCACTAAATGGTGAGCTAAATCGGAAAACTTTTCTTTTTGTAACTTTTTCTTTTTGACCCCGTCGTCACTTCGACAAGATGTTTCCAATTTTTTCTTGATGACCACACAATTAGAAAAATCAAAAGATGTTCTTTAATTTTTTTAATTCATTGATAGTTGTCACGTTGGACCACTAGGACAGAATACTGTGGGAACATTTCTTTCCTGTTTATTATCATATAAGGATAACTACCAGTCAGGCAGTGCTTTGAAAGCACCTATAGTTTTGTATATCAGTCACATAAATCATATTTCCTTGTGATGATCACGTTTGCAACAAGACATCTCCATTATTTTTACCAATTAGTCAGCCCCCGGAATCGGGAGCCTACGATAACTCATTTTTCATTAAAAAGTCACAGTAGCTTTCTTTTTTCTGGCATTGTATCATAATTGATATCACAGCATACTTTACGAAAAAGCTACATGGCAACGCTTCATTAGTCATTACCAAAAAAATGCTCGGAAACATCCTGTTCAACTTGAGTCCTGTAGTATCATGATTCGACTTCAATTTCGTTCTGGAACGCGGGTAACATTGGTCTAACATTATGAATGACATTATAAAAACGAATCTTAACAGGTGACATATATAATCTGATAAGTACCACCAAATTGGTGAAACCAAATTCTTCGTAACATTCCATTCATTGCATCACACACATACCTACAATGTAAATTCAGCTTCAGAAACGCATTTAATTAGAACAACATATACATATTACGTCTGCCTCGTTGGCCTAGTGGTTGCAAGCGCTACTGTTGAGCATGAGGTCTTGGGTTCGTTTCCCAGGTCAAGCAAGGGGATAAATTGGGTTTTTCTATCAGGAATTTCTCAGTAGCAGCCTGGATTCTGGATTTGTGCCCGATTGATGGCACAATAGGTTCGCCCCATGTTTTTTTTTTTCTAACCTATACAGTCCCACTCCTGGGCAAAGGCCTCCTTCCAGTCCTGCCATCTTTCGCGAGCCCGCGAGTCCACCTTTCAGTTTTGACGAATCCTATTCAGCTCGTCCCGCCCTTAAAACTTACGACTTAAAACATAACTGGCGAAATTTGAGTGTAGGTACTATAGGTACAGCTGTGCCCAATCCATCGGGAAGCGAGGCTTGATGTTTCGTTTTGTTATAAACATATTTCCAAGTTTTGCATCCGAACGTGAAGATTCTAGAAGCTCTCTGGAATAAGCGCCAGCTTTTGCGTTGATGATCACTGAGATATAAATTTATAAACGAAGAATTGATGAACCACACTGACTATGCAAACTATAAGATAGCCTTGCGTAATAAATAACAATATTCATTATAACAATTTCCGTTAACATTACGGATATTCAAACGTTAATATTACTTATAACTATTATAGCAGGACGTTCAATGCATCAGATTGCAGCAGCTACTGTTTGCGTAAGATCGCCGGTTTATTAAAACGCTGGTTGCTCTTGATACTTTTAAATAACACGACTTTCTTTAACAATTCGCTTTTGTGATAGTTGTTGCCGGACACTCGAACTTGGGCCACGGTCAAAACATTTTGTTTACGAAATCGAAACCGCATTTTTTATCGAAATCGTTTACGTTTACCTACCTACACTAGATACGGAGAATATTACATAGGAATGAACGATCGTATTCTGCTCCCTCTTTTATTTAATTTTCGATCATTCGAATGAAAGATGGCCGGAGTGCCGTAATCCAACAGCTTCGGATCAATTCACTAATTAATTAATTTTGCAATTAGACGTTTTCACTTCGAGTGAAATTAACAAAAAGTAAAGCGTCTTATATTGTCTTCTTACCCTACTGCTCCTACACTACTTACTCCTACACTACTCCTACCCTACTCCTACCCTACTCCTACCCTACTCCTTTTTTTTTTTGTTTTGACCGGCTCTGTGTGATGTTTGATGTTGGGAAAAGTAAGTATAGGCAGATGCCGCAGATGATGATTGTTAGATCCAGAGAATACTGCGTTCAGACAAACAAACAAACTCTTCCGGCCTTATTACAAAACAAGATTTATCTTTAGACCCAGGTTTAAACCACCCAGCCATTTTTAAATTTCGAACTATAATCCGACGAAGCTAAAGTTCTTATTACAAAAACTGACGTTAAACCCGAGTCTAAGTTGTCAATTTTGCATTAAGAAATTTACGTTTGTCGGAATAAAGTTCAAAATAGAGTAACTGGCTCGAAGCTTTAGGCTAGGTCTAAAATTAGATCTCGTTTTGTAATAAGACTGTTTAGGTTTATTATTAGAAGATAGATAGATAGACCGGCCGAAAGCCCTGCAGTCGGTGCGTGTTGTGTAGTCAAAACATTTACCGTGTTATTGTGATTAGGCAAGGGCCCTTACCACGTAGGTAAGGGCCCAGCCTTACCCTTACCTTTACAAGTAGGTACCTCTGCTTGTTACTAAGGGAGTGCCAACACACATTTAATTAATCGGCAGATCAATTAAACCGGCTCAAAGAGTGCACGTGAGGCAAACCGGTTTGTTAACGTAACCCGTAACGAACCGACATTGACCCGGCTTAGCTGCTCCACATGGGGATTGGGACCGTGACCTCGAGGGAATCAAGTCGTGATGATTATTAGGCCTCATACCTTTAAAGGGACAGCTTAGTTTACGTCAGACGCTCGAGTATTGTGAAAAGTTTCGTTAGGTAGGTAGGTAGGTACCTACGGTGAAGGCGCCAATTCCCTTGTTCACAAACTAAAAAGTTTGGCTGGCCACCACTGCTCTCGATTTTTTTGCGCGGAACCCTAATTCTTTTTCTAAAATAAAAAGTAGCCTAATTTACTCCTTAAAACAGCTATCTACCGGTGAAAATCCCGTCAGAGTCGGTACAATTGTTTCGGACACTTCTTTTATCTGTTCTGTGAGAAAGATAGACAATTTTAAAAAATTGTTTAATACAAGTACTCGTACTTGTATACTTTCATATGCATTTAGTAAAAAACTGTTTTATTTTAAGAAGAAGAACCGCATTGCTTAGCTAAACCTCGTTAGAAAAAAAGTTAAAGTTAAAACATCATTAGTTATTTTGTTCATTACCTATAAAAAAGCTGGTTTATAAGGTTGAAGGTTTTATAGGTACCTATCTAGATCGAACTCGTAAGAGGTCAACTTGCGCGCGCATTACCGACTGGACAAGTTTACCTCGATGTGCTTGTTTTGTGACACTTAATTTGAATAATTAAAATATCCCACTTACATACAAATTATAGTCTTTAACGAACCTTTCTAAGTACCTATACGCGAGAAACCCAAGAATTAAATTTATTTTTGTATAAAATATGCATTACCTATCTGAGAGCTCTTAGCATAGGTAGTTTATGCAATAAATACTAGGCGGTGATGATTGATCAACAAACAGAAAACACCTTGTATACATTTAACCGGCAGTAAAGATGATTATTTGTTAATAGTCAATAAAATACTTCTTAAGTAGCAAGTTATCTACCTACTTATAATCCGGAAACTGTTAGGTATCTACAAATATAACAACATCAATGTTTTCCATGAACAGATTGAACCATGTTTATTTATATATCAATTCAAAGTTCAAAAGTATTACCTATGACATTGACTTTCCATGCTCTTAATGAAAAAACATTACCCTCCCTTTGGACACCGCCGCGGTCGGGTAAAAATGAGTTAATTAGATACACTTTTACGGAAAAGCCTAGGTTTCGGCAAGTTTTTACTTTAAATACATGGGTGGTGGGTAAATAGATTCTCATTTAAATACGCAACGCTGTTATGCTACACTTCAACTTAGCATATAATTAAATCCCATCCCAAAACAGGCTGCTAGAAACCACAACTCAAAACTTAAATCCTC
This sequence comes from Mesoligia furuncula, assembly GCA_916614155.1. Lineage (NCBI taxonomy): Eukaryota > Metazoa > Arthropoda > Insecta > Lepidoptera > Noctuidae > Mesoligia > Mesoligia furuncula. Next base: position 1,265,377 of record OU744807.1, on the reverse strand, counting down.
TTCTTTCCAGCCTCATTCATCACGCCATGCTCCCGATCAGACCCTCAACTGAACGCCTGCATAGAGAAGGTAATCACAGCAGCCGGCTCCAAGTTCACCGAGGGCATCCCAGCGCTGGGCATCGCACCCCTGGACCCTGTGCAGTTGGGCACGGTGTTCGTTGACAACCCTGCCTTGAAGCTCACCTTTACCGATACCGTTGTCACCGGCTTGAAGGGATTCAGGGTTAATTCTTACAAGTAAGTTTAATGAGGGGCCATTTTAGTTCCAGAAAAGTTTTCATGATACGGTGGAAGAAACAAAATGTACTAAAATATTCTATTATTCTTGAAATGGGAAAGCTTTTTCAAATCTTTTCTTAGCGTGTCATTACCCAGAGCCACATTTCCAAAATCTGAGTTGGTGACCTCCCCGTATAGGCATGATTGGTCCTTAATGTTAATACGCCCCAAATAAAGCAACTCGAGTTGCTTTTAGTCTTGAACATGTAGGTACAGTCACGAGCAAAAGTATGTATACACTTGGCTTTATTCACAGGCGATTTTCTCCTTTATTTTTGAATGAAATTTTATATTAGTAGGAATATAGTATTTTCGAACCCACAGGTATATGTAAATTGTCGTATTTCAACGTCGCATTCGTTATTTCGTGAAAAAAACGCAATTTAAAGTTGCCAAGTGTTAACATATTGGTGCTCGTGACTGTACAGTCAGATAATTTTAGCAATTAGCTGACCTGAATACGAATCGATAGAATTTTATAACTCTTTTCAGTTATAAAATTCTATCGACTCGTATTCTAAAAAATCTCAACCATTTATGCAAAGGTGGGTCAGCTAATTGCTATAACTGACTGTACATACTGTCTTGATAAACAATTTCCCAACATACTTCTCTGTAAAGCTAATGCAACGGTCTATTGCTAGGTGGTTCAAGTAGGTTGCAAGATTCAAACCAATGTTTTGCCTCCAGGATCAACACAGAAAAGGGTAAAGCTACCTTGGACTTCACCGCCAACGTCACACTGAAGGCCCATTACGTCATGGATGGACAAGTCCTCATCCTACCCATCAAGGGCGATGGAGAATCGAAGATCAAGATCAGTAAGTACCTATTAATTCGCCGAATAAACGATTTGTTTTCGTGAAACTAGTAGAGCCTGGAAAAACAGTTTATGTAGGTTTATAGAATGAAGACAAATACTCACCACAGATATTTCATATTTCTGTGGTACAGTCAACCGTACATCAATGGCAATAATTGGACTATTGACAGCGCTTTTAGTTCATAGCAGTAAGGGCGATTTTCGTAACGCAAGTGTGGCTGTCTGTATACTACCAATTATGCCATACTTAGTGTATGATTATAAATGCCCATAAACATCTAAGTATCAAATAAAGTCGAACTTAAGGTCACACTACCTTGTCAAAGGCTCTTCCTGGTACAAACTACATAACCAAACAAGACTTTTAATCTATCTTAATACCACAAAATACCTACCCAATAGTGAAGCTTCAATTCACTTTCATTATGAAAATTCCAGCCATGTATACAGAATCATTTGCCTAACAACAGTATATGCACCTACCTACGTACATCAGGTTTGTAAGACCGACACAAAATATCCATACTTGCAACACTGCTCAGTGCTCACTCGGTTGGCAAAGGAAGCAGCAACAAATAATTGATGGCCGCCGTAGTACACGAAATGTGTGGTAGGTAGGCTTGAGGCAACTGCTTCATGCCCAATTATAATAAGTAGGTGGCTATGGTTGGTTGATGGCGTCGATTTAATTCGTTAACTACTGGGACTGACGAAAAATTGGCATAGTAGACTAATGTGCTTTCGTGTGAAGCTGTGAAGGGCTTTAGTTTCTGTCTAAAAAAACCATTTAAATTATCACTAGATAGCACTACACGATACACCTAGAGTAGCAAAACTTTCAAGTGAATCGGAAAGAGCTAAGTAGACAATAGGAATTAGAAAACAGCCCATCAAAACATAAGCCCTACAAAGTGAATACAATCTAGGTTACCTACGTCCCTTTCACACAAATTCATAACTGATTTTTAATACTTACAGCGAACCTGAACATCGTCGTGAAATACGACTTAGTAGAAAAAGACGGGCACTGGTCCGTGCCCAGCTACAAGGACCACTACAAGATGGAGCGAGCCCAGTTCAAGTTCACCAACCTGTTTAACGGAAACAAGGAACTCGGTAAGACCAGTTTATTATTCAATAACATATGATAGATATGGGAAACGCCCTGATTTACCTAGACCTTAAGAACATTTAACAAACTGACGAATACGAAGATTCGGTGTAGTTATCGGATGAACTCTTGACATTGTAATCTTTAACTTAACGAAAACAAGATCGTTGATACACATTACCTACAACTTCCCTATAGGAAAATGACGTCTTAATAAGGATTTACAATACCTATTCCAATATGCCTGACATAAGTGCTTATCAAAAAATCTATCAAGTTTCATTGTTAATTAGATATGCATGCTGTGAGCAATAGACGCTTATTGCTCACAGCGTTTTAAAAAGTAGTGACTGGACAAACTAAGTACTAGTAGTAGTACTACTAGTACTAGTAGTAGTAGTACTAGTAGTTACTCTATCAGTAACACAACAATCTAAAATAATTCTCTTTCACAGTCTCAACTATAGACGTTACATTTAATACCATACCTGTCCTAAAGTCACTAGCACTCACATAACAACACATGCACTTCCTAATAAACAACTTATTTACAGCACAAACGACAGAAAAGTTCCTTAACGAGAGCTGGGAGGTCATAATGAGCGAGATAGCACCTCCTATCTTCAAACAGATCATCAAGAAATGCATTGATCAAGTCAAGAAGTTCTACGCAGCGATACCGGCGATGGAACTACTACCCTGAAGCCCTGAACGGTTCGACAACAAGAATTTTCACATCATTTTCTGCAAAAACATTAACAAGGCTTTCAGGCTACATTTTTAGTAACTAATCCAGAATAATCCAGATGCTATCTCTCTTCTCTTCAGTTCGATATTTTAAATCTCGTGCTTGTTAATTTAATGAAAATTTTATACATACTATACTTACATACATTAACTAACTCATTACTCACGGCTTCTTCAAATGGGTCAGGCAGAAACTACAGAACGCCATCGCCACCTGCTACGATCCTTACTTTGCCTTACATTCCTACATCTGGTCATACAAGATTTGTATTTTCGATACCAAGTATTCTTTTCGCTACACAACAACTCGTTGATGTATTTCTATACAACAACGTATTATCGTAACTTCCTTAGGTCCTTACCTATCATACTAAATCATTGTTCGTACCAAGAAATTAACACTCATTTACAAGTTAAACTAAAACGCTCATCCACAAAAATACGATCATCATCATCATCATTTCAGCCGAAAGACGTCCACTGCTGGACATAGGCCTCCCCCAAAAGGGGGGAAGGTTACGGTTTGCCATAATCGCCACGCTTGGCAGGCGGGTTGGCGATCGCAGTATGGTATGGTGGTGGAATGCATAGAGAACGCTGCTGCCCATTCTCCGGTACGCCCCTTAGTCGCCTTTTACGACACCCACGGGAAGTATGGGGCAAAAATACGATATATAACCTTAATCTAAAAGTTACTTTCGTAAGACCACCACATGGCAGAAGCCTCACCCACTATTACCTTTATTAGTCCAGCATCCCATGGAAGTAAAACAGTGTATCAAGAAGATTCGGTGTAGTTATCGGATGATCTCTTGACATTGTAATCTTTAACTTAACGAAAACTAGATCGTTGATACACATTATCCATTACAGTATCCCTTTCAAGGAATGCCTAAAAGAGCTATGTTTTGTGTATATTTGAATCTACAATTTCCTTATAACAATTCTCTATTTCCAGGTGACACAATCCACAAAGTAATAAACATAAACTGGGAGCCTGTGATGCGGGACATAGGACCGGTCGCCTTTCAACAAATCATCAAAGCGTGCGTCGACGAAGCCAAGAAACTGTTCGCAGCAGTGCCACTCAACCAGCTGCTGCGACCTTGAATCTCTTTATCAATTATGCAGTTATACCTCGAATAAGCAGTCCTATTAAATTAAAGCTAACCTTTGTGTAGGTCTAAACACAATTTTGCACCCCTCAGCTTAGTGTCTAAACACATTATGCCGAAGGTACGCGACCGAACTTCCGCATGATTACGCCTGCAATGCTATTTAACGCAACGTAATTTCGGCATAATGTGTCGTCATTAATTCAAATAGCATTGCAGCCGTAATTATGCCGAACTTCGGTCGCGTACCTTCGGCATAGTGTGTTTAGACACAGAGTTGAAGTTATTTTAAAGTTATTTTTTTTTTGGCTTAATACTATGTCTTGGTCAGTAGGCATTTTCTCACCTGATTATAGGTCTTGTGGTCCTTAGGCAACTTAATTGCTTGCTTAACTAACCAATGCATTTCCTAAGGCCTATAAATCCTGGATATACCATTCCTTCTTATCTGAAAAGCAAAATTCAGATGATTAGAATAGGACCATAGTTTTTCATTCCTACCTTAGATTAGGACATCTAAAAGAAATCGTGTAAACCTAGGTATAACTGCGTAGGCACCTTTAATTTTATAATTCAGCTATTTTCTTCGTTGGAGCACGTTTCTCGTAATTCTGCACAAAATAACTCCTGTACAAGACTGTATGTGTTTGATCATTTGTTTTTAGGCGCATAACATAAGTTGGTTTGATAGTAATTGTGATAATTAGCATATTAAGTTACTTAGTTAAGTTGGTTTTAGATTTAATTTATTCAAAAATAAATTGGTGAAAACGTGAATAGTTTGCTTTATTAAATTATTTTCCTTGTGATAGAGGTCCCTAAACTATTTCAAGGGCCTCAGAGTACAATAAAAGGCAGAAATATGAGTATAATTCAACATTGTAGATGATAGATTGCGACAGTAACAAGAATGAACCTAGTATTGAGCCTTGAGGAACACTTGATTGAACTCGTAGGCCGGAATGTTTAGCACCATTAATAGAGGAACGTAGAACGAGGAACGGAGAGCAGTGGTGGCCCATTGGTAACAGCCGCGACTTACGAGTTGTAGGTCGTAGGTTCGAACCCAGACAGGCGCTTTACTTTGTGTAAATTATTCCATCACCACAGCTCTCAAAACGGTGAAGGAAAACATCGTGAGGAAACCGGCATGTCCTAGAACCAAAAAATTCGATGACATGTGACATCTACCAACCCGCACTGGGCCCGCGTGGTGGATTACAGCCCACTCCCTCTCCCTGAGAGGAGGCCTGTGTCCCAGCAGTGGGCGTTATAGGCTGATTATGTAATAGAGGAACACATTGGAACCTATTTGTTAGGTAAAGAAGAATCTATTTAAAAAAGCAAACTGCAACGAAATTAGTTGCGCTTAATTATTGTCGTTTCTTTTAGGGCTCCGTACCAAAATAGTAAAACGGAACCCTTATGGTGCGAGTCAGTCTGTCTGTCACAGCTGGATATCTCAAGAACTGCTAATGCTATCAACTTGTTTAGAATAGTTTTGGATGACGTCTACCCAACTATTTTGCAAATAAGAAAGAAATCTTTTTTTTTGCAAGTGACTGAAAGGGGGTCTCAAAAATTCGAAGTGGGGCTACCCTTTCAGTCATGGGCATGGTCTAGGGCATGTGAAAGAGCGCAGTTTGTACATTCTCAAACACTTTTTTTTTTAGGCCGCATAGTTTTCGACTTTTGATGAAAAATGTAAAAAAAAATACCGTTGGCCCTTATTTATTTATTTATTTATTTATTTATTTAGGGACAAAAAACAGTTACACGTTACAATTTGAGTATCGGAGCTAATTAGATTTATTTAATAAACGTATAACCCACACTATTGTCCACGGATTAAATTAATAAATATCTAAATGAGGAAAGGACGGACGGTCACATATTGTTTTTGAATTAAAAGAAAAAAAGAAAAGCAAGTTATGAAAGGTTGTCGGTAAGCAAAGCTATTGCCATTTTTTTAAATTTTGCAGGAGAAAATGCAAAAATATCTGAATCGGTAAAGTGTGTGTTATAAGTTACTACAAGGCGACGGAGAGGTGCCCGCTCACCGGCGTTTGTTCTGCACTTCTCAGTGTGAAACAGACGAGGAACGCGCACCTCTCGCCGTATAATAGTTCTAGGTACTACGTAACATAATTTATTGGTAAGCTCATTACAATCAAACTTATTATTACAAATGCCATGCAGCATCATGGCCATGAGGAGCGTACGTCTGGACTCTAAACTCAAGAGAGTGTGCCGTTTGAGTAGTTCTAAATAAGATATTCTCGTGTGATAAAATTTATACTTCACGTTACGTAGGAATTTTTTCTGAACCATTTCAAGTCTATGTGAGTATTTGCCGTAGAAAGGACTCCAAATAGGAACAGCATATTCTAACTGGGAGCGAATCAGGGTCTTGTATAAAAATAAGAAAGTAGATTTTTTTTTAAAGTCCTTAGACGATCTCATGACAAAACCATACATCCGAAAGGCCCTGCTAATAACATTATCAATATGAACATCAAAGTGTAATTTGGAATCCAGTAAGATTCCAAGGTCTCGCGTGGACTCAACCTTTTTCAAAGCACTACCATGCAGGGTATACCTACGTGAAATGAATTACATTTTTATTTTTGGTAAATGATATAGAATTACATTTAGGTAAGCTGAGTTGTAACTTGTTATCTAGGCAATACTGAGAGAGTCTATGGAGATCTTCTTGAAGTAGTAGGCAATCATGAATATTCGAACAAGATTTATAAATTTTCATATCATCGGCGTACATTAGGAAGGTTGAGTTAATAAAGCAGGATTTAATATCATTAATAAATAGAATAAAGAGGAGTGGGCCTAACACGGAACCCTGGGGCACACCAGATTCCACGACAAAATAGTCTGACTCGTAACCGTTTATAACAACTTTTAGAGTTCTGTTAAATATATAAGACGCAAACCACCTAAGCAAACTACCTCTGATGCCGTTGAAGGCAATTTTATCCAAAAGCAATTTATGGTCCACCCTGTCAAAAGCCTTCTGAAAATCCGTGTACACTGCATCAACTTGGATGCGGTTGTCCATCTTCTCAAATAGGTAATTTGTAAAAATCATAAGATTTGTGGTGGTTGATCGACATTTAACAAAACCGTGCTGTTCTGGAATGATAAGATTACGCAGATAGGGAAATAGCGAGCTATGCACAAGACTCTCAAAAAGCTTTGACAAAGTAGACAGTATCGAAATAGGGCGATAGTTTTTAATATCGGTTTTATCACCACTCTTATATATAGGTGTAATGAAGGCTCTCTTCCATACAGTGGGAAATACTCCTTCGGTTAAACATTTATTATAAATTATATGTAGTGGCAAGTGGATGGTAGTGGCAGTATTTTTAAAGAAAATGGGCGGCAGACCGTCTGGACCAGGTCCTTTGGTTTGGTCTAAAGCTTTAAGCGCATTTTGTACGTCATCCTTGCTAAGATAAATATTCGGGAGGGATATAGATTTATCAGCAAAGTTTTTGGGCGGCTGCAAATTTTCGGGGTCAAAAGGGTCTGAGGGCTCATAAACAGATTTAAAAAACGTTGAAAAGAGATTACAAATTTCAGTAGGATCACTAGATGGAATATTATTGCAGTGCATAGTAGCCGGAATACCCGACCTTCCTTTGCGGTTGGATATATATGACCAGAAGTGTTTGACGTTGAGATGTATACTGTCTTCGACCGAGTTAATGTACCGTTTAAAACACTCTTCGCAAATTAACTTGAAACGTTTACGATTATTTGAGAAGGTTTCATAATCAGACAAGTTGCAATTTTTTTCCATCTTATCCAAGCACGTTCCTTTTTCTTAAATATATTAATAAGCGAGGGGCTAAACCAGGAGGGAAAACGAGAAGATTTCGCTCGCATGTGAGGAACATGGTTACGAATTAACCCATATATATAATCATAAAACTTACAGACCGCCTCCTGTTCGGCCATTAGGTGAGAAAGTAATTCATCCCAGTTTAGTTTTAAGAGTGCGCAATTAATACTTTCATAGTTGGCCTTATAGTAGTTATATTTCGTAATGGTATGGCGCTTCATTGGTGTTAGTTGAGATTCAAGAGAACTCAACACGGAAAATGGGGGATGGTAACCATCCTTCTGTAATAATTCCACATCCGATTTTAACTGACAGTCGACGTTAGAAATAAATAAATCAAGTGTTCTTCCTCGAGTGTTTTTCAGTGTGTTATATTGTGTAGCGTTGATGGTAGACAATAAATTAAATAAATGATGGCTTGCGGTATTCGTTGGCCTCAAATGTGTTAGATTTTCGCGGTCTAGCCATTCAATATCAGGCAAGTTATAATCACCAGCTACATAAAACGATTCGGTATTGGTGTCGATAAGAATGTCCTGCAACATATCAAAGTGGCAACTGTACACGTCGTCAGGAGACCGCGGTGGTATGTACGCAGCACTTATAATGTGGCGTGCGTTGGGCCGCGACGCAGGCAGCTGGATCATAACATGTTCTATGTACACGTGAGCAGGATGCGTCATTATTCTCGTCGGTCGGAGCTCACGTAGCACTGCTATGAGAACCCCCCACCCTCTTGCTTATTTGTTGCAACGCGGTTACGATCATCTCTAAAGACCAAATATCTGTCATCAATAAACTCGCTATCAGCAATGCTAGGTGTAAGCCAGGTTTCGGAAAGTATGATAACGTCAAAAGAATACGACAAAATATTCATGAACAGTGCGTGTAATTTGGTTCGAATACCTCTGCAGTTCTGATAGTACAACGATATACTGTTATTGAGCACTATAATACGTTAAACTACAAAACGAGTAAACAAGTAAAATAAAATAATAAAAGTTTCGGGTATTCCTAAAAAAAAAATATGGAGCCAGAACGCTACGCTGTAGTTTGCAAAACACAAATACCTACCTTCAAACCAGGATTCATAATAACTGACAAAAATATATTAGAAGTTACGCTTAAACAAAATCGTTTGAGACTTTTAAACACTTTAACATAATGCAATACAATACCACAAATTATATGGCTAGAATAATTACAGTAAACACAAATAGCATGCAATATTCTTATTTTACGTAATATAAAAAAAATAAAAATATGATTGTTTTTTCTCCTAATCGGTTGTTTACTTTCGTCGACATAACAAAACTTGAAATAAGAACAAGAAGTGACACAATCACATAGGTAATCATGATTTATGTGGAGAAATGCATATAATATAATGAATAAGCTATATATTATTTTTATTTTGTTTACACTGGGTGATTCTAATAAGGTCGTCGTTACAACGAATAGCGAAAGTTTTCGAGTTATCTGTTTCTTTAGCCAGTACAGCGGCATTTTTGATCCACACATATTTAACATTATGTTTTTTGGCCAACTCACGGCAATCGCAAAATAACTTTTTGTTGTACAATGTTAGATGTTCGTTAATATAAATATTTTGAGACGTACCTTATGTCCGAAGTTTGCATAGAGAAAATTCTGAAATTATTCTATGTGATAGAATTTTATGTAAAGATTACAGGAAAAATAAAACGATGTCTATAAAGCACACTTTTTCGGAAATCATCAACAAAAGTTACAGTAGTTCCACTATCGGTCAAGAGATGGCGCTGACCTAAAACTACAAAACCCTCGGTGCGCGAGTCAAACTCGCTCTTGCCCGGTTTTTATTAATAATGTGGTTTATATGGTAATATATGTATATATATATTTTAATTTGTACTTTGCAGTTTCTGTTACATCCACTTTTTGTAGGTGCTTTGCAGTTCCCCAAACACCTAGTTTTATGGAACTACACAAAACAGCCAATGTTTTTCTTTTGTGGACCAAGTCATTTATTCATGAACAATAAATTGTATCTGAAATCACATGGTATAAAAAAAAAGTAACGCTACCTATCGAGTAAATAGTGGACGTTTTTTGGCTTGTTATTTAGGGTTCCGTACCCAAAGCGTAAAAACGGAACCCTATTACTAAGACTTCGCTGTCTGTCCGTCTGGCCGTCTGTCCGTCTGTCTGTCACCAGGCTGTATCTCAAGAGCCGCGATAGCTAGACAGTTGAAATTTTTACAAATTATGTATTTCTGTTGCCGCTATAACAACAAATAAGTACTAAAAACAAAATAAATTAAATATTTAAGGGGGGCTCCCATACAGCAAACGCGATTTTATTGCCCTTTTTTGCTCGATATCAAAAATGGCAACAGGTAGGCACTTACGAAATATTCACAAAATACTCAGTTGTATTTTAACTTTAATAATAAATAATAAAATTAAAATAAAATAAATATTTAAGGGGGCTCCCATACAACAAACATGTTTTTTTTTTTGGCGTTTTTGCCTTATGGTTCGTGTACGAGTCCGACCCGCACTTGGCCAGTTTTTTTAGAACTATGCAGATTCCATGGCCATAATCGCTCATTTGGAAGTGAAAAGTTTACTTAAGTATGGTATGGTAATGGTTGGGGCCCGCTAGGCATGGCGGGTTAATACCAGTCGGGGGTGCGTATCTCCCGGGCCCCCGACTCCTGGTACTAGAAGGAACAGTGGGGTTTTAGTCGGTAGGAGTCCGACATAACCCTCCGTCTTTCCCAGACGGAGGATAACCAAACCATGAGGATTTCCCCACAGAAAAAAGGTACTTATGGTAATGGTGATCAAGGAGCATGGTGGTGGAAATGCAGTGGCTGCAAAAAGTCAATATCTACCTGAATATGTCGAAAAAATACTAACTGATAAAGACAAATAATAGCACTAACTGATTTCTATTGTACAGACGGCAGAACTTCAAGCTACCCGAAACTGCCAAATTTTCCCAATCAACTTTAAACCTTAAGCTTTAGCGTTAAAGTTGAAAATCTTTTAAAGAAATTTGACAGATGTCTATCACAATGTTTTTCAATATTGGTACCCATAACATCAGTCTATGCAAGTCCAGTTGAAGATGAATGAAATAATAGAAATAATGGTGTTAAACATAAATAAAAGCAAATTAAAATGTAAATGTATGTATTAAAAACAATTTAAAAAATATTTAAAACATAGAAAATGCAAGTATTTAAAAAATTAAACAAACAAAAAATAAAAACTTGTAAGTAAATGCATTTGAAACATAAAGTTATGCCAAATCAGAAAATGTGTGCCACATGATTGCAACACATGTATAACTTTATCGTGGGCACATAGCGTGGCGGCCACCATCTACTGGGACACTAACACCAGTAATATTGCTGGCAAGATCGCTTGCCAAGAAGGCAATTGTTGCTGCTACTTCATCTGGCTTGCCGGGACGACCTAAAGCATGGGTCTCCTTGGTCCTCACTAAGAAAGCCGCATACTGCTCTTCATTCAGACCTCCTCTCTTCTGCAGCTCAGTCAAAATAACTCCAGGGTTAATACAATTGACCCGCACACCTTTTGGTGCTAATTCTAATGCAACACACCTTGTGAACTGGTCCACAGCAGCTTTAGATACATTGTAAGCAAGAACTCCAGGGAAGGAGCGGATACCATTAACACTGGATATGTTCACAATGTTGCCTTTCGTTTTAACCAAATGTGGGACTGCTAGCATCGTCAAATAGTATATAGAACGCACGTTGGTGTTCATTAAACGATCGTACTGCGCTAGCGACGTGTTCTCAATCGTGCCCATCTCGATAATCCCAGCATTGTTGACCAAAACGTCGATCTTCCCGTAATGGTCGACCGTGTTCTGTACTATCTTTTCAATGTCGGTTTCTTTCGTCAAGTCTGCGGGGGTTATAAAGGTTGCCGCAGGATTCTCGCAGTTTTTACATACTTTTTGTAAGTTCTCAGCATTTCTACCGGTCAATGACAGTTGAGCGCCCAATTTTGATAGGAATACCGCTGTCGCAGCACCAATGCCGGAGCTTGCACCGGTTACAAGTACGACTTTCCCGACCAAACTCATCTTATTCATTAATTCTGTATTTATTGCAAACTGGACACCTCTGTTGAGTGACATGGGCGAGTTTATGGTGGATTCTTTACACAAGCGACAATTCAAGAGTTGGAGAGCAAAACGACTAAATCACGAAATTATCTTATCACTAGCCTTACATAATAATTAAACAATCAAATTAGGCAAAGCAAATTTATACAACCTGTTCTTTACGTAGCAATAAACGTGAATAATATAAATAAACAAGTTACAAAGATCGGTCTGAATTGGTCTGAACATAGGGTCTAAATACTCTGAATGGACAATAATAAATAGCAATGTAAATTTAAGCCAATAGGAAAGGGGTACTTTTATTTATTATCAGTCCGCAGCGACAACGTCAATGGTCAATGAAAACAGTCCAAAGATAAAGTTATCAGTGACACAAACAACTTCAGTTCACAACACATTGACACAAGTGACCTTGAGTTTGACTTTGGCGCTTGAAAGCAACCCTAGCCTGTTCCACAAGGAACAGAAGGAAAAAAAAAAAAAAAAGCAAATAGTTCTGTACTGTGATACCGTTTTTCCTATCTCAATGTGTGATACAACAGAAAGTACGGTTTGGATGGAATCTTTGCACGCAGCACCTCTAATCGCCAACGACTCGCTAACTGTCAAAATCTCACGTCCACACAAAGAATCATGTCCAGTCTTGACCTGAAAATTTTCGACCGCGTCTAGTGATGTAAAATATCTTAAAAAATTGCATTTTTTTTGCTTATTTCGTATCACTTAATTGAATTTTCAAATGAAGCCAGGAAAAAATACAATTTATATTATGTTTATCATTCTCAATATACTTTTGGAAACGGAACGTGTTTTACACACGTTCCATTTTAAGTTGACAGGTTACGCGTAAAACGGACTTCTTTAGCCGCAACGAATGACAGGCTGCCGCTGTGACAGTGTGACCGCTGTCATTTGTTTGACGTTTTGCAGTCGATCGTATCATAATGTACTGTGCGATTTTGGATTTTCTGATACCCTTACAACTTTTGCATTTTCCTTGGACTTCGATTACTTTAGCCTGTGTTATACGGATACCGATTTAGTGCTTTTGATTGGGATCTAAGTTATCGTAATCGCTCTTGTTGGAAAGTGTTATGGAGCCTTCTACGAGATGGGCCTAGATTGGCTTTGTATAAACTACAACAAAGTGTTAATACGCTTCGGCGTTATCGGGCGCTTCAGCTTGATAGCAGAGTCGTCTCGCTAATTAGCACTTGGATATCTCCAGTAATAGTAAGTATAATAACAATCAAGTACCTAACGATTTAGTATTCAGTCAACGGAGGCTAGCATATTAATTGTTTTATAAAAAAGAATTGATATTTAGAAGTGGTAAAGTATATTTTTCAAGTTACACGAAAAATATAACTAGTACTACCTACTAGAAATAGGTGACGCCCCTAAGACGACCCACTGACCGAATGTGTTTGTTACATCTAGATTTTCCCCATGTTTTAGTTATAGTGGTTCTTTTAGACATATACATACTTATTTCCATTGTAGGCTTTAAAATCTCATAATATACGAAGACACTGAAAATCTAATGACCCTTTGTGTATAACCCTATCTACCACACAAACACACTTTCTTCACTTGCTTCACCACTACATCATTCACACACATACCTCTATTTCACCACTCATATTAACACACATACCCACATCCATACCTCATATTTTCAAACTCACTAACAAACCCTAGCACTCTCTAATGGTACTTACTAAGACGAATAATTTAATAAATTAATAGTGAGTGTGATAGTGATTTAGTAGTCCTAAGATAAAAATTAAAATGTCAATAGCTGAACACTATCCCCTGAGATACAGGTTCCTGTCTAGTTTAGGGGCAAGGGTCAATACTATGTGCACCTTATTATGATCACCACAAAATGATGAAGTACCTAGGGGAGAGGGGGGTACAGTGGATCACTTTTTTTTGTCAGCGGTTCAAAGCAGTAAATAAAAAACAAATTCAATAAAAATACGGTTTCATTTAACAGAACGGGATGTTGGCTAACGACATTTATTTCAACTTTAGCAATAATATCAATAGATTTTTAGCATTAAACGTTTTTTTTAAAGTTGGGAAATGATTCACTGTACCCCACATCTGGGTCACACTGGATCTTCATGTGGGGTACTGTGGATCGTAATGGGGTACAGTGAATTAACACATACAATTACCATGCTTTTTTTAATGGGTCACAGTGAACTGTTTCAATAGAGATATGAAATAAAAGAATAATTTGTTTAATCAATACTTTTAATCATAATTATTACAAAATAATCAGTCTTTTATTAACTTTTATCAGTCTGTAGTTTCAACAGCCTTAAAATCTGGAAAATGCACTAAGTCATCTCTTAGAAATTAGAAAAACAAAATTTTTTTGTGATACACTAATATTATTAGTGAGAGCCATCTGATACGCAAGCTGCCTGACTTCATTTGGACTCAGACCATAGAACATTTGGCTGCATGTGACGAGATAGTCGACTAGTGACTGCTCCTGTTCATCAGTAAAGATTTTCTTAACTGCGTAATTGGGTGTTAATCGCAGTTCGGCATCGCTTGTGACCACCTTCTTGTAATATCTTTGTAAAGTTGTATACGGAATGTTTTTTAGTGCAGCAACTTTCCTAATTTTATTTCCTTCTAAAATGAGATCGATCGCATCCTTCATCTGTTCCCGACTTACGAGACCAATATTAGTTTTTCTTGTGCGGTTCCGTACCATGTTGTTAGCCTGAAACAATTACCAAATTAAGTCAGGTCCGTAATATCAGTATGGGGCACAGTGGACTGCGGCCCACTGTGCCCCAGAGTGAAACGGTTCACTGTTCCCCGATACGCCATATTTGAAAATGAAACACATTTTTACGATTAACTTAATCTAAACGACAAACATATCACTTTATTTTGAGAGCTTATTAAATCATTATTTAGGAACTTTAATCATATTAACACAATATCAAATAGTTTTTAGTGTAGAACATTCGATGAACGCCGGTAAAAAAATAGATTTAGTACTTACGGGCGGCGAAATGGCGGTTACACGTGCTCCCACAGCGAGAGCGTCAAAGGCACTGGCGGTCGGGAGGGGGAACTATAAGAGCGCGCGTTTCATCGGTCTGCGGTGTGTGTGTAGCCGATAGACAAGGAGTTATATAAGTGGATTCACTGTGCCCCACGGTCCACTGTACCCCCCTCTCCACCACTACATCATTCACACACATACCTCTATTTCACCACTCATATTAACACACATACCCACATCCATACCTCATATTTTCAAACTCACTAACAAACCCTAGCACTCTCTAATGGTACTTACTAAGACGAATAATTTAATAAATTAATAGTGAGTGTGATAGTGATTTAGTAGTCCTAAGATAAAAATTAAAATGTCAATAGCTGAACACTATCCCCTGAGATACAGGTTCCTGTCTAGTTTAGGGGCAAGGGTCAATACTATGTGCACCTTATTATGATCACCACAAAATGATGAAGTACCTACTTGTAATGTACCTATTTGTATAATTGTAACTTTTAACGGTAAGAAATAAACTATTTTTATTTTATTTCTTTTTCAGATAACGGAAGAAGATTACATTTGTGAAGTGTGCTTTGATGTATCCATGCAGACTATTAATGCTCAGATTCATGGAAAAAATGAGTGTGATCCATCTGTTGGTTCATCTCGACGTGATCATGCTCAAGTGTGCCCCGTTTGTTGTCGATCATTGCTCAATCGTCAAACTGACCACATTCTCAAAGAAAACCCATCAAGCCTCACACTAAGGATGATCAAATTAATGCATGATCACAGGCATGAAACCAACATTGTGGCTCCAGTGGCATTTTTATATGAAGTGGTTGTACGACGAGATATTGAATAAATGATAATAAATCAATCCTGTTTTTTATTTAATTTTTCTGTAGTCGCCAAAAACATGTGATGTTGTGCTCTTTTCGTTATCTATTTATGTCGTCTGTCAGGCCGACTCCTGAGTCTGGTCCGCTTCGACGGCGACGACAGATTTTGACCGATACCTACTTCAATGAACTGTAAGTAGGTACCTAAATTGCTCAAACTTGCACAAAGTGTAGTAAACAAGGATAGCACAACATCACACGAAGTCTTTATAACTCAGCATCGGCGGGTTATTACGAGAATAATAACTGCTGTTTGCGACCGCGCGCCGATTTGATGATGATGATTTGATGTTATTACATTGAAGAGGGATTTATTTCTGAGTGATTGTAACTCTCAGCGATTAAGAAACAATTTGATTGTAATTATCGTACAGTTTTTGAGGTTATAACAGCTGTCAAACCTTATCTGACAGCTGCTTTAACCTCAAAATCTTATTTACTTAATAACATTTTTCCCTGGCCTCTAAATGAAATGATAATAAATTATTGTGTTATTATGAACAATAATTGTTTTTATACAACACTAGTTGTAGGTAGACGCGACCTGTAAAACAAATCAAGTGACAGGTCAATCAATGTATGGAAAGTGGGCATGATTCTTTTTGACAGTTGATTTCTAGCTAGCGATACTAAAATCTGTGTTACAAATATACGTGTACGAAAAGCCTATGCAATGCGAGGCCAGCTAAATGTGGAAATTATATGTCGAGTCGATATGATATGCTTGTTAGGACTTAATTGTCGTCGTGTGTATATGTACAATACCTATGTCATGTGTGATTTTGACAACGTTAGCGAGTCGCTGGTGATCAGTCGTTGCGTGTGTATCTTACCTAAGGCAAACAAAAAAGGATTATAACTTTGACTTACAACCAAAATAGACCATCTAGACCATTGTAATTTTTAGAAAGTGAATGTCAAGCGACTAGAATTTGTCATTTTTTATATAAGTAAGTATTTTTTTTGTAATAAACATGTAGAAATTATTTAGTTATCACTTTTCTTGTTATTTTACAAACAAAATTCTCAGTAATATTTCACTCAATGGCTAAAGTAAGTTTACATTCATATTTGAATGTTCACCTAGACTTTCCTAAAGCTCTTGTTTGATCTTTTGTTAGAAATCTGGATTTTTTTCAGCAAGAAGTTATTCACATACACATTGGTCAGGCAGGAGTACAAATAGCGAATGCTTGCTGGGAGCTTTACTGTCTTGAACATGGTATTAGAGCGGACGGTGTTTTGGCGCACGCAGGTCAGGATGACAACAGCTACGGAGCATTTTTTAATGAAACAGGCGCTGGAAAAGTTGTGCCCAGAGTTGTTATGGTTGATTTAGAGCCAACACCAATTGGTAAGTTTAAGTGGATGACTCCAATAATATTGTGACAAAAGGTTTGTGTTGTGTAATAGTTATTAGAACCCCAAATGAGAAAACCTAACACTAATTGCCTAAAGTCGGGGATCGAAACCAGGACCTTACACGCCACGCTTAGCGGTTGTACTTGCGCGGCTAGGAACTGTACCGTTAACCGATACGCCAGTTAGCTATATAGAATAATAGAATATATAGAATAAAAACTATACAACTCTTACAGACGAAATAAGAACAGGAGCATACAGAGAGTTATTTCACCCTTCAACACTGCTCACTGGCAAAGAAGATGCTGCAAGCAACTTCGCTCGCGGTTACTTTGGTGTTGGCCGTGAGATGATAGATCTTGCTTTAAATCGCGTAAGAATAGTGGCAGAAGGTTGCAATTCCTTGCAAGGTTTCATGATATTCCGTTCATTTGGAGGAGGGACTGGTTCCGGATTCACCGCATTATTACTTGAAGGGTTGACGAGAGATTATGGAAAATTGTCTAAAGTTGAGTTTGCAATATATCCATCTCCAAGAATATCGCCTATAATCGTTGAACCCTACAATGCTGTGCTGACCACTCATGCAACTATGGACACCGAAGATGTATGCTTTATTTTTGATAATGAAGCCTTGTATGATATTTTGGGACGGTTATTAGATACACCACGGCCAACATACACTAACTTGAATCGACTTGTCGCCCAGGTATACCATACATACAGAATGGTTCAAATAGTGATGTCAATAAAAAATTTAGATTCCTCATACCTAGGGGTATCCGATAATACCCCATGTATGTTCCAATATTGATATTTTTTACTGACTTCACTATTTGGACCATCCTGAATAATAATATGTCTATAATCCTCTACTATTGTAATTCGGTATCTATAAAATATTAACATTTTTCTCAGGTTGTGTCGTGCATAACTGCTTCAATGAGGTTTGAAGGTTCATTAAATGTACAACTTGTAGAATTTAGAACAAATCTTGTTCCATATCCAAGAATTCATTTTCCATTGATAACGTTTGCACCATTTGTACCAGCTACGAGAGCAATGCATGAAGATAATACAACGCAACAATTGATGATGCAATGTTTTGAACCCTCCAATCAGATGGTCAAATGTGATCCCAGAGAAGGATCCTACATGTCTTGCTGCTTATTATTTCGAGGAGACGTGAATCCAAACGACATTAATGCAGCTATTACTCAAATTAAAAGCATGCGATCAATAAAATTCGTGTCATGGTCTCCCACTGGATTTAAGGTAGGTTACGGCCCTTCTAGGCCTATCTTCTTCTAGGCCTATCTAATGAAAGAAAAGTAGGTTACGGCCCTTCTCCAATAACTTCCAGGTCTTCCTATTCAGAGCTAATGTGGACTGTTGGTCGCATAAACTATCTAGTAGGTTAGCATTAACATTTTAGAAACTGAGAATTCAAGAAAATTAAAGGCTAATAGTTTTTTGAGAATTTAAGATGTATTTGTTATAGAATGACGAATGTTGGCAAGATCAGTAACAGTTTCTTATTTATAAACACAGATCGGGCTAAATTACCAACCACCACAGACTGTTCCTGGCGGTGACTTAGCTGCTTTAATGAGAGCCTTTGTGATGGTATCAAACACTTCAGCAATACGCGGAGCCTGGGAGCGTCTTAGTAGAAAGTTCCAATTAATGTATGCTAAGCGTGCCTTTGTGCATCATTATGTTGGTGAAGGTTTAGAAGAAGGTGAATTTAACAGTGCCCTTTTAAACATCAAGGCATTAGCAAGAGATTATAAGGAAATGGAAGGTTAAGAGAAAATATGTGAAGAAGAAATCATTTTGTTAGCACACGCAGTTTTCAAAATGTTTTGAATACATCACATTCTGTCACTTATGATAAAAATCGCTAGCTATTAATAATTATGTAACATAAAATCAAGAATATAAAGTTTTTTATGTATTGATAAACAGAAAAATAAACGTTTGAAATTATACCTCTTTATGATTCAAATGAATTTACACTTCAGAACTCTATTGTATATTAGTATATCTCAATGATTCTGTACAACAGAAAGCAATCTGGATACCTAATCCAAAAAAAGGATATCTATTTAGACATGTAAATATACAGGAATTTTTCAAGTGGGCATTAATGGCCAAATTCGAAACTATGAGGAAAAGCGAAAAGTACTCAAAGGAGTCGCGGGTTCGATTTTGATGAAAACTAAATGCTTCATTGGATTTTTGAAAAATCAATATTTCTAGCCAGGAACCGAACCCGATGATTTTTTGAAAAAAAAACGACTATTATTACACCACTCGATAGTGTCCATATTAAGGATCAAATTCTGGGAAGTAATAACATACGGCAAACTTAAGGAAAATGTTTAATTTTAATAAACTGCTTCCTATTTTAAAGTATTCATACCGACATTACCTCTGTACCTTGTTCGAAATGATGCTCAATACACCCATGCAGCATACACAGCAATGCAGCGCAGTCATCTTCACAACTTTATGTTCTAAATTCAAATTTTGAATGCAGTACAATCCTTGAGACGTCGAATCCAGCTATGTATTGAAAACCATGGTCATCATTTTGAAGAGCTGTCAAAAATTCAAAATTATTCCTCCGATAAAGTTATCTGGCGTTGGAAAAATCAGCCCTAAGTTTAATAGGTAGGTAACATAAGAAAAATAAAAAAAGTATTTAGTTAAAAATGAGCTCTTTTCTTTAGTTTCCCGTATGTCATTACTTCCCAGAATTGGATCCTTATCGAATGGTGTAATAATAGTGTGTGTTGTTTTTTCAAAATCTTTTCAGTTTAAATTTCATCAAAATCGAGCCCGCGACTCCTTTGAGTAGGTACTCTTCGCTATTCCTCATAGTTTCGGATTTGGCCATCCACACCCACTTGGAAAATTCATTCTGTATAATAAGTTCGGAACTATGTAAAGTTTTAGTTACGGTTTGCAAGGTACAGCGGGACAGCTTCGTTTACTCCTTAGACAAAGAAAAGTATAGACGGCGGGTAGCTCCATTTCATTTCTACAAGAAAGGGATAAAGTATTGAGTTATTATAAGTAACAGAAAAGGATAAAGCTATACTATTTCCGTCTCTCACTGCGTGCCAGTTTTTTCAAGGCAGCTACTTAAGTAGCCTATGTTAGTTAAGTTAGTTTTTTGTCTCATGTGTGGCCACGCTACCCGATGCTCTATAGCTTTCTTACTCAAAGGTTTACTCTGTAGTAGGTCTGTCACATCTGTCAAGTTGACACTAGCAAGATATACAAGTGTCAACAGTCAATCTTCCTGTCACACTATTGTCAAATATTGTCAATCGCGTATCGTATCCAATCGTATCGCATGATTCGCATGGCATGCTCAAAATGTCAAAATAATTCGACCTGCCTGTGCATTCTTGAGCAGATTATTTTCAGATGCATTTTATTAACAACAGAACAGTATGTACCTCGATGTATATTATTACTTTAAGCTATAAAGGGAAGTGCTGTTAAAGAACTGTAATAAACTGTATAGACTTTTTTTTGGAATAGGAGTACCTACCTAATTCAAGTAAGTAATATTTTGTGTTGTTTTTTTTGCTAACGTTAATCCTTAATACTTATCATATATAACAGTAACGAATTGATCAAAATATGAATGTTAGTACCGTATCTATCACGGTCACGTTGGTCTTTTTGATAGCCTACTATCTAAACCACCTTTATATACCCTGTGTGTATCAAAATATTATGTAAACTTATTATTTAATTATCCCTGGTCCTAGGTAGACACCGATAAAGTATTAAAAAAAAGTGATATAAATACATTACTTGATTTATTAGTAAATTCTGAGTGATTTTCAGTCGTTATTTTGTTGATTACAACTGCAACCTTAAGCAGTCGTAATCAACAAAATAATGACTGAAGTGAAAATATTATAAAGTTGTATTCAGTTGTGTGTTGTAAACTCTTGAATAAGCAGTACCACACCTGCATGTGTTCTTTTTACATTCATACCAAATTAGTTTTGATTGAAAAAGCCACATAGAGACCTACACAGTGAAAAAAGGGTTTAACAAACACCATTAGATACAAAAATTAACACAAAGCTTTACCATGCCTTAACTCAAGTAATCATCTATGGTTGCGTGACTCCCAGCATCCAACATGCTTCATTAACTTGAGTATAAAAGATATTGTAGTAAATTAATTATTTATACATTTTTCCAGCTATGTTAAGTGTATCATACCTGTGCCGCTGCACGCAGTCACTGCGGGCGGCTCAGAGCAAGCTGCTGGTCTCCGGCACCAGGAATGGCTTCAACACAACAAACATCATCAGCCGGCAACTCATCACACAAAATAATAAAGCCAGCAAGTTTAAGGGACTGAGGGTTAGTATTTATTTTAAAATGACTTTTGAGTTATATAATATTACTAGCTTCTGCCCGTGACTTCGTCCGCGTGAAATTCGTACTTTCCTCTAAAAATTCCGAAAATGTATGTTTATGATCTTTATCATTTATTTCGAAAAATAAGTTTTCGGGTCAACTTTTGAGTTTATAGATAAAAGAGATCAGATTTTTTCAAATAAACTGTGTCCGCGCTTGTCACCCAAGGCCAGAATTACAATTAATGTCCCTGCATCGGGAAAAGCAATATTTTGGAAGTCAATGAGCAAGTTGACATTAGGCTACTGTAACTTGGATAAATTATAAACAAACCCACTAAAAAGCGAGAAATAAAAACTTTTTAAAACAACAAGTGAAAAATAACTTTAATTTCGGAAGTCGGTGGCAAAAAACTAATCCAGATCCAAATACATTGACTTCCGAAATTAAAGTTATTTTTCAATTTGCACTTAGTGTTTTTTTTTAGGAAGTCTATAAAGTTTCTAAACCAAATAAATAAGATTTTTCATATAAACTGTATCCCCTCTTTTTATCCCCCCATAGGGATGGAATTTAGAAAAATTGTCTGGGATGTTTCTATGACTTGACTTAAGGATTATTTATACCAATTTTCCAGTTAATCAAGCCACGTAATATAATACTCCCCTGTGAAATTGACTACCTCTCTTCACCCCGTTAGGGGTAGATTATCGAAAAACCCTGATACGTTATTCTTTATTTTTTGTCATAAGTATAAATACCGAGTTTCGAGTTAATCAAACTGCGCGTTAAAATTCTTACTTACAAATTTTGACACGCCCTAATCGCCCTATAGGTGGTAGTTTAGAAAAAAAAATTACAAACTTCATAATTTACTTAGATACGTAGTATTCTTGCCAAGTTTTCAGTTTATTTTCATTTAATCTGTATACCCGCTTTTCACCCTATAGTAGTAGAATTTTGAAAAATCGTTTAAGATGTGTTCATAACTTGACTCAAAGATTATTTATACTAATTTTCGAGCTAATCAAGCCACGCAGTAATATCCTGCCCTGTAAAATTAACTACCCTTTTTCACGCAGTTAGATTTTCGAAAAAAAATAAGAATAACGTGTATCAGGGATACACATTATTCTTTATTTTCAGTTTTAAGTATACATACCTACTCAGTTTCGAGTTAATCGAACGCGCGTTAAAATTCTTCCATACAAATTATAGCACCCTTCAATCCCTCTTTAGACCCTCTAAAGAGGGATTGAAGGGTGCTATAATATAAGTTTAGAAAATCAAAAAACGCGAAACTTCATAATTTACTTAGATAAGTATTCGTGCCAAGTTTCAAGGTTATTAACTCAAGGAATAAGATTTTTCATACAAAAATAATCCCCCCTTTCCACCCCTTAAAGGTTGAATTTCCAAAAACTCCTTCTTAGTGGATACTTATTCTTCACAAAGAATAAGTATCAAAATTCAAATCGGTATCCCTCCAAAATTCATGTCTCTAGGACCAGCGGTTTAGGCTGTGTGTTGATAGATAAAAATAATTGATAATTAAAAACAAAATTTCATCCCCTTTTCACCCCCTTAAGGGTTGAAATTCTAAAAACACCGTTGCGTTACCTTCCAACCATAAGCCTAGATAATTTTGTAAGTAATACTCTTACCTTTGCACCGCACCACACTTGTAATGGCAGTTCGATCACGGTGGTGGCGGAAGTAACTGGTGCTTATAGCACAGGAGTCCTCCTAGTTTAAGCCCAGTTGCATCATGTTTTGTATCTTGCCACTGAGTTACAAAGTCTAAATTAATAAGGTACAAAATGTAATAGGTTTAATAATAATAATAATAAAGCCTTTTATTCAGACAGTACTAGTTACAAATTTAGTTTTTATGCATTAATCAATATATTCTGTTCTTCAGATTCGCTGTCTGTTTGCCTTTTGGCAAAGGCCTCCTCCAACTCTCTCCACCTTGCCCGGTCTTTTGCTGTCCTTGTCCATATATTTGCATTGCCTGCTGCCTTCTTAATCTCGTCTGCCCATCTTCTAGACGTTCTCCCTCTTTTGCGGTTCCCATCCCTTGGATACCACTCTGTCACAGCTTTACTCCACTTGTCCTTTCCCCTTATAGTATGACCTGCCCATCTCCATTTTAGTTTTTTCACTTTGACTGTTAAATCTTCGATTTTGGTTTTCTTTCTGATTGTTTTGTTTCGGATCTTGTCAATTTTACTTTTGTTCAGCATGCTTCTTTCCATGGCGACTTGGCAGACTTCTAGTTTTTTTAAGTCGGATTTTGTTAGCGCCCATGTTTGGCATCCATATGTAAGGATGGGCAGTATGCAAGCATTAAATAATTTGGCTTTTATGGGCATAGCCATTTCTATGTTTTTCATTATATCTTTGAGGGACCAGTAACGCTTCCAAGCTTTCCCTATTCTAGTTGCAATTTCTTTTGTCATAAGTTCGTCAATGGATATCAGTTGGCTAAGATAGACATACTCATTTGTATACTCAATAGGGTTGCTGTTGACTACAATAGGTACCTGTTCTCTATTGGACATAATTTTCGTTTTTAGTGTATTCATTGATAGTCCTACCCTGCGGCTTGCCTTGTCGAGATCGTTGAGCATTGTTTGTAGGTCTAATGGGTTTGTCGCGAAAATAATTAGGTCGTCTGCGAATCGCAGATGGGTTAAGTTTTCGCCGTTGATATTCAGGCCTAATTTTTCCCACGGCATTTCTCTGAAGATGTCCTCTAGGACTGCCGAGAAGAGTTTTGGTGAAAGCGGGTCGCCCTGCCGGACCCCTCTTTGAATCTGAATCACTTCTCCTTCCTTCTCTAGTTTTACCCGGGCAGTGCTGTTCTTGTAAATGTTTTGGATCAATTTTATGTATTTACCTTCTACTCCTTGGTTTTTTAGAGCCTGCCATATATTTTCGTGGGCCAGGGAGTCAAATGCCTTACAGTAGTCTACGAAGCAGCAATAGAACGTCAGCTGGTACTCTTTGTACTTCTCAAAAACCTGTCTAACAACATGAACGTGGTCAATTGTTGAGAATCCACTTCTAAATCCTGCTTGTTCCCTTGGCTGGTTCTCGTCCAAGATTCGAGTTATGCGGTTTAATAATATTTTTGCAAAGACCTTGTAGATGTTGGACATGAGACTTATCGGTCTGTAGTTCCCAATATCGTTTTTATCTCCCTTTTTATGTAATAGAATGATTGTCGATGTGGTCCATTGTTCCGGTATGCATTCGGTTTCCATTACATCATTGAAAAGGTAAGCGAGAATTGGTATCATAATATCTTTGGCATGTATAAGAAATTCATTAGTGATATTGTCTGACCCTGGGGCCTAATCTTTCTTTTGTGACAATAGAGCTCTCTCTACTTCTCTCTGTAGTATTTTAGGTACCTCTTCTATATTGAACATTACAGTGGGTTGTTCTGTATCGTGTTTTGAGTACAGCTCCTTGTAGAACTTTGTAGCTACAGAGATAATGTCTGGCCTTTTTGTTTTGATATTTCCTGCTTTGTTTTTCAAAGTCGGTATCCATTCCTTTTTGTCTGTAAGTTCTTTGATCGCTTTTTTAACTCCGCCTGTTCTAGCGATGTGCTTTCCAAAGTTTTCATTCTTAGTGTTCGGCGGTCCTTCCTCATATTTGTTTTAATTTCCTTACTGAGCTTAGCAATTAAACTACTACAAGACAGGAGAGACTTAATAAGTAGTCACGTCACAACAAAAAAACTATAAGGAAACAAATTGCTAAGCTCAGTAATAGGTTTAAGCCTTGAACTAATAAATATTATCTATACATATAATAAAATTGTAGAAAAGTGGTGTCTGTACAAAGGAAATATATAAAAAAAAAGTAGCAGGGGTTGTTATTATATCGATGCCGAACCCGAAAATGTAATTAATTTTTTTTTTTGTCTGTTGTCTGCTGTGTTTGTGCACGCTAATATCAGAAACGGCTTATTCGATTTAGATGCGGTTTTCACTAATATATTGTAGTAAGCTTAACTTAGCATTTAGTGTTTATTTCATGTCAATCGGTTCATAAATAAAAAAGTTATGTCAATTTAAAGAATCACGGCGAACATTTGTTAAGGTATTCTATCAGAGTACGTAAACGCCTCGCGCCTGCGCGTCCGTGGCTATATATACAAGGTGTAACGGAAAGGGGGTATCAACCCTGAAGGAGGTGAATGAAGATGAAAAAAAAAATTTGGACCTCCCATAGTAATAGCACATCAATGATTTACTATTACTATGGGAGGTCCAAATTTTTTTTCATATTTCGACCTATGTTCTTTGGGGAAATTTGTTCAGTTTCATGAGCACATTCACCTCCTTCAGGGTTGATACACCTTGTATAAAGCGCGCTGAGAGCCGCGCCGCTGCCATAATTCCGATCCAGCCTGTCCCTTGCTGCCCTCTCCCAGCGACGCCCTAAGCCGAGGTCCGTACCCCACAGGGGGTGCCCTTAGCGTGTAGTCGCTTAGTTTTTAGGGTTCCGTACCCAAAGGGTAAAAACGGGACCCTATTACTAAGACTTCGCTGTCTGTCCGTCTGTCCGTCTGTCCGTCTGTCCGTCTGTCCGTCTGTCCGTCTGTCCGTCTGTCTGTCACCAGGCTGTATCTCAAGAACCGCGATAGCTAGACAGTTGAAATTTTCACACATGATGTATTTCTGTTGCCGCTATAACAACAAATACTAAAAACAAAATAAAATAAATATTTAAGGGGGGCTCCCATACAACAAACGCGATTTTTTTGCCCTTTTTTGCTCGATATCAAAAATGGCAACAGGTAGGCACTTGAAATATTCACAAAATACTCAGTTGTATTTTAACTTTAATAATAAATAATAAAATTAAAATAAAATAAATATTTAAGGGGGGCTCCCATACAACAAACATGTTTTTTTCGGCGTTTTTGCCTTGTGGTACGGAACCCTTCGTGTGCGAGTACGACTCGCACTTGGCCAGTTTTTAAGTTTATATTGTGTAGTTAAGTTGTGTATTATGCCCTGGCTGGAGGCCTTAATTTATTGAGGCATCCACAGGAAAGCCAGGTTAAGCAGTCGACAACCCCTCAGGTTGAACTGCGAGATGACCATTTCAAAAGAAAACGCGCCGCTTTTTTTTTTTTTTTTTTTTGCGGATGGGAAATCATCAAATGACTCCTCCCGCTCTGGGTGGAGCGGAAGGGAGTGTCAGACTCTTACTGACTAAAACCCACCCGTGTTCCTTCCTTAGCCCTTTATGTTCCGGGCCAGCGGTAACCCTTTCGGACAATCCCGCTGACCCGGCAGGCTTCGGCCCTAAGGGGCCCCTCCCCGATGCTGACATCTCTTTGAGGCGCGCGTGGAACACGTACGCGCCGTCCGGCACGGGCCTGGTCCTGATCGGGCGGTGAGCTACCCATTACTCTCCGCCCGCAGGCCCGCGCCTACGGTGGCCGGGAGTCGTCACGCGGCTCCCGACGCCCGGAGCGTCTCCCGCGGCGCCTGGGACGGGAGGCTCTCTCCCTGAGCCGTCCCGCCACCTCCTTCGCTAGCATGACTGCTTCGCAGAAGGAGGTGACTGCCTCCCACTCCCTCTCGCCCCGGACCATGGCTTGCACCAGGGCCGGACGCGAGAGGTCGCCGTCGCTGCCAATCGCCTCTACGAAGACACGGCGGTGCTCCGCCCAAGCGGGGCAGACCTCCACCGTGTGCTCCACCGTGTCCTCTGGGCGATCCTGACAATGGTGACACCCGGGCGTTTCCTCCCGCCTGATGATGTGCAGGAACCTCCCGAAACTTCCGTGTCCGGTGAGGACCTGCGTCAGGCGGTAGGTGAGGGCGCCGTGGCGCCTCTCTAGCCACTCCTCAAAGAGGGGTCTTATCGCCGCTATCGCGGCGTGCCCTGCGCTGGGTTGCGACAGTCGCTCTTTCCGTCATGAGATCGCGCCGGAGATCCGTCCGCTCCGCAGCGATTTGCCGCGGAAGCGGATCCTCCCCCCGGCGTAGTGCCTCCGCGCGCCACTCATACAGGCGCGCGAGGACTATCGCCTCCAGATCCCATGGCGGCAGTCCGGCAAGGAGGCTTGCCGCCTCGCCAGAGATCGTGCGGTAGCCCCGGATAGCCCTTATGGCTAACACCTTCTGGGGCGCGTTCAGGTAGTGGGCGGCTCGCCGCCGCAGTGAACGCGCCCACACCGGGGCCCCGTATATGGCCATGGACCGCACGACCCCCGCGTAAAGCCTCCGGCAGGAGGCGTTTGGCCCCCTCAGGTTGGGCAAGAGCCGCTTGAAGGCGGCCCCGGCCCGTTCCAGTTTGGGGGCCAAACGTCGGAAATGCTCCACGAAGTTCCACCGGCTGTCGAGGACGAGACCCAGGTATTTCATCGTCATCCCGACGCCGATGTGAACCCCTCCTACCGTTAGTTGGGATCCCGATGGCGGCGCGTTCCGGGGCCCATGAAACGACATGGCCTCGGACTTGTGCAATGCCACCTCGAGACCCAACTGCCGGATCCTCTCCACGACTATCGCAACCCCGCGTGTCATCGCGTCGGCCGCTGCCTGATGCGACCTCCCCTGCGCCAGGACCAGCGTGTCGTCAGCGTAGCAAACCACGCTGACGCCATCAGGGAGGTCGGCGCGCAGCACCCAGTCGTACCCGATGTTCCACAGAGGCGGCCCAAAAAAAACGCGCCGCTGCCATAAGGATTCAGTTATTCGTAGCGAACGCACGTATCCTGGAGAGTATAGGCGAATAGTTGGATTCGATTATTGCGATTCACTTGAATACTGACTGTTTGCATATTTCATTTATTTATATTTTAGGGTTTGTAGGTGTTCTTTTTCTTAATTTTCTTTAAAATTTTGTAAGTATTTGGTATAGGTTAGGCGGTTCTTTCCTTGATTATTGGGTATTTACTTATCTTAATTTTTATTTAGGGTTTTGTAAATAAATATTGTAAGCATTTATTATTGGTTAGGCATTTCTTTCCCTGATTTTCGGTATACTTATCTTAATTTGTATTTAGGGTTTGTATATAAATATTATAAGTATTTGGTATAGGTTAGGCATTTCTTTTCTTGATTTTCTTTATTAACACATTGAAGGACACTGAACGCCTATAGACGTAATAACAATAAAACTTCTATTGTGTCTCGTTCAGTGTCCTTCAATGTGTTAAGTATACGTTCATTAGCTTAGGTTAGTAATTATTTTTTCTAGCAATTCTTTTGTTTTATAAAGTTAGTACGTTTGTCTGTGTAGAAGAATAGCACCACCCCTTACTTCCCGTGGGTGTCGTAAAAGGCGACTTAGGGTCTCACCGGAGAAAGGGCAGCAGCGTTCTCTATGCATTCCACCACCATACCATACTGCGATCGCCAACCCGCCTGCCAAGCGTGGCGATTATGGCAAACCCCCCCAAAATTGGGGCAGGCATATGTCCAGCAGTGGACGTCTATCGGCTGAAATGATGATGATAATGACGTTTGGTTTACACGTCTTAACACTTATTACTTAAACTGTGATAATTTTAGACTGTATAATAATCTGTAAGTATTTATAATTTAATTGTTTACGATAGTACGTGTTTATTAAATAACTGTGTGTTAAGTAGTAAGTACTATTTTATTGTAAGAATGCCTCGAAGAAGATCCAACCTCTCCCAATGTAGCAGAAATGCTAAAAGGATGAGATTAGTTCGATCACAGGAATCTGAGGAAGGTCGTGAGGCAAAAGGCTCTCTGCACCAGGCTAGGTTTCGTGCTGCAGAAACTTCGACTCAGCGAGAATCTCGACTGAGTTCAAATCGTTCTCGAATGATGACAACTCGAAATAGGGAAAACGGGGAACAACGAAAGGCACGTTTATCTGTCGATCGCGAAGCTCACGCGCTATCGCGTGAGTCTGAGACTTTTGCTGTCAGGGAAACCCGCCTGAGCTCCCAGAGAGTACGGGCAACAAATGCTCGATTCCAGGAGACACAGGACGTACGGGAAATACGTCTCACTGCCGATCGTGAAGCTCATACACTATCGCGTGAGTCTGAGACTTTCACTGATAGGGAAATTCGTCTGAGTTCTCAGAGGGTTCGGACAGCAAATGTTCGGTCTCAGGAAACACAGGAAGAACGAGAAATACGTCTCACTGCCGATCGTGAAGCTCAAGCACTAGAGTCTGAGACTTTCACTGAAATTCGCCTGTGTTCTCAGAGGGTTCGGACAGCAAATGCCCGGTCTGTAGACGGTATATGTAATTCAAAATATGCTGCCCGAAAAGTCACTATTCCACGCGGACG
Source organism: Mesoligia furuncula (assembly GCA_916614155.1). Lineage (NCBI taxonomy): Eukaryota > Metazoa > Arthropoda > Insecta > Lepidoptera > Noctuidae > Mesoligia > Mesoligia furuncula. The sequence continues at coordinate 1,235,290 of OU744807.1, read as the reverse complement.
AAGTCGCGGGCACAGCTAGTTATTATAATAAATTTAGTGATTTTTACTTCGAAAATTAAGGACTTTCCATACACAACTTTATCCCCCTTTTTAACCCATCGGGGGTAGAATTGTCAAAAAGGCTGAGACACGTATACATTAATTTTCAATCCTCAGCCTAAACACAAAATTTGAAGATCGTAACTTCAAGACTGACTGACTTTCATATAAACTTCCATCCCCTATTTCACCCCTTTAGGGGTAGAATTCCCAAAAAAACTTTCTTAGTGGATACTTACTCTTCACAAAGAACACACCCTCCAAGTTTCATGTCTCTAAAACCAGCGGTTTGGGCTGTGTGTTGATATATCAACAGTCAGTCAGTCAGTCAGTTTACCATTTTGTATATTACATAGATAGATAGATTATTTACAAATTGCTCATAAATAATGTGTTTTGATCTTTTTAAATGCTGTTTATGGAAACAAATTCTAGGACCTTAGAGGTTTCACCTTATTCCATATGAATGTGTGTAGAACATACATTATGCTTGAATGCTTTCTGTGTGACTGCACCTTATCATAAAAAAATACCAATACAGAACTGGAAATTAAAAACAATATCAGTAAACCATGAATGCAATGCATATAGTATATGCTAATGCACTTTACATGACATAATATTATCTCAGACATTACAATCAATAATCTGATACTTCAAACAATGGACAGTATTGTTGATATTATCTGTGTTTGCTTACAACATATTATTCATTAAAGGGTCTATATTATGACAACAAATTCATTAGGTAGGTATCTAAACTTATAATATAACAAAGATGAAGAGTTTGTTTTATGCATGAGCATCCCTGAAACTAACAGTCGGATTTGAAAAATTCTTTTTTGCATTTGTTAGCCCAATTCTTGAGGAAGGTAATATATAATAATAATAATAATGCTTTATTGAAAACAAAGTAAGTAGGTACACAGTTACATAAGCACACTGCCTCCTGAACTAGGTTGTTAGCCTGTATCTCAGGAGACAGTTCCCTTCCAGTTTACATAATTACTAGGTTCTTACAGCGTTCTCAAGTAGTTGAAGCTAAACACAAAAAGGTAAATTTAAATAAAAGTAAATTAAAAATAAATTATACAGTGCAAGGTTAATTTAGCTGAGTGCGCAAGTAGTGTGGTATTAAATGATGTACATGTGTGTGAGGGAGTGTGAAAGGGTGCTTGTGTATTGGCACAGTTAATAGGTATGTATGTGTGTTCGGATTAGTGATGTTGTAGTGTACGTATGTATGTAGTTGTGTGTGTGTATATATTTATGTATGTGTTTGGGTATATGTATATAGGCTATTTAACATCACATTACGAGCCAAAAGCCAAGCAAAAAGAAAAAAAAGTTGGAAAGAATGCTGAGTGGAAACTAAAGCGCAGGCAGGCGATGCAATGCAACACGGTGGCCGAGGGAGTTTTAATAAAAATATTTCAAGTGCCTTTCAATTTGTGAATATTTCAAGTGCCTACCTGTTGCCATTTTTGATATCGAGCAAAAAAGGGCAATAAAATCGCGTTTGTTGTATGGGAGCCCCCCTTAAATATTTATTTTATTTAGTTTTTAGTAGTTGTTGTTAAAGCGGCAACAGAAATACATAATTTGTTAAAAAATTTCAACTGTCTAGCTATCGCGGTTCTTGAGATACAGCCTGGTGACAGACAGACGGACAGACAGCGAAGTCTTAGTAATAGGGTTCCGTTTTTACCCTTTGGGTACGGAACCCTAAAAACAAGGTCATAAGTTTAGTTATTCTCTAATTTAAAGCATAGGTAATTAGGTAGTAAGCGTAGAATGTTTCATAACATTAAGTTGAGGTAGCTTGTGTGTTTAGACAACTACATAATTGCTTAATCACCCTAATGTTTACTGTCCCTTGCACAGCATACAACTTCATGGTCTATTTTTGCTTAGATAGTTGCTTCGTTAGTGAATTTTCAATTTACTGAGACTTTTTGTCAAAAGTGTTACGAGGTCGATTATACTTAACACAAGGGAGAAAAGGACTGAAATGGGTTATTGCTTAGCCAAGTACTTTCTTGTCTTGTCACCTTTGGAAAATAAGTTGTATGCCCAATTTTATTTGGCTCTTAAGCTGGCAACAAGTATAGATATATCTATTTATAATTATTTATTATCAGTTTTGAAAATATGAGTAAGTACTGATGATTCCAGAATAACACAGAACTGATTATTTATTAGAGTAATTTATACTTTGATAAAATTTTAATATTAACTTATCAGTCATCATAATACCTTGGATAACAACTTATAATCTGATGAATAAATGTCTTTGTCTTGTCATATATATTTTTACCCGACTGCGTCAGAAGGAGGGTTATGTTTTTCGAGTGTATATATGTATGTATATTTCTTTGGCACGCTCTGTAGCCTAAACGACTTGATCGATTTCAGCTTGAGAGGTGCCGTTAGATTCGTCTTAATTGTGAGAGTGACACTGGGTATATCAAAATTGAAAAAAACCTATCGAGTGGGTTATCAAAATAATGGGTTTTAAAATGTGATTACAAAAAGATATACAGGGTGTTTGGTGCATCGTTTGCCAAATGGAATTGGCCGAAAGGAGAGGTCATTTGCTATCTCTTAAGGCCCAGTAACTCATTCCTTGTTACACCGGTTTTTTTATTATGACTTTTTAATTTTTATTTAGGAAAATACAAGAACTCTGCATTTAAGCTTAATTTTTTTTAAATTTATGAGTATAGCCTTCAAATTTTATTTTAATTCTTTTATTTACTCTTGTATAGTTCTATGAAATTCAAAATTACTTGCTAATAACATCTAGTTCCTTTTTAATAACTCACAAAGTTTTTGAAAAAAGGAAAAATAGACTTAATACTCAACTTTAAATTGCTGTAAAAAAAACTTACAGCGATCGGGATCTTCGAATTCTTTTAAAAAGTTCTCTAGTTTTTTCCAACGGTGTGCAATATACCAAAAAAACTTTTAATAAGTTCAATAATTTTTAATTTCATAGAACCATACCAGAGTAAACATAAGAATTAAAATAAAATTTGAAGGCTATACTCATAACTTTAAAAAAAATTAAGCTTAAATGTAGAGTTCTTGTATTTTTCCAAATAAAAATTAAAAAGTCATTTTAAAAAAACCGGTGAAACAAGGAATGAGTTACTGGGCCTTAAGAGATAGCAAATGACCTCTTCTTTCGGCCAATTCCATTTGGCAAACGATGCACCAAACACCCTGTATAACTTATATGGTTAAAAGTAATTCGAAGTGACAAATCGTAAAAAAACACGTGTGTACCAAGAACTAAATCGTTTGCGAAATCTTTCACATTTGTAAACTAAAAAGCTGGAAATAAAAAAAGTAATTTAAAAAATAAAAAAACCCGACTGCGAAACTGAAAAGCTACCAACAAGCCCATTTTAAATTAAATAAAAGTTGGAAGCAGGCGGGACGGGACCCATACCATTTTTATTATATTTTCAAATTCAAATAGGTCCCGCCTGCTTGCAACTTTTATTTAATTTAAAATGGGCTTGTTTGTAGCTTTTCAGTTTCGCAGTCGGGTGTTTTTATTTTTTAAATTACTTTTTTTTAATCTTAAATTAAACTCTCACATTAAAGTAGCGAATTTTAGGGACTGCAGTTTTTTATTTTACAGAATATATATGACGATGCTAGAACCAGAGTGATCTAAGTGACATTTTTGGCAAAAATGGTTTTTTTACACAATTGCATGGAAAAATCATAATTCTTTCATGCCATACTGATCTAAGTGCTTCCCAGTATTATTAAATAATTAATTATAAGCACTTAGATCAGTATGGCATGAAAGAATTATGATTTTTCCATGCAATTGTGTAAAAAAAACATTTTTGCCAAAAATGTCACTTAGATCACTCTGGTTCTAGCATCGTCATATTGTGTGCCTTTTAGTGCGTGCTAAATAAATGTATTTTTTTTCTAAGGTCTGTTTTGACTAGTTTTCGTGTTTTTTCTCACATTACCAATTCCTTTTCTGCAGCTAACAGACCTGCTGAAGCCTCAAAACATTGCCGTCCGACTCTGCCAGACCGCGCCGAAGCCCAAAGCACCTTCCAAAGTGGTCGGCTACTGGCTGCTAGGGTGTTCCGGAATGGTGTTCACCGCAGTAGTCCTAGGTATGGTAGCAGGATATCTTACACTACTGTATAGCATATACTATGTTATTGAAGTAGCGCTTCGAGCTACGAATGGGAAGAAGTAGGGGTGCTAGGTGTTAGGTCGAGCTGGGTTAAGTGTATGTATGACAAGCATTTAAAAATAAGCTATAATAATGTACAGAATGCAAAGTTGACAGCTTTGTGATGGGTCTTTTTACACCCTGTTTAATAGTCACTAAAAAAAAAAGTCATTGTTGTATTTTTAACCGACTTCAAAAAAGGAGGAGGTTTCTCAATTCGACCCTATACTTATATATATATTTTTTTTTATGTTTGTGCGCGGATAATGCTAACTCTATTCAACTTTAAGTAAGCAATAACACTGGAATTTACTGTTCATAAGGCTGCACCCTAATTACGTAACACACTTAGGTACAATCATAATCTGAATCATTTAGGAGGATATTGCTAATCCATTGCTTCATATGTACGAAAAATTTGTCTGCTCAACAACGGAAATAACGCAATGAATATTGTTGAACTGTCAAGATTAAAGCCATTGCTACTGTTGTTGTGTTACGCAATTACATTGCTGTTGTTAGCGCGTCGAACTGATCAGTGGCCTTAGTGTGAGTTTTTTCACTCACGTTCGATTGCGAGCGCGTTAGAATTTTGTATGGAAAAAGTTATAGCGCCACCTGGTGGTCACTAGGAGAAACCTAATTTCCCATACAAAATTCTAACGCGCTCGCAATCGAACTTGAGTCGAAAAAACTCACACTAAGGCCACTGGGATTAGGCTGCTTGGTTTGTAGTGTGGTGTGGTGTAGGTATTATTGCAGGTTTTCCACTGTTTGTTTTGTTGCATTTTTATTTATGTATTTTATGTATTCTATTTAAAGGTACAGTCAACAAAAGAGATAAGTATCTATGCAGGATCGTCAGATATAGTTGAATTTTAGTACCTAAGAAAACGACGGATGTTGTCGACTGAAATTTAATTTGAGCCGTTTGTTATCGATTTATAAAATTAATTTTGATTCGAGAACATCCATCGGTTGAAATACGACACTTTACATAAACCTATAGGTTCGAAAATAGTATTTTCAGAATAACATAAAATTTCATTCAAAAATAAAGGAGAAAATCGCCTTTGAATAAAGCCAAGTGTATACATACTTATGCTCGTGACTGTACATTTATCTATTGAATATAAGTAATTAAATATATTGTTCCATATCATTAACTTTCTCTACCTATTCAATTAAATTGAAAAGCAAAAGCGTAGGTATCTGAAGGGTTTGTAGTTTCATACTTAAGTAGATACTCACATAAATAATAAACAAGCTGAAAGATTGCAATTTTAGTGTTATTAATATTAATAATTACGTTACCTTTGTACCTGTGTGTCTCTATGACCCAAATTCTTTATTAAGTAGGTATTATGAAGTGAAAATAGTGGCCGTTAACTATTTGAATATTAGGTATTAAGAAAAAATTGAAATTTGTAAGTTTTACATCGAATAAAGGTACTATCAATGTTATTGTTGTTTTATTTGTCTTCTTTTGAATTAGATACGCAGTGGTATCGGCCCCGACTTACGATCGGTCGTGAGTTCGAACCCAGACGGGCACTTTACTTTGTGTCGTATTTAATTTCATCACTGCTCTTTTAAAATGGTGAAGGAAAACATGAGGAAACCGGCATGTCTTAGAACCAAAAATTCGAAAACATGTGACATCCACCAACACGCACTGGGGCCGCGTGGTGGTTTATGGCCCAATCTCCCGCAGAGAGCGGGCCTGTGTCATTAACATTATAGGCTGATTATAAAACTCCAATACTCCTGAATGGAAAAAACAATAATTGATACTTAATCATTCGCTTTCCACTGTTCTAAGTCATTCATTGTTGCATTGTTTCAAATACCCAACTATACTTTTACAGTACAAACTTGCACTCATAATGAAACATTTTGGTATCATAATAGACGAAACTCAAAGATACATTTACTACCTTAGAACTTATCAATTTTCAAATTTTAAATTCAAGACAAAGTCTCTTCTTCTTGAGACGATGGATGTTTGACGGGAGATGGGGTTTTTACTACCAAAATATGTAAACTTAAGTCGAAAATTAACCACTCAAGCAGTGTCTCTTTGCTTTGATGCCTTCTAGGATTATTAAGTTTATTTAGTTTCTAAATTACTTGGAGTTGCGCAACGTTGATATTTCTTTGGCAACAGCAAGCAGCAACTGTTATTTTACAGCATTTTATCCATATTTTTACCCTCTAGCCATCTTATTTTATAGCAAACTGTTCTATGATAATGTGCAGGTGGTGTGACCAGGCTGACTGAGTCAGGGCTATCGATGGTGACGTGGAAACTCCTGGGAGAGAAGATGCCGAGGACTGATGAGGAATGGCAGCAGGAGTTTGAGAAATATAAGCAGTTTCCCGAATTTATCTAGTATGTTGGCTTTCTCTTTTAACTTCGCATTTTTCACTAGTCTGCTCTATGACACTTTTCTCTCGTCTCTGCACCTCGTGTGTATACATATTATTCATTTCATCGACAATAGGTCAGGAAGTTATCTCTGTTTCACTGCGAGAACGAGCTAAGTACCTATAGGTATGTACAGGACTAATAGTGATATCCTTTTTTTGCATAAAACAAATGGTTGTTTTCGTTGTGCTTTGTAGTGAGGCACTTAAAACGAATAAATAAATACTTACCACGCGGCGCAAATGAAATGGCTGTATTATTTAACTCCTTAAATCTCTGAAAACACTGATGCCTCCTAAGATATAGGATGCTTGTCAGTTTAGGACATAGGGTTTCAATGATTGAGACTTTACCTTATTGTAATATATTTTGTACCATACAACGGAGAAATAGATTAGATTCATGAATTTTATTAAAATTTGCAATGTTGTTTTGCCCAACCTGAACTAACACGCCGTTTTACCATTACACTTTTTCCGTATATCTACTAAATAACATAACGTACGCCTACCCGCTTAGTTGTGTATTATTACTACATTTAAACATTAACAAGCCTTTTTCCTATCGGCAGGAAATATAGAACTCCACCTGCTACGATCTTTACATAGTCCTTTTGCTTTGTATACGTTCATCTGTTCATACACGCAGAAAATAATAAAATATTATTATTATGACTTACAAACTACTAGAGATAAACCATCTCTTTTCCTCCACAGTAAGAACCAAAACATGACAGTATCGGAGTTCAAATGGATCTGGTACATGGAGTTCGCGCACCGCACGTGGGGGCGCGCGATAGGCGCGGTGGTGTTCCTGCCGGCCGCCTTCTTCTGGGCGCGCGGCTACCTCGACAAGCCCATGAAGATCAGGGTCGGCGTGTACTGCGCGCTCGTGGCTGCACAGGTGAAGCGCCTTTATTACTGCTATAGTAGAGCTGCTTTTCTTTATGCAACATCACCACCGGTTTAAAAATGGTGGTAGAAAACATCTTGAAGAAACCGTCATCTCAGTCTCCCACATCAACTGTTTTTTTCAATTATCCTGCGAGTTACGTAGGATAATTAAAATATAAAAACACCGGTCAAGTGCGAGTCGGATTCGCGCACCGAGGGTTCCGTGCAGTAGGTATGTAACTACAAATTTACGGTTTTCCCATTTCTTCCTTTTCTTGTGCTAGATTGCTTCTTGCCAAATTTCATGATTCTAGGTCAACGGGATGGACCCTAAATTTTGATTCCCTTGCGAGTGTCAAAATATGCGGCATAAACGCCCGCATCTTTTGACTGTGTTGACTTAGAAGTTTGATTTTTTCACTGCTTCAAGGGATTGCAGCCCTGAGTATTTGATATTAATTTCAACTTGATAACTCCACGCGTTCCCGAGAAAAAGGGTCTTGACAGATGGACAGACAGACAAGGACGCACTCGTTATTAATTGACGTACGTATGTTACGGTAACCAACCGGTTTAAGCAACCGGCTCTTATTGTTTACTGGTTCTATGTTCTACTGTCACTAATCATCAGTGATCGGAATAGGTAGAGCTATTTAGGTTCATTGACCGCAAACATTGATGTTAATATGGATATTCCACGGGATTCCGACTGATACTATGGGATTTTTACGGGATTTTATTGTCGCTAGAGTGACGTACCTGTCTTTGTCTCTTTCTGCGCCACTAGAATTCAATTCTTTACCAACAGTAACTTCGAAACTAAACTTAACTTCGTAACTAAAAGGGAATATCCATATTATTCTAACCTATGGCAAGTACATAAAACAGCTCTACCTATTCCGATCCATACTAATCATACTTATTTTTTCCACAGGGTCTAATGGGCTGGTATATGGTTAAGTCAGGTTTAGAAGACCGTTTCCAAGGACCATCAGATGTGCCCAGAGTATCACAGTACCGTTTAGCAGCACATTTGAGTTTAGCATTTATTCTATACACGGGGCTGCTGGCCGGAGCCCTGAGGGTGCTTCGCCCCTTCCCCGTAGCCGCCACATTGAAGTCTCTCAAGGATTTGAAGAGTGTAACTGCTCTTGCGCATTCTGTTAAGGCTATGGCGTTCCTCACGGCTGTGTCAGGTATGTTTGTATTGTCGCCATTAAATTACTTTATAATTTCCACTAACAGCTTTTAGTGAAGTTCTTATGTCAAATAATACACTGGTTTATATCAAATCCTTGCCGAGGTCAAATGGTAAAGTACCGCTAAAGTAAAACGGTGATTCATTTTTAATTTTTTTATTGCTTCAATTATTGATACCTAACAGTTAAGCACCTGGTGGAGGGCGCAGCCTGGTATCAGTATTAAATACCCTGGTAGTCCCAGGATCACTTGCATAAGTAGCTAAACCAGTACTACAATCGTCATCACCCTGGAAAAGCCCTCAATCACATTTATTTGTAACGTAAATCTTACTAAGGGCTGATTGTTCCATCATCTGATAACTTTATTCGAGGAATAATTTTGAAATTTTGACAGTTATTTCATACAAAAACTGTCAAACGTCAATTTTATTCCTCGAATAAAAGTTATCTGGCGATTGAAAAATCAGCCCTTAGTATTATAAATGTGAAAATTTGTGACGATGTTTGTTACTCAATCACGCGTAAACCGTTGAACAGATTTGGATGAAAATTGGCACATAGATAGACCATTTCCTGGATTAACACATAGGATACTTTTTATCTCGATATCCCCACGGGATCGAAACTTACGCGGGTGTAACCGCGGGGCGCTGTTAGTTGTATATATATATTTGTATGCCGCTTTTGGCGGCGGGTTGGTAGGTAAAGGTATGTTGTACTTTGTACCATATTCTACGAATAAATATATGTTAACATGAGTAATGACAAGGATCAGTATCGCAAGCCACAAGTACCTAAGATAGGAAGATAAACCTACTTAGTAAGTAGGTTTGAATCTAAATTCTTTTCGCTTTATTCCAGGCGCCTTCGTAGCCGGTCTGGACGCCGGCCTAGTTTACAGTTCATTCCCTAAGATGGGAGACAAATGGATCCCAGATGAAATCCTAGAATTCTCCCCCACACTGCGCAACTTCACGGAGAACCCCACCACGGTGCAGTTCGACCACAGGATCCTCGGCACTACCACCCTGGCGCTGGTGACTGGCTTGTGGTATATCGCGAGGAAGAAGCCATTGTCGCCCATGGCTAGGAGGGTCGTCAATGGAGTTGGGGCTATGGCGTGGTTGCAGGTAAGATTTATTTAATATATTTACACATGCGTTCACTGAATAGACAATTCCACACAAAACGGATTGTGTGGCTCTTTCCTCAAAAGATCACCTCAGACGCTAATCTGCAAGGTCCTAACACAAGAAAATATCTGGACTTTAAAAAGAGACTGTGACCTCTCGAGTTAAGGACGACCTCAGTTAAAAAAAAAAAAAAGATTGAAATTACTTCAGTCTCGGTTGCATTTTTTGTAAATAGGTTTTTTTGTTATGTTCAATATGTTTCTGTTAGCCTGTCGCATGTGTTCCCTACTATGGCTACTATAACCGTTAACTTTTAAAAAAACAGTCATAAGCTACTTTTGGGTGTGCCTGTTCCATCATAGACGCCATTCGTCGTTGTCTAAATCATATCGCCATTCGCTGTTGTTGAAATCGAGGTGAACAGTAGGAGAATTGTTTATTTAGGCTGCCATCAGACGGACTGCATCGCAGCAACCGCGCGCAGTCGATTTATTCAGCTGCAAGCAGTTGTACGTTCGACTTCTTTCAGTCATGATATCAAATTCACGCGGTTGGCTGCAGTCGTTTGAAGTCAATATTAAATGCATACAGTCGTGACTTCAGATTTACGCGGTCGGCTGCAGTTGTGTAGTGTCGACGCACGCTGTCCATCGCTAACCGCATACAGTAATGTGTGTAACGTTTGTGCTTCCATTTCGATGTCAAATCTTGCACTGAGCTCCTGGGCTAGATGCGTCGCGTCAACTGCGCAAAGTCAGATCCGACTGCAGATAAACTGCATGCAGTTGAATATATCGACTGCGCGCGGTTGCTGCGATGCAGTCTGTCTGATGGCAGCCTATGATATAATTCCTCTGTTCTAGGGTCACGAGTCGATCCTCAGGACCAATGGAATTATTATTGGGTTTTTCTTAGTAACACCCGGGGTCCGAATTTCTGCCTGGTCGACAATAGGCACGCCTCAATATAAATGACGAAATGAGGGTATGCTTACACCTCTGCCTATCTCTTTATGGTATGCTAATTGCTCTGTACTTCCCCAGGTTTCCCTCGGAATCGCGACACTCCTATACTACGTGCCCACACCACTAGCTGCCTCACATCAGTCAGGATCACTCGTCCTCCTGACGCTCGCAATCTGGCTAACTCACGAGATCAAACTGCTTAAGTACATACCAAAGTAGATAACAGACAGTATTATTTTATTGTAAATTAAACTTTATGCTAGTGAAGTTATGACGTTTTATTGTGACATCCTCGTCGGCAAATTGGTATTGATCACATCACTATTCAAAGTAGTAAATCAGCTATTAGTGTGGCGCCATCTACATCGCCACATGCGAACTACGCAATACACTGGCGACACGCAAAATCCTGCATCGCGCAACTAGCTATACAACGTGCCGACATTGAGCGTCGGCCAGTAGCGCACAACACAAGACATCAACACCCCTCTGGTCAGAAAATCCTCCCTTTTCTATGGAGGATGAGTGAATTTTACACCCTGTTCTTCATACTTCTTTAGGAGAAACCCTATCTTTCAAGAATATTTGTGTCACTAACTCTGGCAGGGCCACCATCAGGCATTTTAATTTTTATAACACAAAAAAAAAGTGTCGCTAATTAGTCGAAATTTGTCGCAAAATATCAGAATTTGTCGGTCACTGGTACAAAAGATGGCCGATCTGGAGAGTCTCCCCAGCAGGGCCACATTTATATCTGAAAAACTAGGGCACCTAACGAAGATCTGTTTTCTCCCATATTTTGTCGCCAATTAGTATGGTATAGTCCAAGAAGGCTAGATCGAAGAGTTCACGAAAAAACTTCGATCTAGCTCTTGGACTATACCTTACTAATTGAACTCATTATATATCCTAAACTAAGACCCGATTAAATCTGTGACTTGGCGACTGATTCCGACTACTATTCCGTATACTAGCAAGATATGGGGCTATCAGTTTCAATTTAATCAGGGCCTGCAAATGTTCAGGGACACTTTCTACAAAATACAATACACAAACAATGTTATTCACAAAGTGTTTTATTTGAAAATTTAAAATGCTAATATTGCTTACACACTGAAAAACTGTTTTATGTACAAAACTGTGTGTAGACAAATCGCAGATGTGTTGCGTTCGGGCCGACTGCGCCGGCGCTCCTTCAAAATATACAACTTGATTATTATAGCCTTACGATACACGCAGTGAATTTGTTATTCAATATCAATATAAATCTATCTATCTACATACTTGTAACAATACAGGCATGATCCAAACTCCGCGCATCAAAACCCACATCAATTTTGATATAATATTTTTTGAGTTATTGTGCTCCTAAGTATAATATTAGCAGTACCATTACGGATAACAGATGGACATTTATTAGCTTCGATATAATTTAATTCTTTCTCTACATACACGTTTAAAATGTTACTTTGAACGGAAAATATATATAGTTGAAACACAATAGATGACAAAAGTAAAATTATTACCATCTAACGTCGGGTAAAACAAATTAACAAACATTGATCGTAAATTACAAAAATACCAATTTGAAATTATTTTACATATTGAGCGATTTTAGTGTGATATGCGCACACAAAGTATAAAACTACACTACAAGCAAAAAGTTGATGGATTTATGATCTTAGGAAATTTCTAAAATCATCAAATAAATCTTTCTACAATATCTTGCGTACGTAAATATTTTTATTGCTCAAGGTACATTTTAGAGGGTACGTACAGTCAGCGACAAAATAACAAATGTGGTGCTGACTGTACGTTTTCTTAAAAAGTAAAGTGTTAAGATAAATAAAAGAGAAAACATGTAAAGATGTGAGTATGACATTTGAATAAAGTTTATAATTTTGGACATTACCCGTATCTGTTAGACATAACATTTAGTTGTGAGAACTCATATAAGGCGGACATATTCCTACTATTTACTGCTTTGACTATGAAAACTAAACTTTAGCATAAACGGTTTTCGTGTATGCAACGTGTCGATACTGAGTAAAGGATATTCGTGTTACCTCATAGTCAAATACATCAAATCAGTATGAAATAAGTCCTTCAGTAAAAACAAAATGGTAGCACCATACATAATTCCTTAGTCCGAAATCAAACATGTTTAGACCGTACATGACTATTGTATAATCTAGCTATGGCCGACTGCAATTTGTAACCTAAATATAACTGAAAAACTATTAGCGTAAAGTGAGGCAACACTATCTTGTTGATGGTAACACAGGAGGAATTGTTCACAGATAACAAATACTTTTTTTCACTGGTAATTTCAGTCTTGTGAGATAAGGCGTGAACTAGACAAGTTTCAATGACAATTAAAATAGGCGGAGTGGTGTCGAGGTGAGATGGGTCGTAGTCTGTCAATGCAGTTCAAGCCTTAGTTCGCACATTAACATCAGAAGTGGTGAACGCGATTATAGACAATAATATCTTTACATAAAGTAGAGTGTAGCGTGCACGAGTTACATGAACGTATTGTTAGAATTTTCTATAATAAAAACAATTTATCTTGAAATGTATACGTAATATTATGTAACAATGATAACTCTGCAACAGTTTATAAAATATAGTTTATCACTATTGTATTATTTATTCTCCTCTTTAACGGTCTCGTGGAGCAAAAGTTTGCCAATAATTATGACTTAATTATTTAAATTGAAAAATATCATAATGATTGCAGAGACACCATTGTCCAACTAAATAATATCTGGAGCCTCTTCCCAATTGAACTATACATAATTATGTATAAATACTAAAGTTAACCTAATAAGTTAGTACTATGTTTTAATCCTCTAATTACAATTTAGAAGTATAACATATATTTGTAGCAGTTACAATTTAAATGGCTGGTAAAAAGGAAATCATTCAGAGTTAACCTAAAATCGTCAAAATCAGGAATTATCGAAATGTTATAATAATTTGGTTTGCCGGTATTTAAAAGAAGTAACGTGAGCACTTACATCTCAAACTCTAACCCCCTTACTAATACACCTTGTATAGCGTCTGTATAGTTACACAACGCTTTGTCTTCTTCTTTCGAAAGTCAAGTTACTGATGACTGAAACTGAGAAAACGGTGTGTGCTGTGTGTATTGTGTATGTAACTATTCATCTGATATAATACGTTTTTTTAGTAAGGGAGATAGAAAATAATATACATTTATATAAATTGTAACTGCTAACATTTAAACATCTCTATAACCTATATCGCCATATCAATAATTTCGATACAAAAAATAAACGAACTATAATCATAGACATATAATTATTCCAATTTATAAATAAATGCTGCTGAGGCTTTATTTAATATCACTACAGGGTTTAAAACAGCACAACTTCGATATCGACACTTTGAATTTATCGATAAAGTGTGGTACGAATTATCGATATACTTAAATAAAATCAAGCTTAGTAATTTCTGAGTCGATATGTGCTAATATTGTCAATAATGGCTTTAGGCCACCAATGTAGAAAATAGGTTCACATTTACCGATGAATATAAGCGTGTAACGCATAATTTAAAGAGGAAAACAAAAATATTAATTATATTGCGGACATATTAAGAGGAATAGATATAATTTACTCAGTGATAAAGGAAGCTATGAATAAGGGGTAAGTTTGTAGAAAATTTGTGTTTTGATAATTAACAAAAGAATCCGATAAGTAGCTCAATTATTTTTATAGGAGTTTTTACAGTGATAAGTACGCTTTGTGTTATTTATCTTATTTCAATTGGAGTCCAGCTGAGTATCATAATATAAGGCCATTATATCATAGAAAATACAAATTTATTTTTTATAACTAAATAATATCTTGTCCTAAAGCATATTGCGAATATTTTGCAACAAGTTAACATTTTATCCACCAAAGAATAATAACGAACTCCACTATTTTTCCGTGAATAAAATAATCGCAATAAACAACAGATGAAAACATAAAACAATATTAAAGTGAGACAAAGTTCATTGAAGATGATTCATTTGTTTACCTGCATTATGTCAGTTCACTTATTAACAAAATACAATTTAACCCGAAACTTATATTAATAATTTCTTTTATAAGAATACTACTTAACAACATTATAATTTTGCTTTTATTAACTCGTGTGCAAACTAACGC
This sequence comes from Mesoligia furuncula, assembly GCA_916614155.1. Taxonomy (NCBI): domain Eukaryota; kingdom Metazoa; phylum Arthropoda; class Insecta; order Lepidoptera; family Noctuidae; genus Mesoligia; species Mesoligia furuncula. The sequence goes on along the minus strand of OU744807.1, from coordinate 1,220,242 downwards.
TAAACATTATACAGGCTACAATGTGTACGCGGCGCGTACTAACCAAGGGATTCGTAGAAATAGCAGCTTTAACGAAACATTGGCGCGTAGTTTGAACAGCAACGGAACGGCTGCCTTTGATATGAGAGACACAAGCCACTGAAATAATCAAATTCACCATGCAATCATGACAAGTATGTCTATTGAGACTTGACTTGCTATCTATAGGTTGGAGTTTATTGCCTCGCGAGGCAGCCTTCATCCTTTCCTCGAGCAATTTATAAACATACCACCAAAGATCCGACTTGACATTTGAATGCAAAATTAACACCTAGCGATCGATTAAAATATTCAAAATAATATATTATTATACACTTAATAATAATTCAGTAAGTATATAAAGAAAATTCTCTCAACATCACAATAGATGGCAGTCGCTTTATGTAAGTAATGGCAGATTAATACTTGCGTTCAAATGTTTATGTTATTATGTTACATTTTATGCCCGTAGAAGTCTCCATTTTTCTCCCATATAACCGAGAAAGTCCCCTAACTTGCGGAAACCTAACTTGCAAATAAGGCGTAAAAATAAAGACCACCACAGACACTATGTATTGTTACACATATAGCTTATAACACAGTACTATAATATAGCATATTGGGATATCTCGAATTAGTCATTAAATTGGTTCTTTGTTGAAAAAGCATGGCACGGGCAGCCATATAACATTAAATATACATCAAACACACATTAGAAAATATAAAAATCAGGTATATAAGCTCCTTAAATAAAAATCTTCCAGTCGTTTAAATATGAATAGGTAATTTATAAATGAGAAAGTCGACCATAATATAAAGGCGTTACCCCACGGGGACTCTTAGTAGAATGTTGGTTTCAAAACTTTCAGCATATATATTATGGTTAATTTACGGCGTTTGCGCTGCATTCCGTTTGCCTCACGCAAATCCGTATACGATGCATTTGAACAACAGGGGGATAATGCCTTTAGATAATAATATCAGTAGTACGTCCTAATAATTTGCTGAGATGCTTGTCGCTTAAAGCATTCATATCTTGAGCCGTGTTATTGTCTGTTAAAAATGTTATACGTTTATCGCTTATTCAGTTTTGAGACAACTTAATGCAACTTATTTTGTTATGGTCTCTTATTTAATGGTAGGTACACTTGTATCTATTTTATCGCATAAATTAATTAATTCCAGACGATTTTAAACACATAATTATAATAAATATTTACTATCACTATTTCCCTTGATACATAATATAATAAATTCCACTTGTATTTTGTGTATCGTAATAACCATACAGCCTTAAAGTATCGCTCTCACTGCAATATACATAATTATAATATATTAATCACTACAATTGGGGCATTTTATATAAATATAAACAATTTGATACGAATCTAGTTCAGATGATAAAGGATGCTGAGTGAGATGTCGTCCATAAAACATGTAACATTTCACATAAAATTATATCTGATTATATTTTATGGAGCAAAGTGGCTTTATCTATAAATGATGGTACATTATCTTACATGTTACTTGTTACTATCAATGTTACATATTGTATGGGCGATCAAAAGTGAGAAATTAGACTGTAATATCAAGGCGACACCCCATCGAAAGCGTTCACAGAAATAATCGAGGTCACCGCGAGTAATTCGAGTCAGGGATGATTTCGAGCGCACTAATAATGATAAAACTTTATTTGCCCCCAACTTTTACAATAATGAAGACTCCTGTAACATTGTGGGATTTCTAGAATCATCTAATATCTGATGAATTGTTTAAATACGCAGGGAAAGGAAAAGAGAATTCAAAAATATCCAGTAAAAATCTCTATAGCATTAATGGTTTGGCAATGGGTATGGCTCAGTACTACACAAATAGCCAATTTTACGCTAAACTCTACATAATATGTACGAGCAAAAAGCTGCTCGATCAGATACTCCATCATTGTATAAGCTAGGGGGCATTAGGTTCCGTACAAATCGGTTATTCATTATAACCTAAGCTGTTACGTTACTTTAGAATAAATTTATTACGTGGATTATTTTGATCTGGTTCTTTCACTGAAGCGTCTTTGTGATATTTTGCCGATATCAAACTATGTATTTATTTATTCACTGGGCGATTCAATTAGTGCTATGTGGGAAAATTATATATACATAAGCCTAATATTACACTCAGGACTTCTACGACGCTGCGCAAGATTTGATATTATGTGTTAATCCCTATATTATAATCAGCTACAATAAACTATATAACGCATCTTTATTCAATCAAAATAATTATCTATATCAGCTTGAGTAAGTTTAAAATCTTCGTCTCATGATATGAAATTATGCAGATGTTTTGCAAAATGCACTTTATTTTGATGTATCAACCTCCTTAATATATCTCGATATAAAACCTAGCAGAGGGCGCCACAATCGCTTGTGGTTTCTACGATTCATCTCAACAAAGCTTATATGGCCCGAACTAAACTACAACCTATACAAAAATAAATAGACAAACATCGAATATATAGGAATAAAACTACAAGTACGACAGCACAGGGACGTGAGGCGCGGGAGGGGAATATTCCACTAACGAGTCCCCACATCAAAAGAGTATTCTCTCGTTTTCTGCCTCAGCTTTAACCAACCTCCTTGCACAGTCGCCTTCCAAATATAAATAATATGAAAAAAAAACTTTAAAAAATAAATGCAAAGTACCACAAAGACGCTGGTGGGTGCAATAGTGCGCGGTGCTGACTTGGCGCGACTAGCTCGGCGGCTGCGGGTCAGTACTGACGATGACCTGGACCACGTATCCTGGCGTGATCTTTGCCTCCTCAATTAGCAGCCGGTCGCCGAGGAGTTTGCCGCCATAGAACCAGCGTTGCCGCCACGGCTCGATGTTCTCTTGAGCCTGAGGATTGTGTAGAAGGTCTTGTTAGTGTTGATACAGCTTACGATTTTGTGACATTGTTCATTTATAGTCTTGTATATTGTATAGGGTCTTTGATAAAAAGTTATTGTAATTAGTTTACTAAACTAATAAGTTACTCGGATGATCAATTTCCGGGTATTTGAGGTCATTCGCTAATAAACCACGACTGGTTTTCTGTCATCGAATCTATAAAACTGTAGTCATAATTTGATTTGATTAGAGGTGATGCTGACTATATAAAGTTAAGTTAAGTCTTTATTTGCCTTAAACATGGTATAAAGGTGTTACAGTTTGGTAATATAATATCGTCCACATGTTTAGCTATACAACATCGTGTATCAATTGCATGCAAAATACTCAGAATCAATTAGTAAGTAGAAATAAAATGTCAAAGCTATAAAAACATTTTCCACAATACAATCATCATAACATAATATTATTTAATGTCAGAAATTAATCTCCACGAACAAAATTAAAAAGTCATAATTGTAAACATTATTCGCAACAGTTCTATAACACTACATAAGTAAAAAAAAGGAAATCAATAAAATCAATAATTATAAAATTAAAATGTCAAAATTATAAACATTATCGACGATCGAGTATGTCATTATTTGTGAATTATAATTTAATGTCAAAAAAATCCTTGATGTCATAAAAATTATGTTCATTCAGCCATTTATAGAGTCTGTTTTTAAAATAATTAATATTAAATAGCAATTTCATTTCCTTTGGAATTTTATTATAAATGCGTACACACATCACCAGAAAACTTTTAGATTACTTGGCTGATTTCGGAGTATCCTGTAATACAAGTCTACATGGATCCCTCTTACGAGAGTATATTTGATCGACTTTCTTGAATAATTCCTTATTATTATATACAAATTTACATGTCTCGTAGATGTACAGTGAAGGAAGTGGTAATAAACCAAGCCTTTTAAAATGCGGTTTACAGGACTCGTCAGTACGGATCCCACAAATGGCTCTGATGCATTTCTTTTGCGCGATAAACGCTCTGTTTTTATCTGTACTGTTACCCCAAAAAATAAGTCCATATCGTAAAATCGATTCTATGTATGCATGGTAGGTTATAATGGCGGTTTTTTTATTCGTCACATTTTTGACTTGCCTGAGAGCATAAGCGAACTTATTAGACTTGTTGCACAAATTATCTACATGTATTTTCCAATTTAAATCTTGGTCTATGAATATACCCAGAAATTTTGTATGTGAAACTTCTTTTAATCGATCAATATTGAGTTTGAAATTGTATTTGGCATGTTTAGATTTATTAAATTGTATGTACATAGATTTATCTAAATTGATTTTTAATTTATTTACCTGTAGCCATTCTAAAATGTTGTCAATAGTATTATTTATGTCAATTTCGTGATCAGATTTTAATTTATACTTTTTATCAGATGTCACTATGATTGAGATGTCATCTGCAAATAATATACATTTATGATTGACCTGCTGTGGTAAATCATTTACGTATATTAGAAACAATAAAGGGCCTAATACACTCCCTTGTGGTACACCGCAATTTTTTTCCTTGAGCTCAGAGGAGTATGAGGTTAGTAAATCTTCATTTACTTTACTAATAGCAACATATTGATTGCGGTTACTTAAATAAGATGCAATCCACTGCAGTGCTAAACCTCTTATTCCATTTCTTTCTAATTTTTCCAATAATATATTATGTGCCACAAAGTCAAATGCTTGAGATAGGTCAAAAAATAGTCCTGTCGTGAAGTGATTGTTATTTAAAGACTTCAGGATATGGCTCAAAAGATTATATATGGCTAATGTTGTTGACTTTTGCTTTTGAAATCCGAACTGTTCCTTTGCTATAATATTGTATTTGCTACAAAAGTCGATAAGCCTTTTGTGCATACATTTCTCAAATAGTTTGGACAAGATAGGTATAAGCGTAATTGGACGATAATTTTTAACGTCTTTTTTGTCGCCTTTCTTGTACAAGGGTTTTACAACTGATAACTTTAAAGCATCAGGAAAAGTTCCGGTCGAAAATGAAAGATTAATTAAATATGTCAGTATAGGAGTTAATTCTACTCTGCACGCTTTGATTATTCTTGTACTAAGTCCATCATATCCTTCTGAGTTTGTATTATTTAAAGCCATTATTTCTTTTTTTATTTCATCTTCAGTCATAGCACTAAGAAACATGGAATTAGGAACTAAAGCGTTATTAAACTTATACTGAGCTTGTAAGTTATTAAGTGTCACAATGTTAGTCGAGTCAATAAAATAATCATTAAACGTATTCGCTGTCAGTGGGATCAGTTAGTATTGTTTTATCTACTTCTATTTCCGAAATATTAGTGTCGCATTTCATGTTCCCAATTTCATCTTATTAAGTACGACCGAGTTTTATTTTTATAATAAAGATACCGCAATGATCGTTTAGTTTTGCAACTATTTCTAAGACCCTTACTTATCCATTTTCGTTTATTTGCATTAGAGTTATTAATTTTAATTTTAGGGAAGCATAAATTATATAATAGGCATAAAAACTCGTGGAATTTATTGAATGCCTTGTTTAAGTCCGTTTCGAGGTACGTTTCTGACCACGATATACTTGCAAGGCAGTCTTTGAATTTTTTCAAGTTTTCGTTGCAGTAATCCTTTTTATAAATAAAATATGATGTGGTTCTTGGACTTTGTTCTTTTATTGGAAACTCTAAGAACTGTGCTGTGTCGTGGTCTGATAAGTATAAAGGTAGAACATCAGCAGATGTAGTTTTTATATAAATGGTTACATCCTGTCAGATATAAAGTAGGTAATAATAGGTAATACGGGCTGGTGTCTGCAACTCCACGTCAATGCGCGTATTTTGTTTAAGTACTTGATGTTTCTATATAACTACATACATATTATTATAAAACAAAGTCACTAACTTAAGAAACACTATGAATAACTATGGTAAAAAGAGTATCACATATGAAGGAGCACAATTATTATACAACGATCTACCAAATAATATCAAGGATAGCAAATCGCTTGCAGTGTTTAAATCAAAATTAAAAAAAAAAAAACATTTATGACAACATCTATTAGAATTGCTGGATCGCTGTATATTACCAACATTACCTTATTTTTTACCTAAGCTCATTATTAAGTGAACTGTATTGTTCTTTAAGAGTAAATGAATTCGTTAGCTTAAAAGTCAGTTTTCGTGTTTGTCTGTGTGACCGCTTAGTTCTTCTTAACTCCACAATGAATTTTGATGCGGTGTTCGCCATCACTGAGAGAATTTATTCCGGAAGGAATACTTATAAAATATTAATATTTTTAGATATTGCACACAAATCTCGATGTTTTGACATGTCTCCATTGCATGTCACGAGTGAAGTAGGGGCGGGTTGCTAGTTTATTATAAAACCACTTTATTTGAAAAGGACAAAAAGTCATGGACTAACTAAAGTGCGACCATTCCAAGCAACATGACCTTGGCCGCAAGCCAAGAAGGCAAGAACCATTTATAACATAGAATAAGCTAATGCGCCTAATGTCCATGTCATTAAGTTCGGCCGGCGTGCGGCACTAAGAGAAAGCACAGTGACATCATATTCCTAGCGATACTTCGAACGGTTCACCAATGTAGGTCAACGGACAGTAATTGTCGCGGCGTCCAAAATTGTAAGACATTAAACAGGTGACTACGACCTTTGAGGAGTACCTACATAAGTACATAGGTATATACATTTCAGGGCTGTGCCGTTGAAATGTGAAGGAGAACTTCATAATGCTCAAGGTGTTGTGATTTTAAGGATATTTGTAAAGCTAACATTTACCATAAAGCAAAAATTAGTTTCTGAAATTACATGATTATCGCACGAAAATGCAAATAGAACCTTATTTAAAACGTTTGTTCCTTTTAGGCTTAAATTTAAAATCTAACTTATTAGTTGAATATTTATCAAGGTTTGGAAATAAAAACCGTATCCGGATACATGAATACATATCCGTAACCATACTGTTACTATGTGATAAATCCATAAAATTAAGTGAAATTGGCGAAGGAAAAACATCGCGGGGATTAGGTTTCCCCACGATGTTTTTCCTTCACCAATTTGTAACAACCAAGTTGGCTTGAGCAAGCTTGGTGCTCCATGCTCGCGTGTCTTGAGCAAGCGTGGTGCTCCATGCTCGCGTGTCTTGAGCAAGCGTGGTGCTCCATGCTCGCGTGTCTTGAGCAAGCGTGGTGCTCCATGCTCGCGTGTCTTGAGCAACCGTGGTGCTCCATGCTCGCGTGTCTTGAGCAACCGTGGTGCTCCATGCTCGCGTGTCTTGAGCAAGCGTGGTGCTCCATGCTCGCGTGTCTTGAGCAAGCGTGGTGCTCCATGCTCGCGTGTCTTGAGCAAGCGTGGTGCTATATGCTCGCTTGTCTTGAGCAAGCGTGGTGCTCCATGCTCGCGTGTCTTGAGCAAGCGTGGTGCTATATGCTCGCTTGTCTTGAGCAAGCGTGGTGCTCCATGCTCGCGTGTCTTGAGCAAGCGTGGTGCTCCATGCTCGCGTGTCTTGAGCAAGCGTGGTGCTATATGCTCGCTTGTCTTGAGCAAGCGTGGTGCTCCATGCTCGCGTGTCTTGAGCAAGCGTGGTGCTCTATGCTCGCTTGTCTTGAGCAAGCGTGGTGCTCCATGCTCGCGTGTCTTGAGCAAGCGTGGTGCTATATGCTCGCTTGTCTTGAGCAAGCGTGGTGCTCCATGCTCGCGTGTCTTGAGCAAGCGTGGTGCTCCATGCTCGCGTGTCTTGAGCAAGCGTGGTGCTATATGCTCGCTTGTCTTGAGCAAGCGTGGTGCTCCATGCTCGCGTGTCTTGAGCAAGCGTGGTGCTATATGCTCGCTTGTCTTGAGCAAGCGTGGTGCTCCATGCTCGCGTGTCTTGAGCAAGCATGGTGCTATATATATGCTCGCTTGTCTTGAGCAAGCGTGGTGCTCCATGCTCGCGTGTCTTGAGCAAGCGTGGTGCTCCATGCTCGCGTGTCTTGAGCAAGCGTGGTGCTATATGCTCGCTTGTCTTGAGCAAGCGTGGTGCTCCATGCTCGCGTGTCTTGAGCAAGCGTGGTGCTATATGCTCGCTTGTCTTGAGCAAGCGTGGTGCTCCATGCTCGCGTGTCTTGAGCAAGCGTGGTGCTCCATGCTCGCGTGTCTTGAGCAAGCGTGGTGCTATATGCTCGCTTGTCTTGAGCAAGCGTATCCGGATACATGAATACATATCCGTAACCATACTGTTACTATGTGATAAATCCATAAAATTAAGTGAAATTGGCGAAGGAAAAACATCGCGGGGATTAGGTTTCCCCACGATGTTTTTCCTTCACCAATTTGTAACAACCAAGCGTGGTGCTCCATGCTCGCGTGTCTTGAGCAAGCGTGGTGCTATATGCTCGCTTGTCTTGAGCAAGCGTATCCGGATACATGAATACATATCCGTAACCATACTGTTACTATGTGATAAATCCATAAAATTAAGTGAAATTGGCGAAGGAAAAACATCGCGGGGATTAGGTTTCCCCACGATGTTTTTCCTTCACCAATTTGTAACAACCAAGCGTGGTGCTCCATGCTCGCGTGTCTTGAGCAAGCGTGGTGCTCCATGCTCGCGTGTCTTGAGCAAGAGTGGTGCTATATGCTCGCGTGTCTTGAGCAAGCGTGGTGCTCCATGCTCGCGTGTCTTGAGCAAGCGTGGTACTCCACGTGTCTTATCTGTCTTTAAAGAGGGTTTTGCCCTGCAGTGAGACAGTAATAGACTGGTATTAATTAATGAATACCAGTACCTAATACTTTATACCAAGAGATCTTCCAGGTAGCAGGGTAAGTTTCGAAGCAATATAAATTGGAAAGTTCCCATACAAACAATGGAATGCCAGCCCTATCATTAAATAAAACTACATAGCGTCACACGAAGGCAGGCGACAGCGTAAGGTTGCAAAATTTCGCATCGATCGCATGCTCTTACATCACCGACTGACCGTGTTTTAACCTGCTGCACAATGTAATTTTTATTACTGACTTTAGTAGTACGATTGTGTTGTAGTAGTTTACTTGCTGATAACGAATACTACAGGTTTTTTTGGTCTTATTTAAGAACTTATATGGTTTATTTATTCTTTCTACATTTAAAGTATAAATATGTAAATAGGGATTTAAACACTGGCGTTTGAGAACGGTGTCGAAGCTGTCGGTGGTCAGGACTCTACAGGGTCGCAGGGCCTTGGACGCGCAAACTGTGACCATGAATTGAGATACTAGATCCCTAACGTAGAAATGTTTCGTCATTTCCAGTCTCCACCAGTAGAACGTTAACACTAGCGTTTTCTGAATCAAGATTTTGATTTAACTGATCATACAGCCTCTTTAGGGTTTAAAAGAATATGTTATTTATAAACATTTCAGTAGGTGTCGGTCCAGGAAATGACAGGGTGAACTAGTCTTCTATCTAAAGAACTGGCACTAGATGGCATAAGTCACGGACTAGTGACACACACACGGACATTGCGCCGCGATATTCTAAATCTAAGATGATAATAATCGACGGTCTATGATTGTGTTATAATAATATGCAATCATGGCTCACGAATGATCAGGTTGTTTTGATATTCTACTACCTGTTGTATTAATATGACATTCAAGTTTCGGTTAAGATCTTATTACTGTATCTATAAACTATTCTGTTCTAGCATTCAAGTTTGTGGGAACATACGCACTGAGTGTGGAATTATTTAATTCGATAACTGTAGGTAAGTATACAACTCAGAACTGACAAAAGATATTCATAAAATGGTCTAATGTCAAGTATCCTCAGATAATATTATTATATCAATAGTAAAAATAATAAAGCTTCTGACGTGGATTCTTAAGTATTTACTAGCATAACAAGTCAATTCACATACATCGATCGAATGTTAATTGAGCATGTAAATGGCAAATTAATTATATTAAGATTTAGGTGCAAAATACAGATTTAGAAGAGGACCCATAACAAAAGTAAAGCAGATTGCAGTTAGCGGTGCGTTTGCTTTACAAAGGACTTATTAGACAAGTTATTTATTTTATCGACGAACTTGAACAAAAAGAGTTTCTGTAGGTATGTGACCCTGATTATCTCAAAAAGAACCGAAGTATTTTATGATTTAAAGAAAAATAATTTCAAGTGACTTGTCGGCAACCAGTACCCTAATTACGTACCTAAAACACTTTCAACCACAATCTGAATATTTTTGAAGGATAGGCTAATCCATTGCTTTATAGAGATATGAGGAACGGGGTGTAAAGATCATTCAACCTCCACAGAAAAGGGAGGATCCTCCGACCAGACGGGTGTTGTGTCTGGCGGGCTACTGCCCCATGAACGGGCCGTTGTATCTACGCTAGTTGCGCGGTAAACTCTGCTTGCGCGATGCAGGATTTTGCGTGGCGTCAGGATGACGCGTTGTCCGCATGAGGCGTTGTAGATACCGCTACAGCTTCATATGTTTGAAAAATTTGTTTGCTCAACAACGAATGTTGCTGACCTGTCAAAATGAAAGCCATTTCTACTGGTGGGTAGTGTATTACACAAGTATCCCTGAGTCCAGTCGTCCTGGAGAGTAGAAGTGCTTAAACGCGAATGGCTTAAAACTAACATAGTCACTGAGCACACACTGATGTGAACCTTAGGTACTCTAGAATCTAGATGTAAACATCTCAAATATTGTTAATAAGCTTGATCGCGGCCCATCCAGTTAAAGATTACATAGCAGTATTTAATATTATTTATAGGTACACGATTCAGAAGGTCAAGCATAATATAAAGGTGAAAACACGTTTGGAAATATTTTGGAACTTCGGAGTGTTTTCTGATGACCAATTACGCGACCAACTCGTCTTGAGCCAGCATGGTGATCTATGACCGTGCCTTCTCTGTATGAGAAGATGCCTTTACGCTGCAGCAGGACGGTTACAGGCTGGTATTGATTACGTGATAAATACATTACCGCACTTAAGAAAAAACCGAAAACGGCACTGACGACGCAAACAAAGTCGAAAATGTACTAAAGTCGGCATCCGTACAAAAATAAAGTTTCAAGCAAATTACAATTTCGGTCTGTTTGCACACTGTATTTGTAGGGTTTACAAATACGTTGAAACCATATTGACTGTGAACAGCTAATTAAAAGTTGTTAACATCATAGGCATTAACACATCCATAACCAATCATTATCAAGGTCTCTGATACAAGGCTGAATGCAATCAGCTATCATCTCCCTTACACTTATCTTAAGCCAAGAACTATATAATATGTTACTTACCACGAACTTTGGCGAAACGTTCTTCCTGTCACGGTCGCACAAATTCAAAATACAAGTGCAAGACAGAGACGGGAACATGGCTAAGCCAAAGTACGCGTCAAGAAACGTTTATATCGTTTATCGTCGTTTAGATCTCGGCCTTTGACATTGATCTTTCAAATCTATACTTACGGGAATTCCTGCAAAGTAGACTATTACTTATTTTTCATTTTAATATATACTATTGCTTAATATTTATGAGATTTTGTCAAAATGATAATAAAAATATATATTTTTGCACAATAAAAAACTTTAACAAGGAGTCTATTTGCCCAGGTTGACCTTGCAATAATCTATACACTATGGTAATAATGATAATGACTTATAGATATTTAATTCTCTTACAAAGTCTGTGTTTAACTGAATCTTTGAATAGAATATTAACACTGGGATTTTCTAGACAATATAGTTTCATTATATTATTTCCTGATACCTCATTCCAAAGAGGCTGCCAAGGCAAACTATCTTACCGTCACCATTCATCCACAAACACATACTGCTCATAATGGTACCACTAATATAAACCACCAGCCACCACCAAAAAACCTCTGTGACAGACAGACAAAAACGTGATGTTAAAAAGGTTCCATTTTTTGTAAAGATCGGAACCTTTAAAAGAAAAAAGGATATCCCACTCACATGTAATTTATTCTTGCACTGCACAACAGTGTGTCGGGAGTACACGGCTAGATCCACATCCTTGCACGTGTTGGACAGTCGCAGGCGCAGCGACAGCTCCGTGCCGCCCTCCACTGGCTCCGACCACTCGGCCGGCGAGTCGCGCCCGCTCGCTTCCTTCACCATGTTTATAGGGGGTGACAGGCAGTATATTGGGACCTGCAGAAGTGAATATAAATATAAAAACAAAAGCTAGGGAGTATGCCGGAATGTGGGTCCACGCAAGACACAATGGCTTTTTAATCATTTCTGTAATTACAGCATTCAACTGGTTATTAGTAAGAAAATAAAGCCACATGCAAGTGGATAATCGTTCAATTAACCCAACTCTTCAAGAAAGGCCAGTAATACTTTGGTGTTAGTGAACAGAAAAAAGAAGAGTATGGGACCTGTGCAATAATATCAAAACAAGCTTTAGAAAGGATTGTTGTATTATTTGAAATTCCAGTTTAGAAATGCAATCAACTCATAAGTGGAACAGCTTATCATTGACAATGGATAACAAGTTTTTTATACTAGCCATTGATACCCCACTGGTGGGCAAAGGCCTCCCTACTCTCCTTCCACCTCTCTCTGTCCAAAGGCACCAAGGACCAATCTTAATTAAAGGAGTCCAGCTCATCCCACCATCTCTGTCTAGGCCCCACAATGTTGTTTTCCATTAAGAATAATGAGATTTATACAGATTTATTTAAACAATGTAAATTACATTAAATCATGTAGTAAGTAGACAGACTACATCAAGGCTTCGTTTATCCTTTAAATTGTAGGTCTAATTAACAATTATTATCATTTTGGTGGTGCCAAAATCAAAGTTTTTAATTCAATACAATGGTGCCTGAGGATAACGTCACATTGTTTATTGCGTCCAAACTTGATAAGGAACCAAATATAAACAGCATCAAAAAGGCTAAACAGGAAACAAACATACATACATTAATAACAATTAGATATATATGTCGGAGTAGGTATAATGCGTCTCGTTATCATCAGGCATATTTTAAATAGTGAGGGCGTACTAAGTGGGTAGTGTTGGTTATTGCGCAATAGAAAAACGGTTTGCAATTCAAATCAGATTATAATTTCATGAACAATTAAATCACACTAGCAAATCATACACTGTAGGTACACGATACAACCAGATTCGGAACGCGATATAGTTTCTGAGCACATGTTGTCCGTACGATGTCCAATGGTCAAGTCCCTCGCCGCTTCGCCGCTCGCTCCTTTATACTGGTAGCAAAACAAGTCGAGCAGTGGGGCGGTGGGAGAAGTCGAGTGACGTACTTGTCGATGGCGTGATCGGTGCTCGTGTTGTTTACAGCTTAGGGAAATGACGTACGGCAACGCCGCCGACACGGCCATACTGACTTGCGGACGTCCTCGTGCGCTTACAATTCATATATCTGTAATAAGCATAAACCGATCGATTATCCTGACCAAAAATCGTACTTTACAATCTGGACCGGTTTATCTAAACCCTACAGACAGACTGGTAAAAATTAGTTGTGGACCGGTCTTCAATGACCCTTCACATTAACAAGTTCTGGACCGGTCTTTATTGACCCTTCAGATTAACAAGCTCTGGTCCGGTCTTTATTGACCCTTCAGATTAACAAGCTCTGGTCCGGTCTTTATTGACCCTTCAGATTAACAAGCTCTGGTCCGGTTACAAACCCTACAGAGTAACAAGATCTGGTCCGGCTGCAAACCCTACAGATCAACAAGTTCTGGTCCGGCTACAAGCCCTTCAGAACTTCGGCTAGTCCGGAATATTATTATTCCCTATAGCTGACTTATCATTGGGCCGGTTTAACCCTACAATGATTATTGCAATTTAACTGTCATCATTAGTTATGTGGACATCAGCTCGCGTTACTATTGATCGACTCCGAATAAACGGACATAAAGTACAACTTGTGCCTCGTGATACGCTTTCCGGGGTAGAAAATCCTCATGGATGTCCTCCGCCCCGGGGCGGGCGGAAGGGTCTGTCAGACTCTTACTGACTAAAAACCACCCCGGTGTTTCATCTCACACCTACGCTAGGGGTCCGTAACTCCAGCGTGACACGCTAGAGCCAAGACCGGCACGTTACACCGCTGCGTGCTCTCCTCGAGTCCCCACGAACTCAGACTAGACTCTGTCGAGCGCCGCTGGGTGGCGCTGGCGTTCCGAATAGCAGAGCGTCTTGCTCGCACACGTCCTCGTGTGTTAATCTGCAAAGAAACATACCCCGCAAAGTATCACATAGTTCGGACACTTCTGACCGAATTTGGTACAGACAAAAACACAATGAAAATTCGAACAAACTATTAAATAGCAGAGTTCAGAGCATTATTCACTATTTGAATGCCAAATCTGAAGATCGCAAACTAAATAATCAACTTAGGTGCACGTGTCTCATACTATCTAGTAACGTCCATTTACTCAACCATTAATTTACGCACCCCCCTCGGATTGCCAAGTCATTCCCAGACTTTATGGTTTCTCACGAAACCCTACATATACCTGAATTGACTGCCTACCACGTACTCGCGGACTAGTAGCTCCAGCACAGCTACAAATTAACCTCTGATCCAAACTATCATCACACATACACACAACTTAATCTTTACTCTGTTTCTAACTTTCCTCAAATTTGTCAGTAATACTCTGATCTCTTCGAATGTGCCTTAGCCTCATGAGCTTACTTGATTCAACCAGAGCCATGTAATCAAACTTTAATCAATCATAGCAAAAAGAAACTTGAACCAGAGCCAATCATCGTTATCTACATTACAACAATAATCTTTTTCACTAAGAGCCTTAGACACCTGGAAACCCACATACGAGTAAACCACTGTAACGCCACGGCTCTCTAGCTGCCCCGCAATCGCATTGCTTTCACACATCCAGCGCATGGATCCGTGTGCACCACCCAATGACTACACACTTTTTACTACGGCAGATAGAGAAGTCCCCCTCGTGTGTGGTTCCCGTAATGAAAGCTTGCTCATCACCACTGTGATCACCATCTACTTCGACTGGTACATGACCTACTGGCATTATTCGTAACTATTTAAAAATTGCATTTTTATATAGATTGGGCTATACCTAACAACGCAACCGCTTTTACTATGGTTTACCAGAGAAGCACTCGGTACCAGAGTCAAAACAAAATGAAAACGACTCACCAGATTCGGTAGAGAATAGATCTGTAGCTGGCTTATTGGTACAGACATCCACTCGCTGTCACTGCCTCCTTGGCAGAAGTTATGAAACTTCTTGCACGGAAAGCACCGTCCTTGATCAGCGATTATTCGTACAGGAGACCCAAAGAGTGCAGCGCTGTCTAACACTGCCATCTTGCTTGCACACGTCCTTGTGTGTTAACCTGTAACCAAAAAAAAAAACTAACAGCAGTGCATGTTCCACTCGGTCAATTCTGACCACATTGTTATCGAAATGCATTACTTAACAAAAACCTAATAAAAATGATGGCAACCATCGCCAACAAAAGATTTCTCTGAACCTTAGTAATAATTGGTCAGGCACTGTATCAGCTTAGATCACATAACAACGGTCATGGCCCTGCTGCCGCAGCAGCTAGTGACACCCATGCCACCCATATCGTCATCACCTCAAGTGATACGACCAACATACTTCACTTCACATAGAATCTACGACTCCCAGGTCATTACAAGACCAACACAACAATAGTCTCCTTTGAGACCCTGGTGGCTGCACCACCAGCTGCCCATCGCTCCCTCAACAACTCACAAGTGAGTTGCAGTTACGACTACAGACAAGTGCGTACAGTGCGACCTAGCCCTTGTATGTGATCTAACTACTCAGTGGAGTAACTCTCCTCATCATCCTAGAAACGCTACTTAGACACACTGACTACTGACACACAAATACTACTTTCGTATGCGATCGTGAGCATACTTATACGTACGATTAGAAATTAAAGCTTTTAAGATAAAGCGATCACCATTCAAAACTTACGCTACTTTAAACGGACCTCTGAACTTCCGATCTAGCCTAGTCTGATAATCTGATTTTGCTCTTCGTTTTCTAATAACACGAAATTTATTATAACTGCCTTTGTTCTATCATAATATTACTTTGCAAGTAGATGTAGGGTAGAACATCTAATAAAATTTCAATTTTAGCTCGCTAACCGTTAAATTACGTCATAAGAATTGATCTGTGCTGAATACACGTCTTTGACCTATACCAGTCAACACTATAACGTTATTAACTCGTTTGCCACTTAATTTCGCTGCACAATTCGCTTTTACTAACGAGCATTCAGCACCAGAATCTTTAATAAAACAATACAGCTCACCTTTATTTTCTAACGTGCCTGAGGGTAGTTGTACGACCACTCGCCGTTCACTACTTCCAGCACGTTGTCTTTTTTCAAACATGGCAGTAGTTGCAACAGGCGCGACGGTCAGCAAAGGTATTTCTGCATACAGCCTATGCCCAAAACAACATGCACGATGATCGCGCATCCATATCTGGCTTGTCTGGGTCCAACTCGAACAGATCCACACGATTATTTAATAAGCGTTCGAAGTTTGCACTTTGTTTTTAAAATGTCAACGGTTACTTTCACTTTTAGCGTTCTGATTTTGTGCATGAACCAACACGAATCCCACTTCTGATGTCGGAGTAGGTATAATGCGTCTCGTTATCATCAGGCATATTTTAAATAGTGAGGGCGTACTAAGTGGGTAGTGTTGGTTATTGCGCAATAGAAAAACGGTTTGCAATTCAAATCAGATTATAATTTCATGAACAATTAAATCACACTAGCAAATCATACACTGTAGGTACACGATACAACCAGATTCGGAACGCGATATAGTTTCTGAGCACATGTTGTCCGTACGATGTCCAATGGTCAAGTCCCTCGCCGCTTCGCCGCTCGCTCCTTTATACTGGTAGCAAAACAAGTCGAGCAGTGGGGCGGTGGGAGAAGTCGAGTGACGTACTTGTCGATGGCGTGATCGGTGCTCGTGTTGTTTACAGCTTAGGGAAATGACGTACGGCAACGCCGCCGACATATACAATTCTTACATTTATATTCTGATTTTGTAATTGTTAAGACTATGAGGAAAAAAACCATTGTTTGTTAATAATTACAGGTAAGAAATGCATGAGGAAATTAACTAGTTTTTCTTTCAGCTATGAAACAAGATTACATGCTTGATATTAAATATAGAGAAAACAGTCAATACAGGTTACCCATAGATAGGAATCTGCTGAAGGCCACTTCATATAAAATTGTAATGAAGCTGAGGAGTAAGCATTCACAGACAAACTATGGGCAGCTAAGAGTAAAACAAAGTGTGTACCTGATATCTTGTGCCCCATTCATCATAGCACTCAGTGAGGTAGCCATTGGGCACCGACACACTGGCTCCATCGAGTATCGCCTGCGCCAGCTGGAAGTCCATCGCCTCAGCGGCGACAGCGGCTGCCCGCAGCGCGTCCCAGATCTCCTTGCGTCCTTCGAACGCCGGCGCTGTGTCCCAAAACTCATCCCTTTTACTACGTAACTGTCCCTCCGTTAATGGCACATCTGATTTCCATCGTATGGTTTCGTGGCATAACGACTGGTTCTTCCTCAGCCCACCTACAACAAAGAGTTATGAGAACACGCACTCGACGTCTCCACGGAGACAGATGATCGCTTACCCCACCTGAATTAGGCCGAGACACGGTAGCCGAAGATTCCTCTATGGGTCCGCTACCACTTCTAGTTATTCCTATG